>CM061921.1:55888969-56220219 GCA_031002005.1 Vandiemenella viatica
ATTGCTTGATATACTCGCCACGCGAACCAATACTAGGTTACATTAGCATTTTTTTGCAGCTGACACTGGAGTGCCAAAAGTCATAGGAAAATGCAAATATCCAGGTGGCGGTAGCACCGCGGAAGAAACGTATAAACGTGCTGTGTGGTGTCGGGGTTTTCATTTGTACTCTCGTGAATCGTGTGAAAGGTTTTCTTACGTGATTATGGCTACGTCACATGAATCAACAGAATTTGATCATGAAATAGTAGTTGTCGCTAGATGCAAGGGCCTCACCATGTCGGATATTGTAGGTCGATTCAACATTCCTTGAGCCACAGTGTCGAGAGTATGCCATGAATAAGTAATTTCCGGCATTTCCTCCCACCATGGACAACGCAGTGGTTGACCAAGTCTCAATGATCGAGACCAGCGACGTCTGCGTCTAGGTGTCAACGTTGTCAGACAGGCAACACTGCGTCAAAGAATAGCAACACTCAATGTAGGACGTACGACAGAAGTGTCCGTGTGGAAAGGGCAGCGAAATTTGTCGTTGGTGGGGTAAGACTGCAGAAGACCGATGCGAGTGCCCTTGCTGATAAAACTTCATCGGCTGCCACGCCTTTCTTAGGCTTGTGAACTTATCGGTTGGACTATAGTTGACTTGGAATAGGTTGCGTGGTCAGATGACTCACGATTCCTGTTGGTAGGGTTCGACTGTGGCGCAGACCCCACGAAGCTGTCAGGAAGGTGCTGTGCAAACTGGTGGTGGTTCCATCCTGGTATGGGTTGTATTTGTATGAAATGGACTGTAATCCATGGTCAAACTGAACCGACCGTTAACTGGAAATGGTTGTATTTATCGCTTCTAGACATGCACCCCTATATTGCCTTCATGTTCCCAAAAGACGATGCACTTTTCCTGATGACCTGTCACTAGTCCAAAATCGTTCTCGATTGGTTTGAGGAACATTCTGGACAACTCCAGCGAGTAATATGGCTTCCTAGATCGACAGACATAATTCCAGTAGAACATACCTGGAACATGGTCGATAGGTCAGTTCGTGCGCAACGTCATGCACCTGCAACACTTCCGCAATTATACAGGGTGTCCAGGAATGAAAGGATAATACAAAAAGGTCACATCATGTCCTACTATATGACGATATTTTGAGTTAGTAAAAATCTTTTTTCGAAACATGTGACTTTGTTCATTTATTCCATGCCATTTCTACAAATTAAGAATTTTTGAACCCTGTTTGTGTTTTAATTTACTCAAGGATATTTGAGTCATCTAAAACACTGTTCTTTTTTTCTTAAAAAGTTAAAAAAACTTAAATCTTTTTTCTTAAAAAAGTCATTATCATCATTTTTTACTATATGTTTATAATGCACAATGGTCTCTTTAGCAGATTGAACTACCATAAAACAGTGATTTAAAAAGAATTATAAAATAATTATACCATTTAAGATTTTTTTAACGTTTTAAGAAAAAAATGAACATTTTAGATTACTCAAATATCTTTGACTAAATTAAAAAAACAGGGTTCAAAAAGTCTTAATTTGTAGAAATGGCATGGAATAAACTGAAAAAAGTCACATGTTTCGAAAAAAAAATATTTTAGAAAAAATCAGTATCTCGAAAATAGTGAGACTTTTACTAAAATAAAATTTTGTCATATAGGAAATGAAGTGACCTATCTGCGGTTGCAGGATTTTCCTTTCATTTCTGGGCACCCTGTATACGTCTGCAAAGGAAGCATGGCCGAATAATTCTTCAGGAGCCTTCCGACGGCTTTTTAAACAAATGCCACATCGGCTTGCACTTTGCCAGGCAGAATGGGGTCCAATGCGATATTAGGAGATATCCCATGGCTTTGACACTTATTTGTATATACGGATACTAGCCCGTACCCGCGACTTCGTACGCGTGGATTAATAATGTTTTTGCCAGAATTAAATATAGAAAGTTGTTGGTAACGAAGGATTGGTCCCAAACAATATCGAGTCGGAATTATATGACAGGAAAGCTATCACTATATCATTATACAGTCGAGCCTGTCTCTTGAAGAGAATCATTTCCCAGAATATTTCTGTCACCATTCGATAAGGTCTCAAATTTCGTGACTACAACTGTTAATCATACTGGAAAAAATATCCTGTGCCCTTCATACAGATTTCCTTATAAAATTCCATCACAACGATATAGCCATATAGTCATCAAAACGTAACAAAAAGACAGTGACTTACTTCCGTATTTATAATAATATTACTGTGGTTCACACTCACACACTGACTGCGAACAACACCTGAGGGATCATTATAACGTAAAAAAGTGTACACCTACAACATTGCAAGACTACCTAAGATTTGGCTCATATTGCACCCCTAACTTTCTAATATCTACATTTTAACATTAAATCCGAATAACCTACGGCCAAGGCCTGACTCTTACGATGAAAAACAATTTTTAAAAATCTTAGCCTCCACGGAGATTTGAATCGGAGACCACGACGTTGGTAAGCAAGCGCTTTAACCACTCAGCTGGCAGTCCACTACACGGAAACATGATACGTTGATGTTCACATCCAACGTGTCTGTCTATCGCCGTATTTCGAAGTTATGAGGCAAAATGTGTTATTTATACAGATAATTTTTCAACCAAATGTAGACAGTATTTTTCTCCTTGTTTCAAAGGATAAGTGTGCAAAGTTTCATCGACATCGGATGAAAACTGTGGATTTCTATGAAGAACAAACAAACAAACAAACAAACAAACCAACAAACAAACATACATTCATCTTTATATATAAAGATATGACAAAAGCGCTCAGTGACAAAACCGCTCAACCCAAGCTCGGTTGGTAGTTATACCTGCCCTCGCCTACCTGCAGTTGAGAACTCCAAGAAAAATTCTTCCCTGACTATCCAGTATAGCTCATCAGTTTAGGCTCTAATTGTTTTCGCGTCATTCGTACAGTCGGTGATATTAGTTCTTGTTTGAAAGCTATATCATAATTACAACATCTGGGCTAGACCTGCTTTCTTAACTGCCTCAAAACAAGAAAAAATGCAAATAATGTAAATAGAGAGACAGTGTAAATATGTAAATAAATAAATAGGCCTATTGACGAGGCTTAATTCAAGCTGATTTTAAATAATCCTTAAAAGATTCGATCACTGAGCCAGTCCAAAGCCTAGAAAAAGGGTAAAAGAAATCAGTTATTAAAATAAGTTATTGAGTATTAGAAATTTACTGATTCATATCCGGAAAATGTATGACTTCAAGAACTCTTTAGGCTAGGCGCACGCTAGCAATTTTCTGTCGCTGCGATATAAATAGGTAAAAAAAAAAAAAAAAAATGTTAAATTGCGCACATTTGCCACTAATTAGTCGCAACAGATGATGCCAGAATGCATTTTGTCGAGATACGATTTGTCGCTCTATAGTTAGGTTAAAAAAAAACGTAGACTGTACTGGGCATATATTCTTACTTGTCAAAAGTTACTTAAAGGAAGTTAAGAAAATATAATTTATTTTAACAAACAGTATTGTTTTTAATGTATAATGTTGAATATAAAAATTAACATAGATCATAGAATATTTTTTTTCTGAATTGACAAATCACATCAATATAGATGTTGTATAAACTGCTCTCGGGTGACTATCCGAGTCAAGAGTGCGTTGTCACACGATATTTCGACGACTAGAATCATTGCCGCCATCTTCTCAACGCCGAGAAAGACTTCGTTCTTATATATCGTACCTCTACGGGGAGGAAATTCTTCGTCAAGTTAAGAGGCTGGAGAAACTTCGCAAAAAGAAGTCCAGACTTCTCTGTGCGCTTGCTTTTCTCCAGCGGTGCCGGGACCAGAACATCGTCCCTCGGTTTGCCGAGATCCGGCACCCGATTGATTCTTCGGCAGCAAAACAGAAGATGGCGGCAATGATTCTAGTCGTCGAAATATCGTGTGACAACGCACTCTTGACTCGGCTAGTCACCCGAGAGCAGTTTATACATTCTCAACGCCGAGAAAGACTTCGTTCTTAAATATAGATGTTGATTGCTGGAGTAATTTACATAATAATTTCTTGTCTTAATCCAAGCTTCACAGAACTGTAATGCATATTAGATACAGGCATTGGAAGTGTTGTGGTTGGATTAGATTAGATATGCTCGCTTTTATCGCAAGTGAAAAGAGTTTCGGGAATGCGGGACAGTACTTATATTCATTAATAAATAAACATTACCAGCTACTGATTAACAGTTAGTTATTTAAAATCCCATTAGCATGTTCAATTTCGAATGTTAACTGCTAATATGTAATATCCAATGTTTATTACTACATATGAATACGTTTTCCAGATAGCCTAATTGGTGAATTTGTAAATGGTTTCCACAAAAAGAAAATCATTCACTATTTTAGTAAATGTGAATAACTTTGAGAATTTCCACCAAGCGTGGTGAGTGAATGGTTAAGGTTCTGGCCTCGCATTCGGGAGGACGCCGGTTCGAATCCCCGTCCGGACATCCAGATTTGGGTTTTCCATAGTTTCCCCAAATCACTCCAAGCGAATGCCGGGTTGCTTCCTTCAAAAGGCCATGGCCGAATTTCTTCCCGTTCCTTGTCCCCAGTCCCATCCCGCCTCTAATTACCCCGACGTCGGCGAGGCGTAATGCACAAGCAAAAAAAAAAAAAAAAAAAAAAAAAAAAAAAAAAAAAAAAAAAAAAAAAAAAAAAAAAAAAAAAAAAAAAAATTGACTATTTTCCATTCTTCACCGCAACATACACTACTTTGTGAGTCATCTTTAGTTACTAAATCCTAATAAGAAAATTCTTTCACGGAGTGAAATGGGTACTTAAGTAAAAGCTCTTTATATATGGATTTCAGTCTGTAGGCTTCCGTAGATAACATTTTATTTTCTGTGGTAAGACAGAATAATGAAGCTTTAGTGAATTTATCCCTTTTTGCTAGCATTAATACTAAAGAATTTAGTATTTTCCGCTGCTAAAGTCAGTAGGGGGTATATGTATTGTGCTGACATTGTTTTTGTTTTTTTTTTTTTGTGGTTTATTTTTTCTTTTTTTTCTTTTTTTTTTTTTTACTTTATGAATCTCTCATGGTTTCGTCCATCGCCAAGGGGTATCTTTTTCGGTTATCTTAATTACTGGCTTACGAAGGAGGTGTTGGGTCGATATTTTACAATACTCGGAACTAAAAATAATAAAGAAATACAATTTATTCCGTATTTACTTGGAAGATTAGCAAATTTTCAACCTCTCAGATCAGTATTCGACAATTGTGTTGCTTGAAAAATTGGTCTTTATTCGCCTGCCTATAAATCCGAAGTGCTCACCTAGCCTTAGAAACCAGCAGGGCTTGACTGTGTGTTTCTCCCGGCGACGCCGTCCTTCCAGGAAGGTAGAGGATTATGGACCGTCCTTCCAGGAAGGCGACCCTTGAGCGCAAATGTCACCTGAGCGCTTTTAGTCGGTAAACCGTATATACACAAGAAGAGCCTCTGAAGTTTTTTCTTCTGAGGTAGTAACAGGAAAGGGAGTAAGTATTTACTGAGAGAACTGATAAAAATATATAACAAAACCCTCTGCTTTATTGATGTTTCTTGATTCGCTATCACGAAATTTGCCGCAGGCTTGATACAATTCTTAAATTCTGCTGCTATTAAAATTATTGGACCGAAATGCCCTGAAAAACAATCATCTGTCTGACCTCGTACTGCTTTTAGTAACTCTGCAATACCCATCATATGTCTACTTCAAATATACGAATAATGGAATGTTTGTTTTCGATATCGCGTTGTTAACGTGATTTCCTTCGCAGCAGCCACATCTTTAATGGCTTCGGAACTGGATTCCTTCTGTCCATATTTTAAACAGCATTCGCGTTGTCACTTTCGAGCCTGGATGGTGAACGAAAACGGCCGAAGCTAACCTTATGGAGGCTGCGGGTTCGACCCCCTTACCAACCATATACATTTTGGTTTTTACATTATGGTAGGGTACCTTGGTGGGCAAACCACGTTACAATTATCTTTCATACCTTTATGATTAATAATTGTGGATTTTTAATTTTAATTTTATGAAGGAGTGGAAATTTATTAATTTATGCAAGAATCTCGACGTTAGTTGGAATTTAGGAAAAATTGTCACAATATGACATTTATTTTCTTATCACTGGCGATTACAAGTCTGAGCGAATTTACCGTTAACATTAACACAAATTGGCAAAATCATAAAAGCAACGCTCAGAGTTACAATTAGCCGTCATGAGCAAGCAAACAATTGTATATTTACTTTTAAATATCTCAGAATCAAAATGCAAGAAATAATGACAACTGGAAACAATGAAAAATACAAGTTATGACTACCTCAGACAAAGGCATCATAATACTGTGACTTTACAGTTAAAAAGAAAATCATGGGCGCCAGAATGAACAATATATCATTCGAAAATAACTAGTTCTGGCAAATTATGCCGCTAGCTCAGGGGTTTTTACAATTACAAAGTGAGAACATGGACCTATCCTCTCAAAGTCGCTTACGGGTTCTGTTTCACGGAATGCACAATCACATGGCTTGGTCGTAATCAATTACCATTGTAGTTCTGCGTCTGATGTCTGTGATGAGTGTAGCGGACCCACGATATGTGAGATTATCTCACAAGTCGGCTATAGGCATCTCTGGTCTGGCAATGCGCATCATCGCATTACCGGCTGTGTTGCGGTGATACGCTCGCTCCAGCAAGGCAAGCTGCAGTTAGCGAAAGAAGTCAACTTTCCAAGTCAACCTCAGACTGGTGCGATCGAAGTTAGAATGTCAGCTCCTCGCTCTTCGGTCCACGAGGAAACTTCTTGCTCCGCCCATTTGTAGTCTCGAAGCTCACATACAACAAAAATTCCCAGGATTTTGAGTTATACGCTCATTTTGATTGGACCTTCAGGTCGGCACCTAATGTCACGTGATATCCTCGATATGTGATTTGGCCAAAGAATCCAACAGAGGTCGGACATATTCGGCTAAGTTCGCCGGGGCGAGAGAACATTCGGGTTTCGGACGGCAGGCTTTTCCCGCTCGGTGAGTGACCCATCCCCAGGGAGCAGTGTGTGTGGTCTGGCAAATCCCAAATCCGCGACGTCCTGTCGCCATGGCTCGGAAAGACCAAGATTAGCTTCTAAGCCTACATAGCTCAATAACTCTTTAATATTCGCTTTGCTACGATACACTGTATAAGTTCACCATTTCATTACAGTCCTCACTTGGAATCTTGCGTACTTTATAAAATTACAACAAAAATCTATTCACGTGGTCGCCCAAGATTTATGTAAATTACTCTTATATTATTACATATATAATAAAAATGCACCTTGTAACGTGGCGACAGCGCGGCTCGTTACAATATGGCCGGCCGTTGGTGAAAAATGAAATTATGGTACAATAATTTTATTTTTAACTACCTAATTCTATCTCCATTGTGACTCAACAAAAACTTAAGCATTTTTATAATTACATTAATTTTAAATGTGATTCCAATAACCATCGGTATTCCTGCCTTGTAAGGTGAATATATAACGGGAGCATATGTCCTTTTGGCCGTCTTACAATTCTTTACAAACAGAAGCACGTGAATTCAGGTAGCCTTCCCAAATACAAAGTTATATTAAACACAATACTAAAATATACATGAAAAGAAATTATTTACATACATGTTTAAATAATAATAATCTTGAAAATATCTTGTATCAAATCTTATCATTAAATCACTAAAATGAAACACATTAATAAAACAAAACATTGTCAGAACACTTATGCAGAAAGTGGTTGAACTATACATTGTATTTACAATTTAGCGTGATGTTTTACTCATGTGCATAAAAATAATTCTGCCTTCAACAAACATCCATAAAGATGCTAGAGGTGAGCGTAAAATATCTCATTACATTGCGCGGTTTTAATCTCAAAACAACGGAATAGTTTAGTCGGATTCGGTGACGTGATTTTCGTCATGACCGACGGTTAATTCAATAAGCATTTCAGAGAAGATGTGTCCGTGTTCATGGTCAAATATCACTAACTGTAATCTTAGATTTTAATGACGCGGCATTTACTTATAATTCAACGTGGTGTGGAATGAACGATGTAAGTACATGTTTTAGTTTGTTACGTAAATTATGAACCTTACTCGTTGAATGTTAGGTGGTCTCCTAATTAGTCTTTCATTGGTCGACATCTCTAACTTGTAATATACCGTCTGTGAAGTGATTGCGAATTTCATGGCGAAAGGAAACTGTATTTGCTCATGGGTATATGTAATGGAATTTCTATAAAATTTACCATTCCCATATGAGACATTATACACATTATGCGGTTTGACGTGAACTTTCATCATCGTCAACCAAAGTCGCTGTAGCATCTTTGGCGTACAAGCGGACCCAAAATATACCATTCGGCACATCAAATTGAAAGGATAATGAATAGCGTAACTATCATTCCTCAGTAATATTACGATTCCTTCACAATGGGTCTATTGATGACTCGAGATTATCTCGACATTCAAAGAATAAAATTTTCTCTTTATTTAGGAGTTATTATAACCCTCTTAACATGTCCGTCTACTCCACGTTTTAAGCCGAAAATCCATCCCAGTTAGCGAATATTTTCCTTTTATACACTTATGCTTCTTTAGCTTGTATGAAAAAGGTCGTAAGCTTTGTGCATAGAACGGTTACGATCTCAGGTTTTCCGTTTGCCAATACAAAGCAATTTTGAGATTTCACGCTAGCAGAATACTATGAATCTATATAAAGCAACAATATAAACCTTGAAATTATTTTCGTTGAGTGCACACAATTCTGGCAAAACATGTGCTGTCCAACAATAGTTTTAATCTAATTTACGGAATACTATACAATTTACAGTAAGGGTACGCGAAATACCGCTAGAACGAGGCGTGAAACTTTTGTTTTCTTTCCCATTCATTCTTGGGTATGCGCTACCTGCCAGAATTCTAGGAACCTGCCGGTTGAGTTCAGCTGCCTACCTGCGCTAATGACCTCAGCTGTTCGATGGTAGCTGTTTCCCCACTCTTTCGAAACCGTTACTTTGTATGAAACGGCTTTAAGTTCCGGGCGTTATGAGGCCCGATCTCGGTTTGTCCGTACGTCAACAAATAACAATTCTTCGAGATCACTCTGGCCACCAAATAAGGCCAGAAATATAGCAGGAAAAACTCGATATCACCAATAATCTTATTGTTCACGTCTTCACCATCTGTGCATTTATCATATACAAAATTCCTTTTCAATTGAAGTTAGCATCAAATATAATTACCTTAACTTGCAAAGTTAGCTGAATTATTGAATATATCCCGTAAATAAAGTTTTTCCCTTTAGCCTTTATAAATGCAGTCGCCTTTAACTTTTTGCTCTTCGACCTCGCTCTATCGTTAGCAAAATAACAGCAAGGTATTGTGAAAGCTATCCTGTGTATCTGTAATCCTTCGATTTATGATTCCTAATTTCTGTGATGACTAATACAATTTGAAACAAATCTTTCTGGCAAGGTTTCGTGTTCTATAGGGAATTATCTATGGCACTATCGCTACCCTTGATAGATACACAAAACAAAGAAGTAAAATACGTTGATCAGATAACATTGCGATCTTCGATCAACACAGACAAAGCGATATTACGCTCGCTGTACACTTCTGCTCAGAAAAGATATAATGCAACTACCTAAGGTAAAACGTTACATCGAACTCATGCATCACAAAATGTTGAAACCCTTTTCGTTTATGTCACAAAATACATCTTAGAAAGCATATCACAATATTTGTATCGCTGTCAGATTCATTGTGATTGCGAAGACAAGAAATTGTGCTGCTAATGGCGCTTCATTTTCCGCGAGTGCGTATCAATTTATCTGGCTCAGGAAAACATTTAATATTTCAGGATTTTTATCAAATCAAGTCCAATTAACAGCGTGAAAGTCAAAAGTGACTATTAATATTTCACGTGGACAAAATATAAAGTTCGGAATAGCGAAATAAGCATTACAAATTCCGAATATGGAAATATCCTAAGTAGCTTTAACTGTAAGTGCAAATTTGGTAACTGGAATTTTAATTTTCCGTTTATCTAATCTTTCCAGCAAAACAGACGGTTTAGACTAGCGAAACCGGCATCGGCGTTTTTCAAGCATGATTAATTTCGGTAAGGCGTCTAACCTAAAAGAATGTGTACTGTACATTTAATTTCCCCATTTTTTTTTATGATTCAAATCGGTCAATTCATAGTCAGCCTTTTCGTCATCGTATTTGGCATGCTACACAACTTGTTGAACAATGCCTACAAGACGAATTTGAGACGTCCATGGATCTTCCTCTGGAAAATAATTCTGCGTCGCGAATATTCGTCTTTACGCTTTCAACAGGATTTCGAAGGACGTAGAAGCTTGGGCTTACAAGGTCACAGACGTTCGGCGGTTTGTGCCCGACAGCTAATGACATTCCTGGAACAGGTATAGTGTCCGTCCGACCGACCGCACTTACTAACTGGTCCAGCTGACAATTGCGTCTTTTCTGACCGCAAGGAATGAACAAATTGTGTAGTGTTCCACACAAAGTTACGGACAGAAAAACTTCCACGCGATGTTGATAGGCTGTGAATTCTGAGACTGATTTCGCATTTCTCCGATGATTGGAAAACTTGCCGACGCTTGTCTGGCTTTCAAGAACGACATGTACTGTACATCTTTCATCTCCTGCCCTACAAATGTCTTATGCTTTACTGACAGTTTGCACTTAACTGTGGATCCAAGACAACTGAAATTGTGTTTCTTGATTTCAGATATTTTTGCGTACAAACTGACAATTTCACTGACTAAGAGTTGAGTGGTGACTTTAACAACCGACTCACTTGCGTTCTGCAGTGATTTTTGCACTGTACCAACGCTTTTGCAGACACTATGCTCAGTAATCTGCCGCGTTACTGCTACGTCTCCGAGCAGTGTCCGATTGCAAATTTGCATTTGTGGAACTGCTTCGACCATGCCATCGACAAACGTAATGTTGGAAAGCTCGCATTCCTCAGAGTTTACCAGCTGTTGGTCTGTATTCTGGGTTTGTTCTACTTGTGCAATTTCGATCCATTCATTGGTAATCGCAGCAGTTGGTACCTCTGTGTGTTTTTGTGATTCAGACTTTTTCTTTAATCCCTCCTTTTGTGGATCAACTGGCCCGCTTAAGTTATTAAGCATATTGTTCATCAACTTCTCTTGGGAATTAAATCGTGCATCAATACTCTGCTTAAGCGAATCCCAATTTCTCTTATTTTCCTCTTCTACTGAATCAAAAAGCTTGTTTAATTCCTCCTTTTGTGAATCAAAACGCTTGTTTAATTCCAGAAATTGCCTGCTTGATTCCTGCCTTTGTGAATCAAATTGCTGCCCTATTGCAGTCAACATGTTTAGCACTTGCTGTAATGGGAGCGATGACTCTACGGGAATTTGCTTCATTTGTTGTGTCTGTTCTGAATGTGCGGGCGTATTCTGCGTCATCTTACCGACAGGTGACGGAAAATTTTCCATATCTTCCTGTGGCGACAAAGTAGACTGCGAACTATATGAGTGGGTCGGAACTTCAGAACTTACGTTCCCCTCCCCTGCAGCCAATATTCCGCATTCTGTTAACTGAACCTCGTTCATGATTTCGGGAGATTTTTGCCTATCAGACTGATCTTCCATATCGAAATCTTTTATCGTACGAGATCGTAGCTTCATATGAACACACAAGAATGAATTTACACCGCAATTGTGCAATGACGAAATCTAAATTCACTACAACAAAAATACCGCGAATTTCAATACACACAAATACATATACCCCTCCAAAATACAGCAAGAGAAAAGCAACGATGAATCATGCAACACAACACCATGAAAGCAGACTTACTTTCAAACACATGGGCAAGACATGCGTGTCTTTAATTTTCTTAGAAGCTACCATGCATTAAGAAATCAACACTGACGTTACTCATTTAAAAATTTTAAACTGATCACAAAATTGTTACAATACAAAGTGTATTGCATCTCAATTGAAATACACAAATGAACTTCCTTTTAATGCGTTGAAACAAAATAAATTTTATGCATTGAAACAAAATGAACTTTATGCATTAAAATATAAGTGAAACATCAAAATAAAATCTTGTATGAATATCTATTGACTACAAGAATGATAAAACAGCCAAAAACCATGTGCAACATTCCATGAAACTTTCTGAATTTGGGCTCCAAATTGTATTAATTTGAATTAGTGCCACCAAGTTCGCAGACATTAAGAAGTAATGTCTCATCTGGCACCAGCGTTGGGCGACATTATGTGGTGGGTGCCTTGGTGGGCAAACCACGTTACAATTATCTTTCATACCTTTATGATTAATAATTGTGGATTTTTAATTTTAATTTTTATGAAGGAGTGAAAATTTATTAATTTTGCAAGAATCTCGACGTTAGTTGGAATTTAGGAAAAATTGTCACAATATGACATTTATTTTCTTATCACTGGCGATTACAAGTCTGAGCGAATTTACCGTTAACATTAACACAAATTGGCAAAATCATAAAAGCAACGCTCAGAGTTACAATTAGCCGTCATGAGCAAGCAAACAATTGTATATTTACTTTTAAATATCTCAGAATCAAAATGCAAGAAATAATGACAACTGGAAACAATGAAAAATACAAGTTATGACTACCTCAGACAAAGGCATCATAATACTGTGACTTTACAGTTAAAAAGAAAATCATGGGCGCCAGAATGAACAATATATCATTCGAAAATAACTAGTTCTGGCAAATTATGCCGCTAGCTCAGGGGTTTTTACAATTACAAAGTGAGAACATGGACCTATCCTCTCAAAGTCGCTTACGGGTTCTGTTTCACGGAATGCACAATCACATGGCTTGGTCGTAATCAATTACCATTGTAGTTCTGCGTCTGATGTCTGTGATGAGTGTAGCGGACCCACGATATGTGAGATTATCTCACAAGTCGGCTATAGGCATCTCTGGTCTGGCAATGCGCATCATCGCATTACCGGCTGTGTTGCGGTGATACGCTCGCTCCAGCAAGGCAAGCTGCAGTTAGCGAAAGAAGTCAACTTTCCAAGTCAACCTCAGACTGGTGCGATCGAAGTTAGAATGTCAGCTCCTCGCTCTTCGGTCCACGAGGAAACTTCTTGCTCCGCCCATTTGTAGTCTCGAAGCTCACATACAACAAAAATTCCCAGGATTTTGAGTTATACGCTCATTTTGATTGGACCTTCAGGTCGGCACCTAATGTCACGTGATATCCTCGATATGTGATTTGGCCAAAGAATCCAACAGAGGTCGGACATATTCGGCTAAGTTCGCCGGGGCGAGAGAACATTCGGGTTTCGGACGGCAGGCTTTTCCCGCTCGGTGAGTGACGTTGTTGACCGCCCATCCCCAGGGAGCAGTGTGTGTGGTCTGGCAAATCCCAAATCCGCGACGTCCTGTCGCCATGGCTCGGAAAGACCAAGATTAGCTTCAAGCCTACATAGCTCAATAACTCTTTAATATTCGCTTTGCTACGATACACTGTATAAGTTCACCATTTCATTACAGTCCTCACTTGGAATCTTGCGTACTTTATAAAATTACAACAAAAATCTATTCACGTGGTCGCCCAAGATTTATGTAAATTACTCTTATATTATTACATATATAATAAAAATGCACCTTGTAACGTGGCGACAGCGCGGCTCGTTACAACATGGATTCCGGAAATAATTTATATTGAATGTCGAGATGATTCCTTCAAAAGACGTTTGCCAATTTTCTTTCCTAGCTCTAATGACCTCATTTTCGATGAAGCATAAATTCCCAATGAACGAAAAAGGAATCAAACTTTAACTCTTTCTAGTATTTGAAACCATTTTAATGTACATAATTTGGAACACTTAAATTTTATTTCGCATACTAGTGTTGCTTTTTTCACAGCCATTTTATAATAGTGATTGGGTGGACGTGGACCTTGTTCTTATAGTTCAGCGATTAACAACTTTGTCTACCACCTGAAGAGGAATAACACATAGATTTAAATCCTTAAACTTTCTCTAACCCGGGAGTTACTTTATATATACAGGGCGAGTCAAAAGTCCTTGGACACCTTCATAAGTTGGAAGAGTGAAGGGAAAACTGAAAAGTGATGATGGGAACAGAGGTTTGATGTGGGGTTATGAAGGTGTCCAAGGACTTTTGACTTGCCCTGTATATATATATATATATATATATACACGATATAGCCGCCATTTGGCACTTGTAACTACTCAGCCATTTTCGATCACTGTACGTATTTATCACTCAAATAATTAGAACAACATTTGCAGGAAATGTAATTTAAATCCAAAAATGCTTTCTCCACTATTTCAGCACTATACACAAACTCAGGTTTTAGCAGAGGCATCAGTTTCTTAATAATATTCGTTACCGCAACATCACTTTGTGATATGATAATCGAAAACAACAAACTACTGTAACATAAGTATAGCTTAAACCCAAAGGAAAAAAATAAGTTTAGCAATGTACCCTACGTTGTTTAGTAGTTAGAAATTCTGAAAAAAATCAGTGTAAACAATAACACATTCATGTTTATAAGGTACAAAAACATAGCATGTCGGAAATGCACTAGTATTTGTGAAAATTGCAACACCAAGAAGGAGACATGTGATTACAATAAAAATTATTCTACAGATTAGGTACATGAGAATACAATTTTTTTTTATAATTGCAGAACTGAATATGCACACTAGCCCCGAGATTCAGCGCGGTGTAAAGCCGCCACATCCTGCAACTTAGACGACGCTGCATGGAATCAAAGAGAGCCTGAATATGCTACTAGGAAATTGCCACGCGTATTGTAGGCACGTCTGCAAAGCATCGACAGTGGTTGCAGGAGGACCTGAATGAATAAGTTGCCGACCAGACATTTTCGATCGGAGACATGTCAGGCGAACGTGCTGGTCAGGGAGGCAGTGGTACCCGTCGTCCTTTGAAGAAGGCTTGCGCGATTCCTCTCCACAAGTGGCCATGCATTGATTGTCCTGCTAAAATATGGCACGTGGAGCTGCCTGCAGGAAGGGCAGTGTATCGTGTTGTTAAACCTCCTTGATGTAACGGTAGCTGTTCAGATTGCCATCAAAACGTAAGAGGCGAGATCACATGTTACAGACAATGACGAACCAAATCATCACACCTGGCGTTTGTCCGCTATGTTGGCCAACAATGCAGTATGCCAGGTTATGTTCACCACAGTAGCGTCTAACACGTGACAATCATTGTATGAAAAGTTCAAGCAGGACTCTTACGAAAATACTACATTTTGCAACTCATTATGCCAGTGACGGCATTTACGTGCCCATTACAGTCAGAAACATTGGTGGTTTCAGGTCGACGGAAGCCGATGCAACAGCATGAATGCCACTAGCCCAGCGCTCTGTTGACGGCGTCTAGCCGTTAACCAGACATGTCCACACCCATTGCAGTACTTTAACGTTGTTGTATGGTCCAGTACCCGTTCATCTCTGTGTACGACCCTCTACGACTCACTGGTTCCACACACGCATCACAGTCGTAGCACCGTGTACGAGCCGCAATGTCACGGTACGATAAATCCGTTTTCCAGAGATCAATCATTCTGCCTCGTTCGAACTCACTCACTTGCTAATATTGCGACTTTTGATCTGGACACGGCATACCAGGCCTTTCTTGCACGTTTCCAGTTCGTTTGACCACTTTGCACCTGCTGAGCGTGGAGTAACATTGGTCACACAAATGAGGACGCTGCTGTGCCTACTTGCACGCCATATATATACAATCTTAATCACTTCTTATGGTTCCACTATGCTACACATACTCCAGTTTTGGAGTAATTCAGACCATCCTTTCTGGATGTTGCAATTTTAACAAAGAGCAGTAGTGAAATTTAACGAAATGAAACTTTGTTTGTCTATCTTAAGCAAAAAGCAGGTTAATCATTTACAGACTGAAATGCATTATATAATAAAAAATTGACAGAATCATAGTAATTCACTATTTAAAAAATGTGTACGTACATTGTTTTTCGGCACCGAAGATTATTTAATCAATCGAAAAGTGAATGCCAAAAGAAATTTCTGTTTTAATTGCACTAGACGGAAATAACCTCAAGAAAACCCAGTATTAGTAAAGCGGCCAAGGAAAAGGGCCTAAAAAATCAATATAAGTAACAATGATTACTTTTGATTCCATTTCAGACATATGTAATAAAAATCATACGATCATGGAAAATACAATTATTGCAATTACAAAGGAACTTATTCGTATTCGGGTGTTATCCAGATACCATTACGGCTTTTCTGATTACATTATTAATCACTGGTATGGTGGTCTGGAAACTAAGTGGCTAAGGCGTATGACAGGAGATTGAAAGATCTCAGGTTCGAATCCCTGTATCGGCAGGGATTTTCATAGGCACTTAACCCGACCATTACCTCTGGCACGTGTGCTGTGTTATGTGAAGTACGCCAGTTTTTTTTTTTTTTTTTTTTTTTTTTTTTTTTTTTTTTTTTTATGCCTCGTCGACGGCTAAGGTCATTGGAGGCGGGATGGGACTGGGGACAAGGAACGTGAAGGAATTAAGCCATAACCTTTTTGAAGGAAGCATCCCGGCATTCGCCTGGAGTTATTTGGGGAAACCATGTAAAACGCAAATCTGGATGCCCGGACGGGGATTCGAACCCGCGTCCTCCCGAATGCGAGGCCAGAACGTTAACCGTTCACCCACGACGCTCGGTGCCTGGGACAGGTTAAGGTGTCTACGACAGGAGCGAAATGCATAGCCAATAGAAACGCTGGCATCAGGTCATTACGGCCGCACGGAATTATTATTATCACTGGTATGAGTTAGTTCAGCTTAGATTATGTATTGATTTACGCCAAACAGATAAACTCAGTACACGCCGTCTAGAAACCACTTTCGGTAAAAGAATATTTAAAGATATAATGTAACCCAAACCAATCTATGTCTATTTATTTTTATTCGTAAAAATAATTTCTGTACCGATAACATTTACTCTGACGATCTTCAGCACTGGAACAAGCAGCTAATTGGGAGATAATCTATTCCAAAATCCAATGATTTGCTGGGTTCTGAACAGGATGTGTACTAAGGCACAGAAGTGATATGGTCTATTTTTCTCGTGAATGACCTTCTTTGAATAGTTCACATATGCAAGCAAGCGTTGTTATAGTGGAAGATCAGGTAAAGAGCCTGTAATCATTGCAGCTGTGTCGGATTTCAACCGGGGACCTCACTGAAGTATAACGCGCTTAGATTACAGACGACATAAAATCTTAGATCTTATATCATGATTTTAATCTGATTATCACGCAGATTATTTTTAATTTTTTGTAATTTTATATTGTGAATTTCAGCTTTCAGCAATAATTTAATTTTCATAGGATATTTTCTTTTGAACTTCCTATTTACAATTAATATCACTGAGCCTAGATAATGTTATATGTTGCCTGAAAATCACCAATAGGACGGCGGGTAGACAAGGATGGGCAGCCTCGCATTCGGGAGAACGGCGGTTCGAATCCCAGTTCCGGGCATCCAGATTTGGGTTTACCATGGTTTCCCAAATCACTCCTAGCAAATGCCGGGATGTTTCCTTCAAAAGGCCATGGCAGAATTCCTTTTCATTCCTTGCTCCCCATTCTTTCCCGTCTCTAAAGACCTTTCTGTTAAGAGACGTTAAGCAGTTAAAAAAAAAAGGATGGGCAGGATTTTAATTTGAGCTGGTCGCACCTCGCCATCCAGTATGGTGACGTCTTAAATCCATCCGCCAAACATAACTTGGTTCAAATCCCCGTCCGCTCATCGTAGATTTCCAGAAATCACTTCAGGTGAATGCCTGTATGGTTCCTTCAAAAGGTCATGACGGAATTCCTTCCCGATCTTTGCTTCCAATGCTTTCCTTCTTCTAATGACCACAACGTCTACAAGGCGTATATCCTGAATTTTTAAAAAAAATGATAGTAATCCGTCCGTCAGACTGGTGATTCCGGTCATTACAACTCAGGATATAACATGCACATAGAGAACACACTGAAAAAAACAAACAAGTTGACTTGAACGGATTCCGAAACTTCAACTTAATCAAAATTTTCAACGATCAATTTACAGTATCGTGTAGGGCGTGGGCTGTACTGTACGTATACAGTTTCGTGTAAGAGCATAGGACCGAGCGTGGTGGATGAGCTGATAACGCTCAGACCTCGTATTCGGGAGAACGTGGGTTCAAATCCCCGTCCGGCCATCCAGACATGGGTTTTCCATGGTTTCCCCTAGATCACTCATGGCGAATGTCGGGATGCTTCCTTTCAGAAGGCCACGGGAGAATTCCTTCCTGTTCCTTGTCCCTCAGTCCTCATCTGCTGTAATGACCTCGACGTTGACGAGGCGTAAAGACTAGAATAAAAAAAAGAGGCCAATATCTGTTCCCAGTAACTACCGGGAAACTGTAAACTGATGTGTTTTCCTGTTGTCTTCCCCACTGTGGAAGTATTACTGTTTATTGTCGAAGTCCATCATATGTCCGTATTCATTTTATGGAGTTGCGTATAATAAGATGAACGAGGGTAAAGTGTCCTGGGTCAAATCCTATATCACTCCGAAGTGTGTATGGATTGAGGTTATATGTCAAGTTCAATTGTGATTTGTCTGTCGTATGGTGATGTTACACTGAGCCTAGCAATTTAGTGGCCTAAGGTTCGAATCGCAATGCATACAGTGCCTGGTTTCCCGAAATTGTCCCAGTTGAATGACGGATGGTTCCTTGGTACGGAACAGTTAATTTAATTTAATTATTTAATTGCGATGGAGCGCACGCTCCACTGGCAATTACCCTACACACTCATTTTTCCCATTTTCCTGCACCCACCTACTTTTGCCCTCTACAAATTTCAACTTTAAATTGTTTCAAGGTTTTTGGTAAATTATTCATCATTTCTCTTGGTAATTTATTCCAATCCCTGACCCCCTTACCTACGAAAGAAAATCTTCCAACACCCTTGTGCCTGAAATCGAGTGACAGCTTGTGGTCATGGTCATCTTTTCCCTTCCATGCATTGCTTTTAATTCTTACATCAATATCTTTCCACGCCTCATTACCAATACACGCCTTGTACACTCCCATAACTCTCTACCACCGATTTCCTTCTGTTCTTGATAATAATCCTATCAGGGCTTCTAATGACATCCCTATCGATGAGCCCTAATAGAAACGGAACATAGAAACCCGCGGCCAACTTCATGTATTTCGTTAATCACCTCATCATTCTTTCAAATTCAACTCACTGAACTTAGTATATGGTCAACTACAGCAGCATCAGATTTGGGAAGAAATGGTATGTCAACCGTAAGGGTACAAACACAAAGGACGCAGGTAGCCTGTACACCTGCTGCCGGCGCTTTTTCGAGCCTGTGAGCCGACGCCGGTTCGCGCAGATTGCGAACACACAGAAGCAGGTAAAGCCGCCAGTTGTCAGTAAGATGTCGAACTCATCAAAGGAGAAGTTTCTTCTCATTGAGAAGACTTTCTTGAAATTAAGAAAGAAAAGAACTAGTATCCATTCAATAAATTGTGGTAGGGAATGTTTTGGTGAATATCATCATTTGTTTAATGAGCTGAAGAAATGTGAACAAAGATCTTTTCAGCATACTAGAATGATTTTTGGAACCTTTTACTTCATTTTATGTAAACTGGAACATTGTTTAACGGAAACCTGGTGTGACAGGCATCGTCAGCCTATATTTCCAAAAGAGATATTGGTCATTAGTATTAGTGATGTGCCGGATCGTTAAAAATGCATATCCGCGGATACGGATACATATACGGATCATTAGTGTCTAGATCCGCGAATACGGATACGGATACGGAACTCAACTTTCTCAACTTGGACCGTCAACTACGATATATTATCCACCAGCTTACGCGAAGTGTTTTGACCTTGTACTGTGCGTGTTTTATGTTTATATTTTAGGATGACATAGGATTGCGTAGATTATATACGTTTATGTTTTTTGGGAAGTTGTAAGTTAAATTTAAAAAAAAAAAAAAATTTATACAAAAGTATAGTAGTGTAATATGGAAATATTTTACTACAGTAAATGACGAATCTGCTAAATACAAACTCTGTGAAGGAATGTATTACCATGAATGTACAACTTTCTTAAAAATTCGTCTTCAGACGAAACACCCACAAAAATATGAGTTATTCTTAAAAGAAGACTACGCTAAGAAGATTGCCGGCGAACACATTCAGCAGGGAACGTCTTTAAAAACGCTAAAAAGAGAATTCAGAAAAATATTTTTAACGAATACATAGAAAATGTCAAAATGTGGGATAATAAAAATTATTTAAACTATTTGATTGCAAAAATGATAGCTTTTTTCTGGATTACCTTCTCAACACGCAGAAGATTTTGGGTTCCGACGATTGCTGGATAATTTTATTGAAAATTATGTTCTAAAAGGCAGGAAATATTTTACGGAATTTATCTGCAGCGAACTTTAGGATCGAAAATAAAGAGGTGTTGAAGGATTTTGAGAGAGTTTCCTTCACATCCTATATCTGGTAGACTTTTTGGTGAGTTGTTTCATTGGTATCCAGAACATTAGAAAAGATTTTATAAGGGAAAGTATCGTTTTAAAAGCGGAGATACTCGCCAAACGGGAGATTACATTTCGGAAATATTTCAAAATATGTTTGAAGGGTGGGGAATCCCAAACAAAATGTGCACTGCGTGGTAAGAGTTGAAGAATCCAACATGAACAGTTCCTGCACTTTATCTGACGTAGATAATATTGATTGTGCAGCACATCAGCTGCACCTGATTGTTAAAAAAAGCTGTTAACAATAATAGTAAATAAATGGGTCGCACATATTTATCATCACCTGTAACAAGGGTCCCAAGTGAGCAGTTTTTCAGTGCAGCAGGAATAATTTATGATGCTCATCGTAATAGACTTTTGGGTGACAAAACTGCCAATTTACTCTTTTACAATTTACCAAACTTAATGTTAAATATAACATTTATTTTTTGAGTTTCTGTAAAAGTGATTATTTTATCTGATGTAAACACTTTAGCAGTACCTTAAACATAATTTCAGCTAGTAAATCTCAAAGAATAGAGGCCTGATCTCACTATAAAGATAGTTAAAATAATTCCTTAAAACTTACTTCAGTCGTAAGTTACCAGTTACCTTTGGTAAACTAGTAAAATAAATATAAGAACGAAGACTTTTCCGGCGTACGACTGCAATGAAGTTTTCACGGGTGTACCGCCGGATTGTGTTGTGAGAACACGATATTTCGACGACTAGCTCCGCCATCTTCACAGATAGGGTATCTGTGAGTCAGCCGACCAGTGCAGATGTCTCCACACCTGAAGAGGACGGCGGAACTAGTCGTCGAAATATCGTGTTTCCACAACACAATCCGGCGGTACACCCGTGAAGACTTCATTGTAGTAAAATATATGTTTAAATAATTAATTTTTGCAATATAAATGTGCCAGATATGAGATTTTAAGAAATATGAAGTAAGTGGAATTGAAGTTAATAGTATATCGTAGCTAGATATCTTTAAAATTTTATATACGTGCTTAGTGAAATTCTTTCCAAAAGATCCGTTAAAGATCCGCTAAAAAAGTAACGGATACGGATACAGATCTTTTTTCCCCCTCGGATATCCGCGAATACGGATACGGATACGGATATCCGGCACATCACTAATTAGTATCAGACAAGTAAAGTTATACTAATTAAATAAATATATAAACAAAAATTAAGTACTTATTACTTTACTTCAAGGTATTAGCAAACTTATAAATATTCATTATTCATTATTTAATAAAATGAATAACTCAATTACGAGACGCCTGCATTGTTGGTATCAGCATATTTATTATTATAGGCATCTAGCTGGCAGCATTTAAGACAAATGGCTTTAGCGGGAACATGCTTTGGGGAAAAAGCCATCTGATAACACCACATAACCACATAACACGGCATTAAATAATACAGAAACAGTTGCATTGGTGTTATTTATTAACATTTAATCAACAATTTTATTCATTTGTGCTGCAAGGTATGTGAATACTAACCATAAATTTATATCAGTTGATATTGGAGAGCGATGGAAGTACTTTTAAGCCTTGAGATTTTTAGCACTGTCTGCACAATGAACAACTCAATATTCCAGAACCTGATGTTTTGCCTGGGTCTCATATGAAAGCTCAAATTTTGATTTTAGAAGGTGAAGCATATCCCATTATCGCTAATTTGTTGAAACTTTTTGGTTGACATGGCTTGAAGCTTGAGGAACTATGCTTTAATAAATGTTTATCTCGAGTGAGGGAAACAGTAAAATGTGCTTTTAGAATTTTGTCTTCAAAATAGCGTTTGAAACGTAAAATTGGTTGGTAATATTATAAAATGTATGTGTGTTTTACATAATACAATTATTGAGAGAGAAGGCTTTGAGCGTAATTTAACTAAGTTTTGTATTTAACGAAACCCACAATTTTAACAAAAATCAGTAGGATGGCCATCTAATGCAGTGAAAAGTGAGTGTGAGAATATTTATGTATCATATTTTTCATATACTCCTTTTCAATGCATTAATTGAATTCAATGGAACAGAATATGACTCTTGGAAAATCAAATAAAAATTATTTCATGTACCGTCTTCTTTTATTTCAGAACTTATTTCCTAGAAGCCTCTGTAAACGATATTTTTGTTGCTGTGCAACTTATCCGTCTTGTCCCATGTCGGGGGCTTATCAAATTAACATTTCAGCATCCATGAATGACTAAAACCAGCGCCAGCCTGCCCACCGGAATGATCCGTTTATTCCGGTGGGCAGGCTGGCGCTGGTTACAGGCGCTTGTAAGCAGGTACCTGCCGCCACTGTGAACGCTCTCATTTGATAACAAAGAAACATTCTTTCCGCCGGCCGCACAGTGGGCCAGAATCGCAAAAAGCTGGCCAAAATATAAAAAGTTGTTCAATTTGTACCAAAGTTAGTACGTAAAGGTTATTGAAGTTGGTGATTAAGAATATGGTATCAAAAAGTGGGAAAAAATGGCGGATCCAATATGGCGGACAAATATTGATAAAAGTCTTTTGATTCATATAAAAGTAATTTTTTGGGATTTATCGAGATTGATGATGAAGATTATGACTTCAAATATTTAAAAAAACAAAAATTGGTAAACTTCTTTTTATTTATATAAACGTTAATATTTAGAGGTTGTTGTAGTTAATGGTTAAAAATATAAGTTCAAAAAATGGAAAGCTCGAGAAAAGTAACAAGTAGAGGATAGAAGATAGTATAAAATATTACTAAAAAGAATTTTATTTCAATTACAGTTTTTCAGTTAGTAAATTGTTTGTGACTGTAATTAAAAGTTGTTGTTTTCTTCTTCTTTTTATATCTTCAATATATTCTTCTTCTGCACCTTCAGCTGAATCGTCATCCTCTTCAAAGACTGTTTCCTCATCATCTACATCGGAATCTTCATAATCTTCCGGCACAGGAACTAAGAGGGCAACGGCTTCTGACGGCAAACTCTTCAGTTTGTTAGATGATTTGCGCAGAGAAGAAATGTTGAAGTCTGTGGTTGCCAACAATCTCCTGAACATGTCTTCCATACTGTTAAGTCCGGAAAACTTTCGAGAAAAACTTATGCGAAATTGCTTTTACCAACTTATTGGTTGATTCCTGAGCATCCTCAGACAGTTCATATAATTTTTAATTTATTAATACTTATATCTTAACACGTGTTTGAAAGCGTTAAAAAGTAATTCCACAAAGCTTGTAGAATATTTGTGTTTCAAAAAATTGTACTTTTTCATAATTATTATTGAAAAAATTAACTTAATATTAATAATTTCATTTAAAAAATTACCAAACATTTTGCAAGCGTCGCTTAAAAACGTGGTTCAAAGCCGGAGTTGGTACTAGTAGGTGGATTTGAAGGTTAATTTACTAGGTTAATAATATATATTTGCGGAAATAGTGCAAAAGAAAGCGGAATATCGTGGAATTCGTACCTTATCTCTATTTTTTTTAAGCACATATTAAAATTTTCTCGAGCATTTTGCGGTATTAAGTTAATTTTAAAAAATATATGTATTTAATGATTTAATAATGACATAAATGTATTTTAATTAGTACATACTTCCTGGAACACAGTCCATATTTAAAATATTCGTTTCACTTACACAGAACACAAATATTTATCTTTAACAACAAGACTATTTTGTAGCCTGGTAGGCTGCATGCACCGCTAGCAATGAAGTGCAGCCTTTGAAATGAAATATAAAGGAGGAAATGAACAATTGATCGTCCAAACAATCGGTATTAAGTAGTTCCAACATTACTGTAGCAAACCTGATGGTCGAAAATTCCCATCCAGAAACTTTTTTTTTTTTTTTTTTTTTTCCTTTTTGTCCACGTTTTCAGGATTCTGACCCACTGTGGGCCGGCGCAGGTTCGCGCCGCCAACCAGCACGCAGGCTGCCTGCGTCCTTTGTGGTCGTACCCTAACGCTGTATCAAAGGTTTTCTACGATACTGTACCTAAACCCCTCTCGTTGTTCTTATTATTTGAAAAACCTGTTTGTGGCTATCAAAGTGAAACTGGATAAATGCCCAGAAACGAATCTGTTATTACACATATTACGCATAACTTAGTTTCAAAAATGTTAGCTGGTAATTGTGTTGTGTAATTACTACTATGACATCAGTGATTTTATATATTTACATCATACTGTTTAAAAGAAACGTTATGGAACTATTACCTGAGTTACTGGAAAAAATTAACAAAAATATAGTTATAAATTATAGATTTAAATGAGAAGAAGGTAAGAACTGTAGATGGAAACGAATATTTTAATACACGAAGCACATAGTTCAGGATTTAGGTAATAAGATCTGCATAATTGAAGGATTAGTGCAGGATATGAACACATTGAGGGTTGCACTAGATGATCTGAAAGGCTAATGGAAATAAATTGTTAAAATTTTATTCAACCGAAAACTTATTATGGCGTGGATAAGTATGAAATTTGATGAAAATTTTGAAAGCTGAAATACGCAACGAAAATTTCTGTTATCCTACGATAAGCAGAGTAGTCTATCTGTCCGCGGTGTTCTGTCGAGAGATCAGCCAGAGTAGTACCAATCCGAATGACATAGTAGGTAGGATGTCCTGTTCCTTTCTTCCTGATGTCTATTGTTATTGTGCTTGTGTAAATTACTGCAATTAGCGTTGTTTGTTGGAGTTCTGCACGTCGCTGAAAGAGGAGAGATGGCGAAATCGAACTATTCGGAAAAAAATACCTAAGTACAAGTTTAATGTTCAAATCCGATGGGCCAAACAAACCGTCGTATTTTCTCATTCCGTTAAAAAAAATAAAAAATTAGAAACTTTTTATATTTAGTTTAGGTGATTGGAACACAATCTCGTGATTACGAATCGCCCACCACTAAATCTCCTACCAATTGGCAATGTACTTTATAGCAAAAATATTTCTCAAATTCTAGGACTGGAATCAGTTAGGGGGCATTCATAAATTACGTGAGGAGTTTTCAGGATTTCCGGACCCCCCCCCCCCCTCTCTGGTGAGATCCTGTCCGTGAGAACCCCCCCCCCCCCTACAAATCGCCCTCGCAACTTTTTGAGACTTATTTTTAGATCTTACCCTTCCAAAAATAAGGTTACACCCCCACTTTTCGACGAAATACCCCCCTAAATTAGATTTCACGCAATTTGTAGACCTTTTTGTTTTTTTTAGCTCTACAGTCCAACAATTTTTTTTACAAAACCTCACGTGCTCACGTGATATTTCCGTAGATCCCCCCACTCCCCCTTGGTGAGATTTGGTGAGATTTCGCCTGCCCCCCCCCTATTTCACCTCACGTAATTTATGGATGCCCCCTTATCATCCTGTAGAGCGTCAGACTCAACAGACAAACAGCAGTAACAATCCATAATTTCTGATTGATCAGTTTTTACTTAATTTACAGGTGCAATTCAATAATTCAGATAAACTTATCTAAAAATGTTATATAGGTTTGTCTCTTTTAGTGGAGTTATTTACTTAGAGGTTTGAAAAAAAAAATAGACTATTGAAATACACGCTATGTAAAAAACTAAAATAAAATAAGGTCAAGACGCCACATCTAAAACACGTGGCACGAAATTGGGTTTGAAGTGATCATTTGTACTAGAGTTATTACGGTTAAAGTCACAGATCGATCAAAACTCTGATCATTTAAATCAAGTATTCTAAATTTTATCGTGTAACAATATCATGTTCTTCTTCCTAGCATTTTCCACACTGCTTTACTCGAAACGAAGATCTGCGGTACGGGAGGTCACCATGCTTGCCCTCAGGAATTGGGGATCTGTAATTTTGTACTTGGACACAGTGGTTAGTTGACGATCAGTCAGTTTGTCCGTGAAGTCTGTCAATCATGTGAATTGCGTTCCACGTAATACATGCTAATGCTTCTGTAACCCGCAGTTTTTGATGCGGAACGTGGGAATAATCCCGGCAGTCGCGGAAAACTGCCAAAAATAGGAGGACTCTTGCCAGAGCCCCGAGATCGCTGGTTGCGACCAATACGGTGGCGGCTCTCTCGTCATTTGCACTACATCACCGCATACGAAGATAAAAGTTATCACTGTGAAGCGCATTTAGGTTCATGGTGAAGCTTGTGACTGTTAAGTTGATATTAACAGCGCGAGGTGTCATTTCCTGCAGCTGGCATCTCGACTGGTCGGCCGAGAGCAATAAACAAGAAGAGTTGAAACAGGTGTAGCGTTGCTCGAAGTGGGCAACAGGCAACAGTTTGTTGAAAAGTAGAGATCGCAGTGAACCGTAAGCATGCACAAGGGTGAGCGATAACGCTCGTTCCTACCATTTACTAGGTCTCAGGTTCGAATCTCTGTCCGGTATTTTTTTTTGTTTGTTTTTTGTGGTTTCCCCACGTCACTCCAGGCGAATGCCGGGGTAGTTCCATCAGAAGGCCATGGCCGAATTCCTTCTCATTCCTTGCCCGCAATCCTCTCCCGTCTCTAATGACCTCGACGTCGACGAGGCGTAAAGCCCGAATTAAAACAAGAGACATTATCAATAGTGACAGACGTCACCAGTCAGAGAGCGGTTTAACAACTAGCTCTCTGGAATGCAATCTATTCGTACGCGATTCGTACAGTTTATACTGTTTGGTGTTTAGCGAGAAATATCATTTAATAAAATCATCCACCAAACTAATACGACCACTACTTCTGTGCAAGACAACACGCGATATTGCCTCATAACACTCGTAACAATTTTTTTTTTTTAATTGGCGAGTAATGTAAAACGAGGAATCAGCTGAGGTGACCGGAAGAAGACATCAGGAGACGATTGACATCAAGGGGTCACTAACATTCGATAATCCATCGTTTCCGGATTGACAATAGTTACCATGATTCTCGTGGCACGACCCCGAACGATAGAAGACCAAATTGGTAAAGGCTCACGTGGTCGTAATGACCTGATGACAGGATTCACATTCCGCTCCGGTCCTAGCTTGCCTTATCCTAACCAGGTAATTCTAAATGATATAGTGGCCTTACAGCTTAACGTGGAATCCGAACCACGGACGCGTTCTGGCGTTTTTCACATTACACACTAGATGTGAAGGTTAGGATAAGGGCCTTTGAAAATCCCAGCCGAGACTGGAATTCGAATCGCCAACCTTTCGATCTAATGTCAAACGCCTTAACCATTTAGCCACCAGGTAAGCAAGTACATCGACAAGTTTTGCTTTACCTTCCATTATCTCGCCCTAGAAGTAACTTTGCACTGCATTGCGCCTTGTTTACTTGTTCCATTCCCCCATTCCTATGAAAAACACTTACTGCTACAACACGATATTATTTGAAGGGGTTGGATGGGCTCTATTGAACCTTTCAGTATGCTCTGCTTCGTTGGTTGTGAGGGGAAGTAGGTCAAATCAAATAATTCCAAATACTTATGCATAATACACTTCTTTGTGTAGGGAGAGACGCAATCTCTGATTGACTTGTGGAAGTGAGCATCGCTGCCGAACAAAGCAGGGAGATTTTTATATTGTTGAAAAATTGGAATTGCGTGAACTGAAGCTTTAGAAACGTTAACATAATATTACATGTAAATGTAAAACGAGTATAAACGTTAGTTTGCTAATGTTAGCGAATGTGGAAAAACAGGAAGAGAGAGTAATGTTTATAAAACAGATAATAAACGCAGTCGTATAAAACGGAAGCAGTTAATTTCGTATAGATATAAAAGAAAGTATGATGTGGCTAACTTTAAGTAGGAAACTACTGCTTTAAGTATTAAACTGAAATCATATAAAAGTTTAATGACAATTTGATTCTTCGTTTTAGATTGACAAAACTCGCAATATTAAATGACATCATACGATCATTAAGAGAACGAAATTAGTTTGCACAGCCGATTGCTATGGCTGTAAGCTGCTCATACAGCGATCGTAAGAAGGAAAAGAAACATCATACTGACCCAACGAGCATGTGTAAAAAATAATAAGGAAGGAAGGCAAGACTCTGCTCTAATGAAACAGAAATAATAAGACGAACATTTATAAATGAAAAACCGTCTGTTAACAATTGATTTTTAATTCATATGTTCTCAGATGCGTTTAGCTCTTATGGAATGGGGCATCGTCAGTGAGAATTTTGGTAGAAACAGTTACACGTTGGTGAAGAACAACATGTAACCGATTCTACCAAAATTCTCACTGGCGATGCTCCATTCTATAAGAGCTAAACGGGTCTAAGTTTTTTTGCTGTCATCAGTCACTCGACTGGTTTGATGCAGTCCTCCATCCCTTCCTATATCGCGCCAACCTCTTCATCTTAAAGTACCCTTCACAACCAACATCCTCAATTATCTGATTCATATATTCTAATCTCTGTCTTCCTCTACAGTTCTTACCGTCTACTGTTCTTTCGACTAAGAAATTAACCAATCCTACTTGTATCAGAATATGATCTATCATCCTGTCTCTTCTTCCTGTAAGACTCTTCCACAAACTTCTTTATTTCCTACTTTATCCGTCCACTCAATTTTCAGCATTTTGCTATAGCAGCAAATTTCAAATGCTTAAATTTCTTCTAGTATTCCTTCAGTCCATGCTTCGCTACCATAAAGAGCTGCGCTTCATACATAGTTTTAGAAACTTCTTTCTAAGTCTTATATCAATACTTGAAACTAAAAGATTTCTCTTTTTCATGAAGGTTCCTTTCCCTAGTGCTATTCTGCTTTTAATATCATTCCTGCTTCTGCCATCAGTTGTAATTCTACTTCCCAAGTAGCACAATTCACTCACTTCTTCTATCGCATCCGATCCAATTTTGATATTTAATCTATTATTATTGGTATCATTTCTGCTACATTTCATCACTTTTGTCTTACTTTGGTTTACATTTAGTCCAGAATCTTCCTTGAGTATTTTATCCATGACGCTTAATAACTTCTCAATATCCTCAGCTTGTTCTGCTGAAAATACAATGTCATCAGTAAATCATAGCATATTGATTTTTTTTCTCCTTGAGCACTTACGCCACGTTCATATTTTTCTTCCATATTCTATCTTTATTACTTCCTCTACATACAAGTTGCCTTTCCTGAACCACAACTTTCATTACAGCCACTTGACAGTTGTGTAGATTGTAAAGTAGTCTTATTTAGACCTGACTTCTTTAAAATTTTGAACATCTTGTTCCACTTAACACTATCAAAAGCTATTTCTTAATTAATAAACGCCCTTCAAGAATTTATCATAAAGGCAGAATTGCTTCCTGGTATAGCGGTTTCTTCTAAACCCAAACTGTTCGAATCCCCGTCCGAGCATCCAGATTTGGGTTTTCCATGGTTTCCCAAATCACTTCAGGCAAATGCCGGGATGCTTCCTTAAAAAGGCCATGGCCGAATTCCTTCCCATTCCTTGCCCCCATCCTTTCCCGTCTCTAAAGACCTCGCTGTTGAGAGACGTAAAGCAGTAAAAATAAATAAACCCAAACTGATCTTACCTACCATCTCATCTACTACCCTTCTCATTCTTCTGTACATTATTCTGGCCCGTAATTTTGAAAGTATTTATCATAAAGGCAGAATTGCTTCCCTGGTATAGCGGATTCTTCTAAACCCAAACTAATCTTACCTACTATCTCATCTACTACCGTTTACATTCTTCTGTACATTACTCTGGTCCGTAATTTTGAAGCATGTGATGCTACACTTATGATGCGATAATTCTCACATTTGTTGTCTTGAGCTTTCTTCGGAAGTATGAAGATGATACTTTTATTAAAATCAGTTGGAATTTTTCCTGCTTGATAATATTTTGATAATCTTTGGAATCCTTCTTCTCCTAAGGACTTCAGAAATTCTGCACATCTGAGATTATATGTATTTACAAATGTTTGACAAGCGTCTGTGGAAGAACTGCGGAGAACCAATGTAGTAAGACGAGCATTTGCACCGTGGAGATGACAGAAGCAGCCGTGCGCGCGTCGCGGCGCCCCCCCCCCCTCCCCCATCCCGACTCGTCCACAGATGTTGAAGCGTTCAGTCGGCGCTTGGCCGCCGTCGCGTGCTGGGCTGGGCTGCCATGGACGATGCTATATGTAAGTACGCTCGCATCGCCATGTGACACAATGCATATCTTTCTCTCCAGTCTGGGACTTTTCGTAGCAGAACTTGTAGCATTTGCTGTCAGTTTAGAATCCTAATCATCATCAAATTCCTTCAATCCTTATTTTCAATGCAAGTGATATGACATCAAGCTAATTTTGTATCAGTGATTGCAGCACCAGTTACCATCCATAGATTGCTCTAAACAATTGCCGAAACAATTGAACTCAGAGTTCCAGGGATAAATTACTCGCAAAAATGAGAGTAATATCTGTTATTTACTAATCTGAAACAGAAAAGATTTATTTAGTATCTGGAAGAAGGAGGATGAAAATTCCGGTGTCGTCATTAACATTTTGATTTTTCATATTTGATTATTTTCGACTTCCACTATCGGATAAACCAAAATCCATCATTATGTTTCTGTCAATAAGTGCAACGCAAGAGGTTCTGTCACTAACACGCCTACCAGTACCGCTTTTATGATCTCAAACACGAGTTATAACTACTTAGCTAACATTTGAACACCAAACCATTACTAGATCAAACATCCAATGGCGAAAAAATCCTCAATTGTTTTACGATAGTGTAAAAAGAGACTGCAGCTTTTTTGTTTGAATGAGAAACAAATACCGTATAGGAAAGATAAAGGATCCATCGTTTACCCCATACAAGCCAAAGATTCGCAAAAAACAAGGGGATCTTAACCGAATTTTCTGGGTACATGCCAGAACATTAGTGATGGAGGTTTTAAACTTGAAAACTCAGTTGTTCTGAATTAGTTGAGCTTTTTGTTTATCTGCTTGTCTCTCCTGCTATTTGAACTGCATTTTTAAAATTCTTCTCACAATTAGGAAATTTGAGTCTGCCTACCTTCTTTACAACGTTTGCTGATACTCTGCAGCCTATCCTGTGATAAGAACTCAAACTCTGAATTTGGAAATGGCATATCATCTATCTCAAAAGCTGAGATCTTGAACCAGTCACCTTCAGATATGTGTAGATTTTCGTTTGTGCATGAGATTTTAAAATCACTGTTTTGAATTGATTAGATTACTTGCAGGGAACTGTATGTAGTTATTATCTGATTGCTGAGATTGTGAAGTTGGTCTCAGGTTGGTACAACTAAATTACCCCATCTGGCATACCGCCAACAAGCAGAAAAACAAGCGCACAGCACAAAAGCGATTCTAGCTCCAGTATGCACCGTGTCACAAATGAATAGGAGAGAAAGGGATGCTGAGGAATCGTAGATCACTCTGCTTTCATTGAGACCCAAGAAGGCTTGTGGCCGAAGCATTTAAACGCACTTGAAACTTGATGTTCTCAATTTTACGAATTACGTCAAACTGGAACTATGCTGTCTGTCTCCAGACAATTCCGGCTCAATGTGTGTATAAATTCTGCGATGCTTCTATAAGGTCTATAATTAGAGATCACAAAAAAGAACGACTTTTCTGTGTACTTTTTCGACACTGTCAGTCAGTCCCTTTTGGTACGGATCCAAAACGGCTAAAAATTAGATGAAGACGCACCAGAGTTTTTTGCGTTACTCTTTTGTATATGTGTAGCAAGTCTTCAAAATTCAGCCTATGAATCGCAGTCTAGACTTAGCTTTATCAATGGCAAAAGTTATTTGTTGATATCACTTTATGTTGCTTAGTACTGTTATCCCCAAATCCTTCAGGAAATCGATTATATCAAAAACTGTTTCCTGCGACTTCATATCCGTGAACAGAATTTTATTCTTATAATTGGATATAGAAATCTGTAAGTTACGAAAAAGCTGTCCCAAAAATTGTCGGGATAATATGACCTCTAAGCCATTACCATATCATTCTATCAATGAGCCTGCAATTTGCAACATGATTAAAAATAACAACAAAATAGGGAGTGGAGGCGGAAGACTACATTCCACAGTTCCTCCGGCAGATTTTTGTTTGTGGTTCAAAATTACGTCACTTTCTGTGGACATCTTATACTTTTTTTTTTTTTTTTTTACATTTCATTCCTCCCAGCTGAGGGCTGCTGGAGGATCACGGAGATCCTTTTCAGCCAATCTACTCTACGGGGAGGGAAGGAGGATGGAAGGTCGGCCGTGGCCTTGTAGGGAACCATCCTAGCATTCGCCTAGAGTGACTGAGGAAAACCACGGAAAACCTCAATCAGGATGACCGCACCGGGTTTGACCCCGGTCCTCCCGAATGACAAGTAGCAGTGCGAAATTGCACTGCCCAAGCCTCCCTACAAGGCCACGGCCGACCTTCTATCCCCCCTTCCTCCCCGTACAGAGTAGTTTGGCTGAAAAGAGTCTCCTGTGACTCTCCAAAAAAAAAAAATAATCTTATACCAATCTATACATAAAATTTATGAAAAGATCATACACAAACTGACTGCGAGAGAGACCAAATTTGAGCGACCGATACATCATTACAAGGAGTTACACACGCCATCCTTCTGTCTGTCACCATTCGGTTAATTTTTAAAATTTCACGACAAAATATATTATGTTTCCACAAAAATTATTCCGCGTCTTTCCTAATGATACATAGTATTTTCTTGTCAAATGTACTCAAGATCGGTTTATCAGATAAGTTGTGAAAACGTAACAAACAGAGAGAGAAAGTCAGTTAATTTCGCATTTATAATATTTCGTATATTGAACAGATTGTTTGTCATACGCATTTTATTATACTTTTTGCAGTTTAGTTGATGTTTCCATTTATCGCACTATGCTGAAATAGCGTCGATATTGCACTGTACTTCTAAGGAAACAGTGTAACTGATTACTTTTGTAAACAAAACAATATCTGAACAATTGAATGGACATCTTTCTGGCTGTTTAGGCGACTTTATATCGGACTGAGCGCGAATATTGTGTATTAAATTACCTGTCCAAGCAGTTGCTTGGAAACAAGAGAGGCGGCATCAGTAGCTGTCAGCAAGTAAATTGCCTCGTTGTGGAGGCATTAGGATGGACATTGGAGTGAGGGTCTCCCCTCAGGCGTAACCGGTCCGAAGTCTGCAGCCGACATACTGCTATAATAAAGTCTCTTCAACACTGCACGCTCCGAGAGGGATGCTCTTTACACCGACACAGCTGCAGAACTTTGTATGAAGGAACGGATCAAGCAGTGCGTACGGTACCTACATATTACTCAACGCTCATAATAAATACTTAAGGTTCCCGAAGGAAAGTTGCTGACTAAATGATTATTGTCCAGTTAATGCAACTGTTTCTTGAAATGATTTCAAACAACCACGAAAGATCATGTACTGTACATACCTATAAATGTAATTTCGTGTCTTGAGAGTAGCATTAAACTGTTCTCCTTTCGTATTGTTATCTATGATGACACGCGTGGTGGGTGAGTGGTTAACGCTCTGGCCTCGCATTCGGGAGGACACGGGTTCTAATCCCCGTCCGGGCATTCAGATTTGGGTTTTCCATGGTTTCCCCAAATCACTCCAGGCGAATGCCGGGATGCTTCCTTCAAAAATCCCATGGCCGAATTCCTTCCCGTTCCTTGCCCCAATCCCATCCCGCCTCTAATGACTTCGTTGTCGACGAGGCGTAAAGCCCAAGCAAAAAAAAAAAAAAAAAAAAAGAAACGCGTACTGAGAATGGCATTTCTGTTTTATAAACGTAGGTTTATGCAGTAGCGTAGAATAAAACCAGAATCCAGAAATCGTTCTGTAGTTACACAGGATCTTTAGCGAACTGGAAAAAAGAATTGTAACTTACCATTTTAACGATGCGATTATGTTTAAATTTAGTTTCCAGAAGTATAATTAACTTGCAATGACACTGTACACTGGGTTATATTGCTCGGGGATTGAAATATCGAAAACATACCCATTATTTCACATCGTTTGGCTTTAGAGATGGATTCGTTACGGATAGATAGTGCAGGTAGTGTAAAGCAATTGAAGCTCCTGAAGTAGAGGAAAATGCTAGGTCCCGATTGTATCCCCGAAAGAGTTTTTTAAGATTACGCGACGAATGAATCATTTTGGTCTGATACATACAGTAAATCCTTAGAAATGACAAGACTGGAAAATTTCCCAGGTAATTGCCATTTTCAAGAAAGGAGATCGAAGGTATACTAAGAATTATTGATCCATATCTCTAACATCTGTTTGCAGAAGGGTTCTGGAGCGTGTTACATGCTCTAGCATTATAAAGTTTATATACGAAAACGAAATGCTTATATCGAAACAGCACTGATTTTGTAAGAACAGATCGTGACTAACCCAGTTGGCATTATTTTCGTATGATGTAATGAAAGTTATTGATACAGGTTCACAAGTTGATGATATGTTCTTGGATTTTCAGAAAGCTTTCGACTCGGCACCACACAACCGCCCTTTAACGAAGATTCGAGCGCACGGTGTATCAGATCAGATTTGTGAATGGATACGAGATTTTCTAAATTGTCGGTAGCAGCGTGTTGTTGTTGACGGGGAATCCTCTGCTGATCTAGATATTATTTTTAATGTTTTCTTATTTTTAATAGCATTCGGCTACAAAGGCCAGACAGCATGCTCAATGTGATTATCTTGACTCTTCCAGTGTATTAGTTTCTCCAGTACATTGTTGCTACTAATTATGGACATTACAGGATGGACACGACATTCACACAGACTTTAACAACCATGCCCTTGGTCGGATTCGACCCGGCGACCTTCGGCACGCGGAGCTATTATTCTAGCCCTTACGCTACCGGGGCCGGCTAGATATTACTTCGGGCGTTCCTCAGGGAAGTGCAATAGGACCACTTCTTTTCTTAATTTTTATAAATGATCTCTAAAACGACGTTATTAGCAGTTTGGGATTGTTTGCTGATGATACAGTTACCTATAGTGAAGCAAGGTGCTCTGACGATCGCTTAGAAATTCATCGCGATCTGGATGTTATTTCGGAATGGTGCTATGAATGACAACTGCAAAATGTGCATGGCGATGTGCCTAACTAACAAATTGAATTATTTTGTTCACGAGTACAAAGTGAACAACTCAGCTGTTGACATGGTTAATTCTCTGAAGTATTTGGGTGTAATATTACAAAGCAACTTGAATTGGGACATGCACATAACTGCCGTCGTGGGTAAAGCTATTTCTAAATCGTGATTCATAAGTCGTATTTTGAAGAATTGTAACGCTTCATTCTAAGGAGATAGTGCACAAACCTGTCGTGCGTCCACATTTGGACCGCTGTTGTGAAGGTTGGTGATCCGTATCGCAAGGATGTGATTGATTCGATAGAGAAAGTACAGAGAAGAGCCGCTCGATTCGTGACTGCTTGCCACAGTCCTTACGAAATTTATTGATGACTATGCGAATATTTTCTTGCTGTTACGAGTGCGATGTAATACTTCTTCTACCAACCTATTTAGTTCGGAATGACAAAAGAGATAAGATTAGAGAAACAAGATGCCGCACTGATGCTTATTGAATTCCCCCCTACCCCCCCCCCCCCTTTTTGCTATTCGGAACTGGTATGCACAGAGTTAAGATTGGTTTTGATGCACTCCCTGTTGCCCACAACTTTTGTGAATTGCGGTGTATGGATTTAGATAAATATTTAAGGAGAAATAATGAAATTAAACTATAGTTAATAAAACTTTACAGTTACTGTGTGCATTAACATCTTTAAATTGGTAAGTTGGCATGGAGTATTTGCAATGTTTAGAAATATTCTGTTTTATCTTTAAGGATATAATATTTCGTGATTTTACCTCCCTAAGTATGTTTGAAAAATACTTGGTTTATAAATCATATTCCTGAGAAGTACTTACACTCTAGCTTAGGCAGGGCCGGCGCTAGGATTTTGGGGTGACCCGGGTTAAGCGTTCTTAGCAGTCACGAAACCAGTTGGGGGTACATTTGACCCGCTTACCCTCCCCCCCCCCCCCCAAATGCCGGCCCTGAGCTTAGGTCATAAGCAAATTTTGTGCAGTTTATTTTTTCATGTTAATGTGTTTAATACAGTAGCTACAAGACTCACTATTAAGATAAATGTCTCAGCGACCTCACAGTGTTATAAAGTTACTGTCATCCACGTAACATCCGGCAGAACAAAAAAATTTGAGATGAATTTGATCTATCATTCGGATAGAAAGAACCCTGCGTTTCGTTTCCAATATACTGTGTATCCCCATGCGAAAGACATCCTGGGGCTTACCTGTGAGTTTTTTTGCTTGAGCATGCCGTCGTTTTGTGTGAGAATAGGTAGAGTGCACACAATCTTGCCTGCTCCGGGTCATCTTCTTCTGATATTGAGCGAACTCGTCTCTTACCGTCGAGAAAACGCAGGTGATACCAAGTTTCCAATCTCCGTTTTCAGAGTAAAAATGAGGTGATTTTCTTTTTACAATACCACTAAGTGATTCTCTCGAACCAGTTCATAAAAAAATACCCATATTACAACGTCTATTATCAAAAAAACAGGCATGTTACCATCTTACTGACTTAGATCTAATTGTCAATCCATTTCAACAATTACAGTCTTTCCTACTGAGATTTAACAATTGTGTTAATTATAAAAACGCATTTGTTTCGCACACTCAATTTATGTATCAAATGTGGTCATTGGATTTTTTTTTAACTGCTTTACGTCTCTCAACAGCGAGGTCTTTAGAGACGGGAAAGGATGGGGGGCAAGGAATGGGAAGGAATTCGGCCATGGCCTTTTGAAGGAAGCATCCCGGCATTTGCCTGGAGTGATTTGGGGAAACCATGGAAAACCCAAATCTGGATGCCCGGACGGTAATTCGAACCACCGTCCTCCCGAATGCGAGGCGAGAACGCTAACCGTTACACCGCCACGCTCGGTGTCATTGGATTAGTCAGTGAGTGAAATTTACATTCTGAACTGAATTCAAGACCAAACCGCAAAATTTTGTAAAAGGAGCAGCTGCAAATCTTAATTTTTATTATTGTATAATGATGTCAACCCTAAGAAAAACAATGCCAGGTTATGTTTTAGAAACGATCCTCCGAACCATGAGCTTTCACGATTTTCCGTAATTATTTCAAATGAATTTAAACATTATCGAAAATTAATGTTGTTTCGACATATGTGATTATACAACTAATATGTGGTAATTCAATATTTGGAAGCATGTTCATGGCATTATGAATTTTATTATTGTTCCCATCCTGTATATTTTAGTATATTAAGTGCCACAGTGTCACAATTTTAAACAGATGTTCCATAAAACCGCTCATGACCGTCACATCGGAGTAAGCGGTTTACCAGATCCGTTAAGATTCTTCAAAATTTAAGGCCCTACAGAAACGTACACAATTTCACTAAATTTGTTACTACTTTTCCTGTTTACTGGTGTTAGATTTTAGTATTTAAACATCTGTAGCATGATGTACTTAAAAGAATGAGATATTACAACCTTTTAGCAAACGTATCAGCAATATAGAATAAATATTGCGTAAATATACCACGTGGAGAAATTAGAATAACTATTAGTGGTGTGGTGGGTAAGTGGTAACGCCAGAGCGTTAGGATGCGGGTTCGAATCTCCATCCGGCCATCCAAATTTGAGTTTTCTATGGTTTCCCCAAATCACTCCATGCGAATGCCAGGATGGTTCCTTCAAAAAGCTACAGCCGAATTCTTTCACGTTCCTTGCACTCAGTCCTTTCCCGTCACTAATGACCTCGACGTAGACGAGGAATAAAGCCTGGAGAGAAAAATTGGTTTCCTACTATACGTTTGTCCCATTGGCTGCTCAGAGCCCAAAAGAATAGGAGGGGTTGTAGTGCACGACTCACCTACCTGCGATCACCCAAACCTTTCCTAATGCATATGGAGGGAGGGCATACCACACCGTTGACGATTCGTCAATAGGATGGGGACGTTAAACTCAGTGGCTCCCTTGCTGCCTTTCGGACGAGTTGGCCTGAACAGGTCAGCATCCAGTTTCACCCTGTTCCCTCCGTCACCCTCTAACATGCAACAGAAAAAACACACTACACTTACTAACTATCACCATAATTATTTACAGCAACATGCAAGGAGGATAGTAACTGGCTTTCGTACCTCCCTGTATGGCCTATGCTGCTGGGTTATTGAACCTTTTTTCTCGCTCATCACTCATGTGTATCATGGATTAGAAGCTTATCTCTGAACTATTAAAAATTTTATTAGGATAGAGTTGGCTTATTTCTGAGAATGGTAAAGCATTTTTGCTTTCTGGAGGTATCTGCTTTAGCATCGCCTTGACGATATCTGCGTAACACGAGCGGTACGCGTTCCAATGTTTGAGTACCTCTCTCGCGAAGCTAAATGTTGTAATCTGCGTGAGAGTGGCGTACCAGTTATGTCTAAGAGAGAAGGTATTTTGGCGAGTGGAACATCTTCACGATGTCCCTCGTACTAACGCACAGTATTTCATTTTCGATACTTCGCAAGTTCTCGAAGGCCTGAAGATATTCTACTCGCCCACATTCCAGTTTGTTTTAATATGTATAGTAACAACGTCTAAGCCATTTAATTAAAATTAGGTATATAAAAGTTTTACTTGCTGAATTTTGAATTAGGCGATCGTCAAGCCACAATTTTTTGACGTAATTTTTTCCGCAAAAGTCTCGCCAAACCAGAAATAACGTTACGTTAAAGAACTTGAGTCGTGACGTGCAGCGGGTGAGTGGAATATCTTTACGGTGTCCAAAGATTGTTAATGACTTTACACTTCATTGACGTCAAAGTCATTAGAGGTGTGAAAGGACTGGGAGCAAGGAACCACAAATAATTCGACCAAATCCTTTAGAAGGATTCATCCCAGTATTCCTCTGTAGTGATTTCGGGAAACCAAGGAAAACAGAAATCCGGATGGCTGAGTGGAGATTTCGACTCGCGTCCTCCAGAATTTTAGCCCCCACGTTACCGCTCACTCACTACACTAGGTTTCAAAGATTATATTGAGACAACGTCCCTCAGTCCAAATACTCGTATGCTTATGATTCGCGTTCATCCAAACAGGTAGACAAAAATTAAAAAAAAAACAAAAAACAATCCATTCCTTCCCTGCAGACTCATACAGTGCCCTAAACTAATGTTTTCAAATATTTTCTTAAGTGTAAGACTTTTTTCCGCTAACAGTATTATTACATTTGAGTATTTACAAGGTGTGGTCTACATTTGGCATGACTGGTCCTGAAATTTAAATTCAGTGTTTATATCAGATCCCAAAATAAGCTCAGCAAAAACTTGGAATATTGTACACATACAAATCATAGCAAGATTTCTTGCAGTTCCTAATTAAATACTGATAAATAGTTTGAAGTCCAATATAAAGTTATATTCACTTAATAAGAAAGTGTATCTCAAACTATTTGTTTTTCTTATGACATCACGCCTCGTCGTCGTAGAGGACGAGAAGTGGGAAAGGACTTTGTGCAAGCAACGGGAAGCAATTCGGCCATTGTCAATGGCATTTGTCTGCAGGATTTGGAAAAAACCATGAAAAACCCAAATCTGGATGGCCGGACGAAGATTCGAACCCCTGTTATCCCGAATGCGAGGACCATATCAACCTGGTGATGAGTTCGACATCATTAAGACATGCAGAAAAAACAATTGTGAATTTTTACTTCAAACTGGGCTGTCTCACCATCAGTGATGTACCGGATGAATGGAACTGGGCGAGTATGTCCATGGAAACAGACTATCGAACAAGTGGCATGAGTGACAAGCCAAACGGATTTTTTTTAACTGCTTAACGTCTCTTAACAGCGAGGTCTTTAGAGACGGGAAAGTATGGGGGGTAATGAACGGGAAGGAATTCGGTCATGGCCTTTTAAAGGAAGCATCCCGGCATTTACCTGGAGTGATTTGGGAAACCATGGAAAACCCAAATCTGGATGTCCGGACGGGGATTCTAACCGCCGTCCTCCTGAATGCGAGGCCAGAACGCTAACCGTTACAACACCACGCTCGGTGCCAAATGGTATACATCTTACGAGAATGAATATTTACCACTCATTACAAATGTCGGACACCGCAGGCTGGGCAGACTGGTAAAACATGACAGGCGGCGAACTGTGGCGGAACTAACAGCAGACTTTAATACTGGGCAGAGTGCAAGTGTGTCTGAACAAAGTGCACTGAACGATGGGCCTCCGCAGCCGACACCCATGCATGTGCCAATGTTAACACCACGACATCGACAACTGCGACTGGAATGGGCACGTGTCGATCGTCACTGGACGTTGACCCAGCGGCAGAGCGTTGCATGGTCTGATGAATCCCGACACCTTCTTCATCATGCCGACGGGATGGTGAAAATCCGTCGTTTTCTAGGGGAATAGCTTCTTGACACCTGTACAGCGGGACGGAGACAAGCTAGCAGCGGCTCAATTATGCTCTGAAGACCATTCACGTGGGCATCCATGGGTCCAGTGGAGCTCGTGCAAGGCACCATGACGGCCAATAAGTATCGTACACTGTCTGACACCTTCATTACGACCATGTTTCTCAAAGGCAGTGGCATTTTTCAATAAGATAATGCACCATGTCCCAAGGCCAGGAGTGTGATGGCGTGGCGAGTTGCAATTGATGTTCTGGCTCCCCAACTCGCCAGATTTGAACTCGATCGAACACAACTGGGATGTGATTGAACGTGGCGTCAGAACTCACCGCCCCCCTCACCGGAATTTACGGGAATTAGGTGACTTGTGTGTGCAGATGCGGTGCCAGCTCCCTGCAGCGACCTACCAAGGCCTCATTGCTTCCATGCCAAGACGCGTCTGGATTGTTATCCGTGTCAAAGGTGGACATACCGGCTATTAGGTAGGTGGTCATAATGTTGTGGTTGATCAGTGTGTATCAGTCAATCGAATTAGGTATTTGGCATCCGAGTGGTGCCACACATTTTCATCAAAAAATACTGCAGCTTCATCGTGTAGCAGCTACCTTTCCTAAGGAAAATCCGTAGTAGCACCACATCCAGTGGAGTAGGAAAAGATGTCTTCAAAATATGCGGTATGTCGGTCATATTTGTTTGCTCGGCAGTTTGTACGGCCAAGACCATTGTTCCCAAGGAAGCGTCCATAAGCCACTAGATCCATCTTGGGATCCTCTGAACCTCACTTCCCCCCTCCCCCCGCCCCACTTTCGTCCTGAATTGCCTCTAACATGTGCAAAATGGCAGAAACAAAAAAAAAAACAAAACAAAAATTTGAACATATGTGTGTGTATTTTTTTTTAAATCTGTGACGAAAAACATAACTAACTATGGTGTAAAAGATAGATTCCATGTTGCTGTGAAAAATTCTCATATATTCAAAAGTTGAAAAGTGTGAGTAGTACTCAATACAGATTGTTTTGAATGGTTGACGAATATCATTATATTCCTCTTTTCTAAATTGATATAGATATAAGAATGTACAAGAAAACAAATTTTGAAAAAAAAACAAGAAAATAAAACCATGCTTTCTAATTTGTAACCTCGAAATAACCACTTGTAATTTTTAAATGTTTTCTTTTTGTTTTCAAGATCGAGAATCTAGTGGAGAATGGATCAGTTTATTGAAGAAAGTAGTGACCAATAGCATGGTCCTAGCACCGCAGCCTCGCAAACCGTAATGGAGCGTCCATAAACTACGTGACTCGGTTTGGCGGGGGAGGGGGGGGAGGGAGAGGTTGCGCAGGAAGCAACGCTGGGCTACGTGGGGGAGAGGGGGGTTCCAAGCCAAGTCACGTAGCTTTTCATTCATATTATTTGTCACAGTTAAAATATGGTACAGAACACACAACAGAATGTGAATGTTTATTTCCGTCATTTAATTACTTCTTAATTTACGATAGTCTGAGAAGAGAAGAAGTACAAAATGCCTTCTGGAATCAATACGGAAAAAAGCTGCGTGCCACGCGAGGGGTGGGGGGGGGGGGGGAGGGGGAGGGTAGAGGTAAAAGCCACGCTAGGTTACGGGGAGGGGGGGGAGACGGAGGGGGATTCACAGGAAACCAAAATGGAGCTACGTAGTTTATGGACGCTCCATAATCAGAAGGAAACTGATTAAAATCACATTCCTCTTCAAAGCAGTGGAGGTCGTCTATAAAAATCATATGATTCAGATCTTACGAGGCCTAGGCTGCGGTCGCTCCCTAAATCAACAGACTGATGTCATGCAATCGGAATCCGAAAATGAGACGATTTTTGATGTTTGTGAAGACAAGGACATCTTTAATGAAGACCCTAGAGCTGCTCAAGAACGTGATTAAGAGCAAGAAATTCGCTAAATAGCAGCACATAGGTGGCAGAAGAGTAGCTATCCCTACTTTCTGCATCTTTCTCAATCAGCGTTATGATGGTGAGCAGTTAAAGCAGAATTTAAAGCGGTTTCAGGATGATATGACGACCGGTGAAAGCAACGTTTGCAATCGAAACTTCTTTCACGTCTGTTTGGACTGTCTTCAGTACGACTAGCAAGAAAACCCAAAGAAGTTAACAACTGAGAACAAAATGGATCCTGGTGAGCCGCCGGACATGTTTAAAGAGATGACATTTTCAAAGAAATTATTTCATTAATATTATCAAATTACACACTTCAGTAAATTCGCAGGTATAGAAAATTGAGAGCGTGGTTTTCAGCTAGTATATTCAAAGTTGAGTAGCAGGAGGTATACACATCTCCATTAATTCCTTCGTAAGGAAGTAAAGAATGACGAAGTAGAAAGAAAAAGTACTTAGTTTCAAAATTGGCACGATAGTACCAATTCTAACCACTAAAATATACATTTCATACCTCGACCACTTCCTCATAACTACTGAGACAATATTTTTAAAGATTACTTTTTTTAATTTTGACTTCGACATTTGTGACCAATTATTTACTTTGGAACAAGGTAGTTACTAAACCCATAGAATGAATTGTGCTGGCTGATGTGGGTGTCACTGCGACTAGTATTTATCATGTTTTAGGAGGGAAATGACAGAAATAATTGAATGATCCACATTTCAAAATAAACTCCTAACAATCCAGAAATGGTTTTCTTCTGTCTTAGTTGGAACACTGAGCTCTGTTATTTCATTTTTCTTTTTTAAAAAAATCAGCCTCTATCATCCACCAGCCAAGTGAACGTAATGAGCAACAGCAAAATGTTCTTGATTTTAACACTTTCGTAATATGAAGTGTTGTGATTAAATGGTGGTACGTTGATGGAGTAATAGGAGCGAAGGAATTAAAGTTTTTGTTGAGAATGAAATGATGAGGATTTTAGGTGAGATGGTAACACCAACAAAGCTAGCACTGATAAACCAGCAACTTCATTTCATTGCAATGGTTGTTTTCTTCATCAGCTTGCCATTTCATTTTTACCCTACACTTCAACACCATTGTTATAGTGAAACAGTAATAGGTTTCTTTCCTACCTTATTAATAAAATAGGAGTAAAGACAAAAGCATCCTCCATTCATTTGTTAAGGTGTACAGGTTGGGATTGTTGGAGGCCGAATACCGAATGCCTATTATATTTTCTTCAGTATTATGGTGGTGATGTAGTGAGCATTTATTTAACGAGAATTAGCCACAGATACCTCTGATAGTGAAACTGAGGAACCGTGTTTCGCTTTGCGGAAAACATTTCCGTTGCTCCAATTCAGTAGCTCTGCCTCCTTTTTAATTATAAATAGTGAAGTAAATTCTATTAAAGTATTGGTGCACATGAATGATGGTTCGTAAATTTATGCGAGACTGTTACTATGCGCAAAATAATTACAATTTCTTGGGTAATTAAAAGCAAATATATTTGCTTAACATAATTTGGTGTAGATACCAGTCGAAATTACACATATGTTCTTTTTTTTTTTTATCGGAACAGAAGACAGTGTGTTGTGATTATCTAATGGCTACACAGTGAATTCCGTGGCCATTTAAGACTCATGTTTGTTTCTTAGAGATTTGAACCGCCTTAGAGGTTTGAGTTCCTTACTGACTGATTACCAGTTTATATTGGTGTATTATGTAAGAAATGCTGAGTTTATCTCCCACACACACTTGCATGCAAAACGGACCAACAGGAATATTTATGATATGGCGGTGCATACAAGACTAATATATTATTTGCTGAATATGCATTACTACAGAATGTTAAATTTCTTTCTTATGGTTTTATGCTTCGTAGACGTCTACAACATTAGAGGCGGGAAAAGACTAAAGGCAAGGGAAGGGAAGGAATTCGGAATGCGTCCATGTCATTTTGAATAGGGTTGTTGCGGATGTGATCTTTGCGGATGCGGTTGCGGATGCGGATGTCCAGTGGCTGACATCCGCGGATGCGGATGTTTTGCGGAAGCGGATGTTTAGCGGAAGTGGAGGTGCCATTTTTATATTAGTTATTATTTAATATTTTAATGAAAATAAGCTTAAAATATACAAAAAGTCTTCTCTTGATAAGATGTAATAAATCTACCCTTAGATTTGGAACAGAACATTTTAGAAACTACAAACTTCTTTATAGAATCAAATTAAATCCATTAGTAAGTTAAGTAAACCATAATAAAATCATTGCTATGTCAATTAGAGCAATTAGAAAACTATTTATTTCTGGCAATAAATATTTAAAAAGCACAGGCAAAACTAACTGTGATAATAATGTTTACTTAGCAGAGAAGCTACACTAATAGTTAAAGCCTAAAAGTGGCAAATTATATTTAATAAACAATAATTTTGCTGTTTTGTCTCCTTCTAATCAATTCCTGAGTGGATCATAAATTAAACTTGCTACACTAAAAAGTTGTTCCCTTGGTAGAGAACCGGGAGGAGGCGACAGATAAGCACGCACTATATGTGAAAATGCTTCAAATTTAGTGTTCATTTTCCACCACAATAGAGGATCCTCGGTTAGCGGGAGCCGATTTTCATTGTTATATTCATTTAGTAATGATTTCCATACCGAGATTTGGGTTTTCCATAGTTTCCCATACACCATTTTGTCAGTCATCTTTAATTACTAAATCCTAAGAAGAAAATTCTTTCACGGAGTAAAATGGGTACTTAAGTAAAAACTCTTTATGTCTGGATTTTAGTCTGTAGGCTTTAGTAGATAAGATTTTACTTTCTGTGGTAAGACAGAATAAAGAAGCTTTAGTGAATTTAACTCTTTTTGCTGGATCTTAATTACTGGCTTACGAAGGCGGTGTTCGGACGATATTTTACAATACTCAGAACTAAAAATAGTAAAGAGATACAATTTCTTCCGTATTTACAAGGCAGATTGGCAATTTTTCAACCTGTCAGATCAGTATTCGACAATTGTGTTGCTTCAAAAGCCTTAGAAGCCATCAGGGCTTGACCGTACGTTTCTTCCGGCGACTCCGTCCTTCCAGGAAGGTAGAGGATTATAGACCATCCTTCCAGGAGGGCGAACCTTTAGCGCAAATTTCACCTGAGCCCTTTTAGTAGCGTCGCCGCTCACCCACCATGCTCGGTCAGAATGTTAAAGAGAGAAAAAAACGCTATTATTTTCTTTTAGCTCAGAAAAAAGGCTTTTCTAACTCAATAAATCCCCTTCATCTCTTTCCGAGAGCATCATATGTTATCCAAGCCGACACCATCAACAATAGCCGAGAGCCTTATTATCACGTCCAGACAAGTCTGAAAAAATGAGTTTGTGGTATTGCTGGCAGTAGAATGTGCCTGGTGAGTCCGTCGTGTTAATTCTGTACTGTGTTTGTGTTTTAACGTCTTCGCCGCGTGGTGGATCTCGAACTGCGCTAAGCGCAACACCTGTTCAAACAGATCGCACATGAAGCGTCAAACTACCAATTAAATAAACCTCAATGGAGCAACCACTTTACTGTATCCGCACTACCCCACAGACGAAGTCTTTTCTTGAGCAGTTTTTGTGTCGGAGTTTAAATTTTAAAATCGCAAAACGAATATCGAACTACACAGACGGAAAAAAAAATCCCAACACCAAGAAAAAATTATTGTAGAGTAATGAAATTTGGACAATGCATTTGTCAAGTTAACATGTTTAATTGATTAAATTTTCAAGATCGCAGGTTAATTTAAGCTCAAGAAAATGCATTTCAAATGTGAAATACTGTTAAATTAATAGCCGGTGTAACCTCCAGAATTTTGAATGCAAGCCTGCAAACGTGAATGCATTGTGTCATACAGGTTTCGAATGTCACTTTGTGGTATGGAGTTCCATGCTTGTTGTACTTGTGCTGTCAATACTGGGACGGTCAGTGCTGGCTGTGGATGATGCTGGAGTTGTCGTCCAATGATATCCCATACGTGTTCAATTGGAGACAGATCTGGTGATCTCGCAGGCCAAGGTAACATGTCGACACTCTGTAGAGCACGTTGCGAGACAACAGCGGTATGAGGGCGAGCGTTATCCTGTTGAAAAACTCCCCCTTGAATGCTGTTCATGAATGGCAGCACTACAGGTTGAATTACCAGACTGACGTACAAATTTGCAGTCAGTGTGTTTGGTATAACCACAAGAGTGCTCCTGCTGTCATAGGAAATTGCTCCCCAGACCATGACTCCAGGTGTAGGTCCAGTGTGTCTAGGCCGCAGACAGTTTGGTTGCAGGCGTTCCCCTGGCCTCCTTCTGACCAACACTGGAGATCTGTTGTGTTTTCTGATGAAAGCAGGTTCTGCCTTGGTGCCAGTGATGGCCGAGTGTTGGTCAGAAGGAGGCCAGGGGAACGCCTGCAACCAAACTGTCTGCGGCCTAGACACACTGGACCTACACCTGGAGTCATGGTCTGGGGAGCAATTTCCTATGACAGCAGGAGCACTCTTGTGGTTATACCAAACACACTGACTGCAAATTTGTACGTCAGTCTGGTAATTCAACCTGTAGTGCTGCCATTCATGAACAGCATTCAAGGGGGAGTTTTTCAACAGGATAACGCTCGCCCTCATACCGCTGTTGTCTCGCAACGTGCTCTACAGAGTGTCGACATGTTACCTTGGCCTGCGAGATCACCAGATCTGTCTCCAATTGAACACGTATGGGATATCATTGGACGACAACTCCAGCATCATCCACAGCCAGCACTGACCGTCCCAGTATTGACAGCACAAGTACAACAAGCATGGAACTCCATACCACAAAGTGACATTCGAAACCTGTATGACACAATGCATTCACGTTTGCAGGCTTGCATTCAAAATTCTGGAGGTTACACCGGCTATTAATTTAACAGTATTTCACATTTGAAATGCATTTTCTTGAGCTTAAATTAACCTGTGATCTTGAAAATTTAATCAATTAAACATGTTAACTTGACAAATGCATTGTCCAAATTTCATTACTCTACAATAATTTTTTCTTGGTGTTGGGATTTTTTTTTCCGTCTGTGTATATGAAAATTGTAAAAAAATAGTTTTCTAATATTTGATTACTAAAATGTTCGCCGTTAGCTGAAATTCGTCGTTTTCTCTTTTAATTTGATATATCCTTGTGTATATCTGCTTAAGTATACTTTTGATGAATAACGACATTAATAACTTATATGATGGATTCATATCTGATTTAATAGTTTTCTCACGCTATATCTTTAATTTTTCAATTTCTGGTCTTGCCACCCCGATTTTCTACTGGATTCCAGAAATCACTGCTGCCTAATGTCGAGATGGTTCCTTCATAAATGCCAAGTCCTATCTTATTCTCCTTCGTCGTCGACGGCACGTAAAGCTTGTAACGATTCGCTAAGCTCCCCGTTACATATCACTTTTTATTGTATATAAAGTAAAAGAATTAGAATATTTTTCCATTTCTTGGGATGTCCACTGTATGTTCGAAAGATGCGCTTGAAAGGGTGAAAGGCAAGGATTTGACGCTTCAGTGAAGGGTAGTCTGGCTGGCGCCTTTTGGGCAGAATGTTAAGAGGATTAGGGATTTCTGTCGGGCAGGCCGGTAAACAGAATTCCTTCCTCCCGAAGGAAGCATCGGCTCTCGAAGATTGCCGAAACTTAACGTGGCGAAGAGAACATTATTTCACGTATGCAGTATGCTGCAGAGAGAGAGAAAAAAAGAACGGTTTTATCTCTAATCTTCAACTCTATCTCTGAATAAACACGTGTTTTACGCAACGACACTTTAAGCTATTTCCCACGAAAACGTTTAAGGCGCTAGCATGTATATTTCATGGGTTACCACAAGGGCAGTGTATTTTGTATCTTCGTAAATACGCAAGTCTATATGCGAAGTTTGGCGATAAGAATAGAAAGAAAATTCCAAATCTTGGGCATAATTCTCGTGATCTGACTCCCTTTGATTTTTAGTTATTTACGAAATTAAAGGTGCTACGAGGTTTGAGGGGCGGAGGAATTGAAGGACCACTTCAGACTGCTTTATAACCATTATAAGTGTGCTACTGAATACCAATTACAGAAATAAGCTCCATCCCAGAATAAAACTTTGTATGTTACTCGATATCTGTCACATTTTCAAAGGAACAAACTTACATCAATCAAAATTTAATTTAAAGTTTAGTTACCATCACAGTTATTAAGCACTATCAACAAAAAATCTATCATCAAACCACATCTGAGAGAATTATTCCCATAAAAATTAATAAACTGATCTGATGTGCCAAATAGATATTAATTGTCTACTTGTGTGAGGTAACATCGTTGACGAGATGGAATGTCAGGACAAGGTGCCACAGAGTACTCAGGATTATGTGTGAATAAGCGATTATAACTAACAATTCCATTATTCATAACGTTTTAATGTATTGCTACACTACATAGAAAATGTTTGCGAGAATCTGGACCCGTAGCTCGCACAGGTAGGTGGTGTGAACAGAGCTAACGGTAACTGTCCGGCTGTGTTCCGGAATGTGACCTTGGGTCGGGTAGCCCTCAGTGAAGGAACAAAGTGTGGCCGCTAGGGTAACGCGGTGGGGGAGAGCACAGTGTATTGGGAGCTGTGTGGTGGTTACGTGGCCAGCCTGCAGAAAGAGATGTATGGCGACTAACGCCGGTGCGGTCTGTGGTGGTTGTTATGATCCATGTCTTGTCCGAGTGGACGTAGGTCTCCTACGGCCAGCAGAAAATGGAACCATCACGTCGGACGGCTGCGAACAGCAGGCTCGGCACCTCCTGCTAAATGGTAACTCCACTGATATGGTGATCACCACAAATCGTTATCGTATTGATAAATCCAGTGTCTCCCTAGAGAAAATCACATTGCCCCATTCAGCTTAATGAATGGAAATATAGAAACCCTGATAACTGATGTAAAATGAACCCGTTGTTGGATTACAAGATGTTTGTTTAATTGTGTCATATTAGTGTTAATAATATTTGATGAGGAATAATTTTGTAATAAACGTATATTAATGTCAAAAGTAGGTACGTACAACGGTATTGTTAATATGTAAAGCAACATCCCGATTCCCCATATCAGCAATTTCAATTATTAATAATAGTTTTATTGATAGTTTATGAAAAGAAAAAGTAATTTAATTCTTAGCTAGAGTGTACTTGTACGCCTCAACGTTATCTTGTTTCTATGAAACTTCATCCCGTCATTTGCGATAAGCGAAATTTCGCATGATTGTTTTACGGTATACTACCGCATATGGAGATAACAAAAGAACTTTCAGTAGTTTTGTACAAGTTTATTTGTATTGAAAAATTATCCAAGTTTCTGATCTACACAACTGTTTGTGAAAATTGCAGTACCAAGAAGGAATAGTCTGAATCACTCTAAAATATTAGGATGTGTTGAGCTGTGGAGCCGTAATAACTTATCAACAATGGAGAAAAGATGGTGTGCACGTAGACCCAGCAGCACCCTCATATCTGAGACCAGACCGGTCAAAGTTACGCCACGCTCAGTCAGTGCAGACACGTCAAACGAAGTTTAAACACGCAAGAAAGGGCGGTATACCTTGTCGACGTAGGAGAGGGCAATATCAGTATGTGAGTGAGTTCGAAAGTGGCACAATGCTTGCTCTCTGGGAAACGGGATGGTCGTACCGTGACACTGCGCCACGCTGCTACAACAGTGATGCGTGTTTGGAACCAGTGAAAAAGAGAGGATCACACACAGACCACATAATGTGACTATATCGCGGAATGGCCGCCTTCTTTTCCATATGGCCATGACCGACAGAAAATCTTCGTCCACGTATTGGATCGACGTTGGACCACTGTAACAGATATGAACATATATATGTTGACGGTACGACGCCGTCTTCTGAATGCTGGACTGGTGGCAAACATGCTATTGCGTCGGCTTCGATTGAACAGAAGCCACCAACTCCTTAGACTGTAATGGGTACTTGAATGCTATTACTGGCGTGCTGAGTGCCAAAATGTAGTGTTTACGAACGAGTCACGCGTCAACGTGTTCAAAAGTGATGGATGTTTACGCATTAAACGCTACCGTGGTGAATGCAATCGGAAAGACTGCATTGTTGATTGGTATATCAGACAAACGCCAAGTTTGATTGCTTGGGGCGTCATTGACTATAACGTGTGATCTAGCATCCTCCATATTAAGGGCAATATGAAAAACAAGCTCTACATCAAGGAGGTTTTCTTCTGCAGGAAGTTCTACATGCCATACTTCAACAGAACATTGCTCGGCGACATGTGGCGAGGAATGTGCAAGCCTTCTTCAAAAAACTAAGGGTACCACTGCTTCCCTGGCCGGCACGTTCGCTTTACTTATCGTCCATCAAACATGTCTGGGATATGTTCGGTTGGCAACTTGTTCGTTGTGTTCTTCCTGCTACCGATATTTGGGATATGTACACACTTTGACAATAAATTTGGCCGCCGCTGAAAAATTCTATCACTATTATCTTGCACAATCTGACATCAATGTCATCCTAAGAAACAGTAACGCAATACTGGCTTGCCAGTATTGTATTACTGTTTTCTGGGGTGACATTGATGTCAGATTGTGCAAGATAATAGTGATAGAATTTTTCAGCGGCGGCCAAATTTATTGTCAAAGTGTGTACTTTTCTATAATTATAAATATTCTGAATGAAACGTTGATACTAGCCACTCCTCCAAATGATCGGTTATCGGGAAAACCTCTTTCTCAGGTACAGTCAGAGATCCATTTCTTCTAGAGGCGTTACGTCCTCTTAGTCTAATTCATCATTGTTCATTAATTGATATAGAGCAAACTATACGTGCCGCGTAAAAAAACTGAGAAGAGCTGCATTTCCTTTTACTGCAGTTCCGTCACCTTTCTTTCCACATTACCAGGGAATGATTTTTTGATCTGCTTAAAAGATTTATATAACTCATTGGATAATGAAAACTCGTTGTAAAAATATTTTCTATAAGCCTCTTAAAGTTTATTTAAATTTTGAAATAACAATTCAGGGCGCACTGTAGTTAAAGTTGCTCTGCAATTCACTTGACAGAAACAAAATTAAAATTATTCTATCCGCGAGCGGTGAGGTCAAACGCGTGCCATGCTAATCAAAACAGCTTTATTTCAAACCGTCAAAACAATACGAACTGTCAATGCCTGGGAAACTCCGGGGTGACATGTTGATATTTGAGTCTAGGTGCGGCGGCATGTCGAATATTTTTCGAATCGTAATGCACCGTCGCGTGTCGGTTAATTCAAATGATGTTGAGACTAAGTCACGCCTCGCAGCACTGTCAGTGTATAGTTACATGATAAATAAAAAGAAGAGAAAAAAATTGCTACTGGTGTATAAATTATTGATTATTAATTATTATCTTTTCTTTGATGGGATAAGTTTCATTTTTACAGTAAAATGATTATAATTTTCAGATTTCACAATTTAAAATTTATTTAATTTGAAAATTTACGAATCAAAATAAAATACAGAATCTCAAATCATGAAGAAAAACTACATAAAATTTGCAAATAATAAAAAGTCGAGCATCACTCAGCCAAGCTCAAATTTACTACAATAAAACAAAGTGTAGAGCCACTTAGAATAATTCTTATCTGCGCAGGGTGACCTGCCAAGGCGTTTTCAGTCCGACAGAAATTGAAGCATTGCAATCGAAATATTACACGTCATATATTACCGTTTGATGTGAAGATCTCTTCACTGCTGCTAGCGTAGCGATCAACGTCACCAGTGTACCACAGTGGCACCTCACACTGTAGACCGATCAGGTCGCTGCACTCTTAATGTGCGGCGTAGAAATATAGACACAAACAAAATCACTTCGAGCTGTCAACTCTTTACGTTGACACGGCGACACACTGTACGTGTCTGCACCACAGACAAGCAACCTCAGGCACTCTGGAGTCACTACGGCCACAAGTACTCTACAGTACTTATATCATTTGGGGAAGGAGCGAATGCCTCAGCGGCACCTAGGCTTCAACCTGCCACCGTACCCGCCTCTGCCGAACTCCCCCGTCGACGTCTCTCCAAGACCCGCCGAAACCAGAAAACAGAGAAAAAATCTCACTGGCTGCTGTTATTTGACATCGTTCCTATTTGTACGATTTAAACTTCTGCCAGGTTCGTGCCCTCCAATCGTTTCTCTTCACCCCATGGATACGCAGGAGGCACCTCCTTCCAACCCAGCTTTCCGTCCGGCTCACCAACGGTTGTTTATCCCCCAGCAGTTACCTATTTCTCCCATTACTCATAACCCTTACCCACCAAGCCCTCACAACATCCCAACCCATACTCCAACGCGGACTGACTTCCTTATAGAAGAAATATTCCAACAAATCATGTCCGTTATTACTTCGCCCCAATCAACACTTATCGGAAACCCACTCGCCATCCTTGAGTCATTATTATCTCTGTTAAACAGATTCAATGGCTTTTCGAATACTACAGTGGAATGCTAGATCGGCTATCGCCAACAAAGAAAGTTTAAAATATGAACTCCATAACAAAGATATAAAGATAGCAGCAATTTCTGAGACGTGGTTTAGAGAAACATCAACAGTGCGCTTTAAGAACTACGTCACAATCCGTTCGGAGCGGATGGATGGAAAAGGAGGAGCAGCTTTCCCCATTCACCATTCACTTCCCTTCAAAGCTGTAATCGTTACAGAGGTGTTAGATAATGACATCCAAGTTGTCGCCGCAAGAATCAAAGCTCCTACACTTGAGTTCACTTGTGTCTCCGCCTATTGCAAGCCTCTCAAGATCATATCACAGGAGACGTGGAATAAACTCTTAAATCTCCTAAACCCACCTCTACTTGTATGCGGGGATCTTAATGCCCATAGCACCGCACGGGGATGTGCCTTTACTGATAGACAAGGACACAATGTCTTAGAGATGTGTAACATGTACGCCCTATCTATCTTTAATGACGGGTCACATACACTCGTTCCCTCTTTATACCACCGTCCATCGGCAGTTGACATCACACTGTGTTCTCCGCCTATAGCCACCATTGCTCATTGGTCTACATCAAAAGACTCACTCGGCTCCAACCACTACCCAGTAATTATAGACATCAACCATATCCCTCCAAGTGGCCCTCGTCCAATCCCGTCAAGCAAGTGGAATACTAACGCTGCTAATTGGACACTATATGCAAAGGCAATACTGCATGAGGTACGCAATTTTCAACACTGCGATTCCGCGATGGATGACTATAATCTCTTCATAGAAGCTCTGGAGCGCGTAGCCTTCATCTCTATTCCTCTTAATAAGAACCCCGTTCAGAAGAAGAGTACTCCAACCGTATGGTGGAACACAGACTGTTCTAGGCATGTCGCTCTCCGACGTGCTGCTCTGCCGGAATACCGAAACCACCCATCCCAAGACACGTTTCTCCGATATCAGCAGGTGTCTGCCCGCATTAAGTGGTTCTTAAAAATGACAAAAAGACAGTCCTGGAAATAATTCTGCTCCTCCTTGAACAGGCAGACCAAAATAGAAGAGGTATGGCAACGTATAAAAGTCCTGCGCAACAGAAAATACAGCCCGCAAGAACGCTCCGACGATACTACTTGGCTGGAGGATTTTGCTGATACAATTGCTCCACCTTCTACAGCATTTACCTGAAGAAGCCCTAAACCTCTTACTCAACATCATTAATAATCTATGGTCAAGGAAGCTGACACCAGAAACTTGGAAGACTCAGATAATAGTCCCGATATTGAAACCTGGAAAAGTTCCAGGAGTTGTTACATTGTACCGTCCGGTAGTTTTATCGTCCTGCATAGGCAAAACCGTGGAAAGGATGATGAAACACAGATTAGAATGGTGGCTAGAAGTTCAATCCCTGTTACCCACCACACAATACGGATGCCGCAAAGGAAGGAGTACCTATGACAACCACAGCATTCTAGTTACGGCGATTCAGTCAACCTTTATGAAAAACCAATACCTTACGGCTTTGTTCATGGACATATCTGCGGCCTACGATAACGTTCAAATACCAATTCTGATTGATAAGCTCATATAACTAGGCCTCCCCCATGACTTTGTAGCCGTAATTTATCAACTACTACGAACAAGAAAGCTGTTCTTCAGATATAAACACGCGCTATTAGGTCCACGACTTACCCAGCAAGGACTCCCGCAGGGAGTGGTATTAAGCCCACTATTGTACGCTGTATATGTGCGGGACTTGGAGAAAATTCTGCCCCCCGAGGTGCAGATCATCCAATATGTCGATGATGTATGTATATTCGCCTCTGCAACTTCTATTTCGATAACTAAGCTCATCCTTAAACATGTCATCCTCATAGTCATCCACTGGCTCCAGCAACACGGACTAGAATTTTCGACTAGCAAATCCACTACTGTCATATTCACAAGAAGAAGATTGCATCCCCCGATCTACAATCTAGTTTTGGGTACATGCAGCGTACTAGTCAAATCGAATGTCAAATTCCTCGGCCTAGTCTACGACTCACGATTAACCTGGGCAGCACACGCTCACCATCTTGTCCCTAAACTAGAACAAGGACTCAACATTTTACGAACCCTGACACGAGTATGGTGGGGAGCCCACCCATCGATATAATCCGATCTAAAATTGAATACGGAAGCATGTTCTATTTCAGTGGCAACAAAAGGAACTTAGATAAAGTGGAGAGCATACAGCATCAATGCCTTCGCACATGTCTGGGGGCTATGAAATCAACACCGATAAATGCCCTCTACCTGGAAGCCGCAGAAATGATCCTGAAATTCCGAACTCAATCTAACAAATTTTTATTCGCTCGAATACATGATAAAAATTCAACTACTCTGCAACAAATCACCAACCTTCAACAGCTGGTGGAAGAACAAGGACCTCGCTCTTACAACCAAAGATACCCACTGCTACACAGCCTCGTTCTTCTGACAACTCTCCTCCCCGAACGGCCATTGCAGGAAACAGCAACAATACACGACATCCTCTACCAAGAATGCGTGAGGCCAATGTCAGTAAGCTATATTCCGGCACACCCGAGATCCGGCCAGCCAATACAGCAATTTTGTCAGGGGTATTTAACAGAGGAATGGCCAACTTCAATCCATATCTACAATGATGGATCGAAGATACCCTCAGAGGGAGTAGGGTGCGCCATCTACTGCCCTGAGACGCAGCACGAACAAAAATTCAGGCTACCAAATCATCTTCCAGTTTATTCAGCTGAAGCGGTTGCTATTCTTCAAGCCCTCTCCTATGCGAGAGAATTTCCTCGGCGAAACGTTTTAATCCTTACGGACTCTCTCAGTGTACTCCGTACTTTAACAACTCCGGCGATCCTACACCGTTCCAATGGATACCACATTAGCATAATACAGAAAACCTACAAACTTGCTCAAGCGGGTTCCTCTGTGAACTATATATGGATCCCGGCCCATACTGGTATAAGATTTAATGAACACGCAGACAAGTTAGCCAAGGAGGCATGTAATTCGCGCCAAGTTCTCACCCCTCCTTTCAACACCAAAGATTATCATGCAGCAATATCCAATCACATACATCAACAATGGGCCATGCTCTGGGAGGAAACAAAAAGACTCAAAGGACGGCAATACGCAAAGATACAGCCACAACCACCACATCGACCCTGGTTTACAGATTGGAATACGCAACGCAACTTCATAACATCCATCACTCGTATCAGGTTTAAACATGGTGCGTTCCGGGAACATCTATATCGCATCCACGCAGCAGATACACCGTTCTGCCAATGTGATGGGAAATCAACGTAAGATCTCAACCATTTGTTCTTCAGGTGCCCCCTATACCGACAGCAGCAGCAATCATTCATTAACTCCCTAGTGAGAGCAGGACAGCCGCTCGCAAGTATCACCGGGCTACTTGCATCTAACAACAGGAAAATATACACTATTATTAGAGACTTTATAAAAAATACAGAAATATACATTTAATGTAATAAAACAATTCCAAAGCTTATGAAACAAAACGCTTGTGTATGTATATTAAGCTGGCTGAAGCCAATAAACAAAAAAAAGCTTCTCTTGACCACTGTCGAAATTATTTACGGAACCTTCACATGAGTAAGCGGGCGAGCTGAAATCTTCCAGTCCAGGAGACCACGATTTTGCTTTTATATCGCACTTACTTCTATTTAAAAGAAAATGTAATAAGCCGATAATTTTTCCCATTAAAATAGGATATCTAAATTACGTAAAGAGTTAATTAAATGACAGAAATTTAGCTTTGTACCCATCTCCCCTCCCCCCACCCTAGACCGAGTCACGTAGTTTATGGACGCTCCTTATCGTTCCAATCCGACGGACGAATCACCATCAATAGCGTCATTTGCCTTCACTCTATATGCATTGCGGATAGGTTTGGGATTTAACCGAGGACTTTGGTGCACTACCTGGTGCTTAGCAATTGTGCACCTACACCTATCCTACCCTACCGGCCAAGTCTTGATGTTGAAAGTTTCTTCCACCACCAGGAGTGGAACTGGCTAACCCCGTGTCAGTGCCGGACAGCATCACGGTGCCGCAGACAACTGAGCTACCTTTCCAATACGGCTCACGATGGGCCTCATCCTGCACAAATAATTCATAAAATTATTCACAGTACAAAATAAATATACACATTGCCATTTACATGTAAGATACCAATAGGTGGAGGGATGGTAAACAACCTCCATGACTGGGTACAGTACGCCCTTCACCTTTATACATCTCCCAAAGTTCATATCCTCTCCCGTGGTGTTTGGTGGATTGTTTCGTAGCCCCATCATAAATGCGTGTAAGTTGATTTCAATTGCGGGAACAGTCTTTCCCCTTCCAGACTATACCTCTCACCGTCCTAAACATCTACAGAAGAATATTTTAATGGGATTAAATCGGCAACCGAGTATCGTGCCTAAGGATTGCAATCTCGCGGGATCCGTGCGGGATTGGTGCAAACAATTTTTAACGCATATATTTAAAACATAGTTACTTAAAACGTTAATAAATTAAATGATAATTAAATTAATAAATAATTTCTAATGTTAAATGAAAAAAATTAACAGTTAACAATATTTAGATTGGCAAAATGACATTAAAACTTTTTAGCGTGTCTTAAATACATTTCGAGGTTTTACATTTTTGTTTTTTAATCTAAACCAATTTTTAAATAAGTAATAAAAATGGAAAATATTGAGCTTAGCTCATATTATGTGCCTTACAATACATCATATAAGTTTAAAAATATGGTTTGCTTAATGGCCAAGTTACCAGAGTTTTTTTTTTTTTTTTTTTAAATTCTAAATAAACGTTCCATAACACCGTGAAAAGCATTCCATTTCACAAAGTGAAGTGAATATACTCTGTAAAGTGTAGACTTGGCTCAGAACAAGATCTCATAACTTTTTGTCACTGCACAAGCACGAGACTTGGCCTTTTTTGCGTGATTCATTATTATATCTCCTGATTCCTTGATTGATATTACAGTTGATTCAATGTTATTAAAAGAAACTACTCACTAACACGTAAGCTGTCAAGTATTTCAGATTAACTTATGTGGCGTAACGACCTTTTTAGAGTCGAAATTATTATTTTTTAGTAAGAAAGGAGACTTTCTCGGCGAATGATTGCAGTGAAGTCCTCATAGGTTGTATCTCCGGAATTCATTGCAAACACACGAAATTACACACGTGAGGAAGACGGCGGAGGCAGCCGTCGAAGTATGGTGTTCCTACAATTCGTCGATACACCCGTGAAAATTTCATTATAACTTTTTTTACCTTTAGTGGAAATATTAACAAGGAGAAGAGGGATTAATCGAATGCTTGAGCGGCACATGTAAGCAGGTGGCTTTCGTCAAAGAAAAGCATTGAGGCAGTGGCCAAAACAACAATAAGTCAAAAAGATAGCTGTTAAATAAATAGGTACGCGATCGTTAAAATTACGATAACATTATTTTCATATCAACGAATAATCAAATTTTCAGCCGCAAATTAAGAAATTGTCACAATTACTTTATCTGCAAATACAGAAAATGGGGATAATGAAACCGAGAATAAAAAGCTGTAACCATGTAGTTCCGATAACGTGTGCGACACTTAAAAAATAATTATATAGTTAGAATATCGTACTAAATACGCACCATAACTCAACTTACAGAAATGTGTACTCGAAACAAACGTAAGTTTTGATGATTACGTAAAAGTGTATTTACTTACGAATGACGAAGGTTGACAAAAACAAACGCTTGTTCACATGAGTCAAATGCTATCTGGAAGGGAACAGGCAAACAGTGCAAAATATCCGACAGAGACCGAGTGGGGCAGCGAGTCACGCAGACTGACACGCGTTTCCGCCGGATTTTGCGGATTGCGGATCCGCTTAATTTTGTGCGGGATCCGCCAGACTGTTTAATGATGCGGGATCCCGAGGGATTACGGGATCCCGCTTTGCTGGATTGCAATCCCTAGTCGTGCCACTGTGCAAGCCTTTAAAATACTAGTTCTCGCGGGCGCAATTTCATCTTAGGAGAAGAAGAATAATTTTGAAACTATAGTAGCACTAATGAAACGATAGGTTGGTTGATACAAGTATAACTGCAGGGATAATTTGCATGTGGGACAGTAGTGTTGCGAAGTATAAATTAACTTCTTTCAAAGAAACACAACTATTATCCTGCATTGCTTTCGCGGTTGGAACTTCTCCTGTACCCCCTATACCACTTTTATAATCTTCAGTGTTGATATTTCTTAAAATATAAAGGGATACCTGCCTTCGCTTTTCTCGTAAACAGCCTCAGTGAAAGAATATTCTTTTGCCTGGAGCTCAGCCAAACATGCAATATTGGTATGGGCACCAATACTCACCGGCTGGCACAAGACCTTGAATAGCTTATGTCTTACTCCTCACCATTCACCCATTCACATGCTGTGCTTACATCAAAGTTGGCATCACGTTCCAGGAAATCGTAGTTTTATTTATGTAGACTATAATTTCCGTTACTAAAAGGCTTACCAGTTACTAGCCTGAAGCAGCTCCCGAAGGCGCAGTCTCTTGTTCCATCCTGAACACAGAAAGAGACATTTTATCAGTATAAAAATTGCAGATAGTAATATGAATCTAACACTTCCAAATGCTAATGAATATTTCTAGGCCATCAAGATCCCTTTAACTGCTACTCAAAGCACACCACTTTATCTTTTTTTTGTGTGTCCCAGTTTATTATTATTTATTTTTTTTATTTTTTTTGTGTATTTGCACCTGTCGTTGGTGAGTGATGGTTCCTGTTGCAGGGCTTTATTTAATTAAACGTTTTCTTTTTGAAAACTATTAACTATATCGTTCGGCTTACGAAAGCATGTTGTTTGTTTTCTGACAGATCTGCCAACGTGAATGATGTATTATGTTTGTTTTAAGATGTTTACACCACGACATAGCTGTTTCTCGCTGTAGAAGTTGATACGCCAGGCCTGATAGCACAGGGGCAAGCACGACGGCCTCACTTTGCTAGGGTCGCCAGTTTGGGTCCGTCCTCGTCCATACTGGATGGTAAATAACAACGATGATGGAATGATACGTACTCACCGGAATAATCAGAAACGCAGTTGCAGCTGGTTCTATGGTTCTATGGCTGACCGAACGTGGTGGATGATTAGTTAACACTCTGGCCTCCCATTGGAGAGGATGCCGGTACGAATCCCCGTCCGGGCATCCAGATTTGGGTTTTCCTTGGTTTCCCCAAATCACTCCATGCGAATTCCGGGATGCTTCCTTCAAAAGGCCATGGCCGAATTCCTACCCGTTCCTTGTCCCCAGTCCCATCCCGCCTCCAATTACCTCGACGTTGACGAGGCGTAAAGCCATAAGTAAAAAAAAAAGTGCTCATATATGTTTTACCACAGTTGGTCCAGGGTGCACTAAATTTCATGACCTTAGGGTATTGTCGCATTCTATGTAAACACAAAATGTGTCTGCGCATCTTTTACATCAAATGTACATGACATCTGTCTTAAATGCATATTTAACAGACATTTTCTAAACCAATATCTGCTCGAAGGATTGTTTTATAGTTGAAAATTTGGTTTCTATATTTTATTCAACATTGGGGTATAGTTAATATCTTCCTGTAGCATCTAAGAATTTGTAAACGTCTTACCCAATTTGCTGCAGTAACTTCATATTTATCCAAAATTTTAACATCCTTGAAGAGCGATCATTTTTTTTTTTTTTTCACTTGGACAAAAATTTCCTGAAATATTTATTTTCCTTCCTTTTCGCACTTCAGCATACCAATCAGCCATGGCCATTATGTTTTCATTGCACTTTACATAATTATTTAATATCTGAAAAGTGTACTATATTTCATACTGCTAGAATAAGTTGTTGAGATATTCTTTTCCTTCTGTATAGTTATGATATGTGAAATCTTACTTTTAAAAATTTCTGTCGACACTATCTATGATTCGTTTGTTGGCATTGCTTCTTGGTTAGAAATTACGTTAAACGCACCAAACACGATGCATTATCGCGATTTAATATAGGAATTTCTTCGAGTGATGATGATAAGGGATTGCCACACCGGAAGCACGATTAGTTTATCTTAATTCATTTTTTCCTTAGGGCTTTATATCACGTTGACATTAGTTCATTAGATGTGAGAGAGGATTGGGTGTAAGACCATCTGAAGAAAAGATTCCGGTATTGACTTGAATGATTTCTGGAAACCATGGAAAGCAAAACAGACCGTATCGGGAATCAAACCTGCGTCTTCCAGGCACGAGAGTTAATCGCTCACCCTACGGCCGTAATTCTTATTTCGTGTTAGAACAAGAATGCAACTAAACAAAATAATGGGAAAAATAGCAATTCGTCCTATCTAAGCTGAGCAGTACCACAATACGACCAACCATATTGAAATGGATGTAATATTACATGAGTTACGCCCCCCCCCCCCCCTACTCACATAGCGCGTAGCTTTTTTCCCTTTTGATTCCAGAAGACATTTTGTATTGTTTTCTCGTGTCAGACGATTTCAAATCACATCCGTAGATAATTAATTGAGGGAAATAAATATTCACATGCTGTTGTGTGTTCTGTTTCTCATTTTAACTGTGAAAAATGTTATGAAAGGAAAGCTACGTGGCCTGGCTCGAAAACCCCCCCTCCCCCCACGTAGCCCAGCGTAGCCTTCCAGGCAACCCCCCCCTCCCCCCCTTGGATCGAGCCACGTAGTTTGTGCACGCTCCCTAAATACGAAGAAAATATTTAATAATGACGCTATTGCAATTTTAAATCTTCTAGATCACAACCATTATTTACTACGATAGGATTCAAATTGCTTTAAGTATGATACCGAAAGTTGATCTAAGTTTAACGAAGAAAGAATAGTTTGATGATAATTGCAAATTTACTCATTTTTTTTGATTCATACTTTTTTTCAAAGGCTTACTCGGCCCCACAGCTATTTCTGTTTTCTCAACATATTCAACATTTCATCAGTTGTATATGGTTCTACACTGTAAGAACAATACAATTAAAACCACCCATCCCCAAGGCCGGACTCGAACTGGCGACCTATGGTACACAGAGCCTTTGCTCTGCCCATACACTACCGCGACCAACATTCCTTTCTGTTTGTACAGGTAATTAATGTACTGACTTTCATTTGGTTGGATTTTTAGTGCCCATTTTAAACTCGGACAGAAGTTCCTAATCGCCCTGTTGTTAACCAAAGGTATGGGATAATTCCTAAAGGTCTCCTCAGTACTTATGAAGTGACGGCATGTGGAAGTGCTTAGGGTGTTTTCACAGTCGGCTCGATGATCCTCTTAATGTTCTTAACGACTATCCGTAAGTGTTCCATCTTCATTCTCTCATTTCTCACACATTTCCTCATCACAGTCACCGATAAACATAATCACTGATGTTACAACTCGGACGAAAGGAATGTGTCAAGGATCTCGCTGGATGGTCCTTTCAGATAATGCAGATTGCAATGTAATTAATTAGTTCTTCAATTAACAGGTTACCATAGTACAACCGCCAGGTGATTTTTTAATCTTTCATCAATGGATGATTATTAATAACACTTCTGAATGAATTAATGAGTTTAATGAAATAACAAGACCGATGACACACTATTAATCCAGCTGTTTTTATTTCGGCGAAATCCTCATAACAAAACACGGATAGGCATCAAAATTCGTCCAGAGATACTATTGAACATTGCAAAAAAAAATTCCAGCGATTAAACTTCAGCGAACGTTCCTGCTTGACAACTCACAAACAATTACCAAAAACTTCTTCTGGTCCCCATCTCCGCGCGTTTAAACAGGCGCTAGAGAAACATCGAGAAAAGGAATAAAAGTTCCGCTCGACGGTTCTAGGTCGCTAGTTATTACTCTGACAATCAAAATCATACTAAAACAATTACAACTTGTACAAAATCATTAGGAAACTCGTTAAAATTGAAATTAAAGCTATTTACATGCGTTTCAACATAAAACACTCCTAATAGCTGAAACACTTAAAACACCATGGCTTATACAACATTAATAATTACAAGCTTTCAATTCTTATTACACATCATTTACACACTTTTCATACAACAATATCCATTCACATGAAAAATATACAAATTGATCATTAGTCAACTTTTGCCTCTTTATACTTAAATCCCTAAGATTAAAATTCATAAAAGACTGGATTTGAGGGCTGTTACAGATGGGGTAGTTTTCTTTTTTATCACTGGCTTTGTAGGAGAAGCATAGAAGCAGTATGTTCCATTATCATTTCAAGTTTCAAGGATAAATAGCACATTAGACGCCAGGAGGGAGGTTTTTAGGACTAATAACCTGCCAGGGATCGTTCTAAAACGTGCCACCAGAAATTTAGTATGCACGGTGACTGTGACGCCCGAGCTCACGAAGGCAGCTGACTAACATACTCGCTTCTTATGTAACGCGGAGCAGAAGAAATAAAATGCGAGCGAGTGTGGCAGCTTGTCTGGGAATGTCAGGCAGCTCTATTTCAGGCTAAGTGACAGAGGCAGATGCTGTGCTCCGGGATATCTGTCTCTCCTTCACGTAGCCAGAATAAATAAAAGGTGTTGTTTCTCCCTTCAACTGCGGATGCCATTGATATAATTCGTCAAATGCTTTCTCTCGGACAGGAAGATCAAAACTCTACGCCGAAAAACAACAACAACAAAACTCTACGTAGTATATCTTACTGACATCTCCTTATCCTTCAAAGGACTGTATTTGATTGTGATGATGAAAACATCATGAAGTAGTAAGCTATCAACTGCTCACGGAGTGTCCACAAACTGCGTGACTCGGTCAAGGTGGGAGGGGATCTACGTAGGGGGAAGGGTCCGAGCCAGGATACGTAGCTTTTCATTCATTGTGTTTGTCATAGTTAAAATGGGGTACAGAATACACAACAGCATCTGGATAATTATTTCCGTTGTTTAATAATCTCTGTATCTTAGATACCCAATATAATGACTGTATCTTGCATGCTTGTGTTCGGGTCGGCGCATTAAGAGCCGAAAAACATTACTCACGAGGTACCTACACTCAAATTCGGTTAAAGATGACGCACTGGATTTTATATGCCAATGACAGTTCGTAATGTTTTGTTGTTTCGGAAAAAAGTTGTTTTGATTCGGATCGCCGACGTGTCACACACCAGTCGTTGATAAAATAATTCTGATTTTGTTCTGTCAAGTGTGGTATGAAATGGTGCTGTACAATAAACTTTACTAGGCATATCAGAAATGTTTTTCCAGCGGGTTTTCCAATATCCAAAAAGGCGTCAATGATGATGAAAATCTTTTAAGCAGAACAAAAAATCATTCCCTGGTAACGTAGAAATGAAGGTGACAGAACTGTTGCGTTATAAAAAAAAAAAATGTTGTTTTTAGTTTTTTTTAGGCAGCAGATATAGCTTTTTCTATGTTTTCAATTAATGATCACTGATCAATGAGATGATGAGAACGTTTATTTGTAACACCTCAAGAAGAAACGGATCCATGATTGTATCGCAGAAAGATTTTCCCCAATAACTGATCATTTGCAGTAGTGGCAAGTGTCACCATGTCATTCAGAATATTTATAAATATAGATAAACATATAAATCAAATATCGATTATATACATAATATTTTACCGATAATCTGGTAATAGAAAACATAACAAAATGTCTTGTGGAATTAATAGGGAAGAAGCTATATTCCACACCGGGGTGGGCGGGGGGGGGGAGGCGAGGGGTCAAGGAAAGAGCCACGTCAAGCTACACTGGGGGAGGGGCTGTTCAAGAAAAAAAAAAAAAAGAGAGAGGCCAGTGTGGAGCCACGTAGTTTATGGACGCTCCCTCATTTAGGTTCCAAACTAATTTACAATTTGGCAGTTTAATCACTGCTCTGCCCTTTCCCTCAACCACACCAACTCCATACTTTTGTCGAGATCATGGAGAGGAATAAGGAACTGTACCTTCACCAGCACTATCCTGAGGTTTAAATGTTCTTGACAGGTACAAAAATATTGTAACAGCTACAAATGAAAACAAAGCAAGAAGAAAAATCGTGCCAGAATGGAACTCGGATTGCATTGTCATAACAGGTACAAGGTCAAATGAAGTTCTTTAATGATCATGAAATCCCCACATAATGACATTCGTAACAATATACGTGCATTCTGTCTCAAAGTTGCTAAAGAGTTCACAGTCGAATGCAGTGCCATAATCTGCTGGGATGATTGGAAAACGTTCACCGACGACACTTAGTCAAATGGGACTCGGTAATCATTCCAAGAGATCAATAGATCGTACTGTGCAGTGACCTTTTAGAACCTGACGCACAGCGTATTGGGTCACACGAGTACTACATGCGCAGCTATTATATTCCCGTCAATTTGATTTGATGTCAGAATCATTATTGTCTGTTATTCCAGGAGTGGATCCAGCGTGGCACAGAATAGGGTATATGCATGTATATTTTTAATCAATTATTTACATTCGTACATAACCGTAAAAAATATAACATTAATGTAAATACTAAGATTTTACATAAAAATAAATATTTTAAAACTGAAATCCAGTACCGTCGATTTAAACGCTGCCATTTTGGCGCGCTGCACTGTGACGTGTAAGTACACGACTACATTGACGTACTGTATAGCGTGGAGTGTTTCATCTCAAATCTTTTATGTTTTCTAACTAATGTCGATATGGAAGCAGGTCGAAAACCGTGTTATAAGTACTGTATTGTACCTATGTGCAAAAATACTATAAGAAATGCACCTTATAAAGTGTATTTTCTTGTCCCGCGAGATGCGAATATAAGAAAAAAATGGTGTACGGCTATGAGAAGAGATAAAATATCTGCAACTAGTTGGTTGTATTGTTGTGAAGATCATTTTAACGTAAGTACTTAGAATTTCTGTATTTATGTATTTTAGGAAATGTAACAAAAAAATTCGTTACCTGTTCAAACTCTAATCATATCTTAGTTAATTCTTATTGAAACATAATCCAAAGAAAGTACGAACTTTTAAAATTCAGACAGACATTTAGTTAAACACTTTTCTGCTACTTTATTATGTTACTAACTTTAAAGAAAGTTAAAAATGACGGGTTCAACGGAGTTTTCCGGCAAGTTATTTGATTACAATTGTTTAACAACAATAATATGAAACCAATGAAATATGCGGCCTGGACCAAAAAACATTTCATCAAAGCCACAGGGACTATACACTAGACAAGCACAAGGGGTGATTTGTTTCGTTACTAGCGGTTGTGGTTAGGTTGCAACGAGGCCTAGACTGGAAGAGAAGTGTCACCAAAGGCACAGGAAATTACACGTGTAACCAATTTTTGACAGTCGATATCTTGAGAACTAAGCGAGATTTCGAAAAAGTTTATTCTTCAATTTCGATTTTTCTCGTGCTGTCAGAATTTAACCTAATCACAATCTTATAATGGTGCGGCCATTTTTTGCGAGGTGTAAAACCCAAAGACGATTTAAATCTTTCGTGGAATTTAACACAGTAAATTATAGCTAATGCTAATTGTGTTATCAATCTGACTTACTAAAAAGGTAAAAAAAATAATAATTCAAATATATATGACCTTGCAGCTTTCACTCTTCTGAGCGCCAGTGAAATTCGAATATGATGAAAAATATCTTGTCATCACGATTGTGCTTTCAGAAAACCGCTTTCAGTCATTATTTGTTATGTGCGTATTGTAGCAAGAATACAATATCTCACCAATTATGCTGATATATTAACATAACTTCAACACAATTGCAAAGCTATTAAAACACCCAGCAGCTACGCCTTTGTTTACAATAATATCGTGTACTTGGTCGTCAAGATTCGATTTGTCCAATAGCGTTGCGTTTTGCGAAGTTACATTTCCCATGTATTTTTAACACTTTTGATTAATTAAAATCAGTAAATAAAAATCGAATAAACAGGAAAAAAACGTTATAGTGGTAATTCCACACTAATAAAGTTTCAAAATAAAAATACTAGACGTAAATTTGAATTTCATGCATATTCCCTATTACTGGACCACATTCAATATGGCTGATCGCCATTCTTCCCCGCAGTACAACCACCTCAGTCGCTTACGATTAGCATCTGCGATTCATCCAGAACAGCCATTCTCGGTAACATTCAAAGTCGTTTGGCAAAGTCAATTCATGACGTACAAATGTTTTACCGTTATCATGTATGATTTTGATAAAGGAACTTCAATTCGCTGAGATCATTTTTTCTTTTTGTTATGTTATCTGCTGCTATATTTGTGCCACATGACAAAACAGCAACTCCTAAATGACTCTAATCGACAATAACAACAGCAAAACCGAATTCAACCGTATTCTCGTCGTTGGACGATGCAAATAAAGGCAAATAACCACTTCGGAATTAAAGTTTTAAGGTTGCAAATTGAATAATAGAAAACGAATAAATCAGTAACAGGATTATGTTACAGTATTGGTAAAAAGTGACTATACTTCAAAAGTTTACAATATAACTCAATATAATAGGCTACTTCACTTTGAAATCTGTCCAGAATTTTGACCTATTCAACGTTTCATAAATTAAGTGCGGCAATACTAGAAAACCTGATTGTAGGAACTTTGATATGCAATCGAAGCAACTTTCTCTAAAACTCCATTTTAAAAAAATGCTAATCAAATTGACAATCTGGTTTCATTAATGGGACCGAGCGTGGTGGGTGAGCGGTTAACGCTCTGGCCTCGCTTTCGGGAGGACGCCAGGTCGAATCGCTGACCGGGTATCCAGATTTGGGTTTTCATGGTTTCCCCAAATCAGTCCAGGCGAATGCTGGGATGCTTCCTTCGAAAGGCCATGGCCGAATTCCTTCCCGTTCCTTGTCCCCAGGCCTTTCCAACCTCTAATTACCTCGACGTCGACAAGGCGTGAGCCATAAGCAAAAAAAAAAAAAAAAAAAAAAAAAAAATCATTAATGGGCAGTGTTAACTTACCATACTTAATATACTAATTCGAAACCTAAAGTGATATAGAAAGAGTGTAGACTGTGTTGGGGCATGGTCACTAATTTTATGTGAATACGTCTTTGAGGAGAGAAATAAAATTGGATCCTAATTGAGTATATGCTTTGGTTATTTAACGTAATTTCATGTAGTACATTTCTATGATTAGGTAAGTATTTTACCTGTGACATGTCTGTAGACCGTTAGCTCCAGGCACAAGCCAGTGTTTGTAGACGGTGAATTTTCGCTTTACAAGCTGAATTAGGATTTCATGAACTGATGTCATATGAGAAGAAACAATAAAAATTTAACATTTCTTTGTGGGCATCAATTTAAAAAACATTTCTTAAAATTTTAGAATATCGCGTGACATTCCGTAAGGTCGATGCGATTAGCATCAATGACTAGAGAAACCCGTGCTGCATAGAAAGATACCGGCAAACTCTGGAAAGAATGAATGCTTACAAGCGACGTCTTAAGAAACGCGCGGAAGGAGAAATATATTTCTGAACATCCGTTACGGTGTGTCTGTCAATACATACTTGCCATTTTTTTTTCCATATTACGCTGCATTCTAAGAGAATTTTTCAAAAGGTGGTGTTAATTATTCATTATTCCTCTCAGTCCTTCTACAGAGCGTAACCAGGTTATGAAAACAATTATTCGATAGCAAAGATCCGATGAACTGAAGTCAAATGGGAACAACAAATTGTCACCAGTTCCACGAATTTCTTACATTCCCGACACCATTCGAATAGCCCAAATGGGGGGGGTTCACAGCTGTCACTAACTGATAATGTGACTTCTCTACAACCGAGTATGATGTTCTTACTTCTGTTTATTTTCACATTCAGCTCCATAGCAACTTCACCTTAATCGCTCGATACTAAAGATTCATACTCTAGCTTAAAAAAAAGAGTCCACACCGACAATCGTAGGGTCACTATGTCAGTAGGAACGAGGTAAGGTTCAAACGTTACTAGCCTATATAAAGTGAAAGATTCAACGAAATGAAGTAAGCATATTACTTTTTTTTACTTTGCTCACAAAGTGCTTCATCACATTTGGCTGGATCTCTCGATCACTGTTAAACTGTCTTACACAAAAACTACACTTCAATTTTGAAACTCAAATACAGTCGTTCTGGGTTAGATGAGGACTGCACGGCGGTTAAGGTAGTTTGACGAAGCCACATTCATTAGTAACTGCATTGTCCATTGTCGTGTAAGGGTTACACGTCTTTTGACAGCCTACTCCTCTTCTTCTCTTTAGTGGCATTCTGTAGTTTTACTATTAGGTATTTACTTTATAAAGTCCTTCTCTGAGCCCGCCTTTAATAAGCTCAACGTTGACGAAGCGTAAAGTCATAAGCAGAAAAAATCTTTATCTGAAGACGATCAATTAGTGCCCTCACGATCCCAGAAAACAGTAGAGATGACCTTCCTTGCCAACTGAGACACTTTCACCTTATTTGGACGAGATTATCTAGCACATCGCCATTTCATAGATTCTATTTTTCTCAGAGGGTCATACGAGAGAACCGTGGTCTTATTACCGGAGACGATGGATGCAGAACTGATTCTTTATCCTCTTGGTAAAGCCTCAAAATGTTTCAAGCGGAGTTCACCAGGTTTTGCCTCTGCATTTCAAAAAGAATTTTGGGTCCCATAGGATATTATTCATGCACAAATTTTCATGCAGAATATCGTCTGGTTAAGCGAGTGGATAAGGCATCTAACAGGATATCGGAAGGTCCCCGGTTCGAATTTCGATCTCGGCTGGGATTTTCAAAGCCCGCAACACGTCCTTCATCCCTAGCACAGATTGCTGTATAATGTGAAATATGCCGGAATGCTTCCGTGATTCTTATTCCACGTATAACTGTAGGTCCCCTGTACCCGGTAGCCATACGATAATTTGAATTTATATATTCAGGAAGAATTCGAAGAACCTTTGTCTCACAGCAACTTTTTTTTACTTGTCTTCTATCCGAAAGCACTTCCGCCTCGAGAATCTCCCCGTAATCCTTGCCGCAAGGCATCCGGCGCGTGGGCCGTGCTCGAGGGATTCTGTTACAAGTTTCAAAGAGTTTTTCACGCTGTCACAGTTGAATATGAAGCAGTAGCATCGTGGTACACATTTTTAAGGCATTCGTAAATTTCCGACTGTGGTACGTCTTTATTTTGTGAAGGATTTTATTCCCACAGCATTCTCAATATTCCACATAGACAGGTCAATCGCGTTTTTTTTAAATATATATATATATATATATATATATGTATATATAAAAACACGCACATTTTCTAAAAATGAATCGCACAGCAAACAAACAGACGAGAAGCAAAAGAAAAGAACAAAAAAACATCACACAGCGCTAGTCTAAAGGTAAACAGACACACTGTAGGTAACGTATATTGACTTCTTCAATTCTGAAATGTTCTTATTCACCGATTTTCGAATGGGATCATTACATTTGAGTGACGATTCAGAATAAGCGATCAACCTACAAAAAGAAATGAGATCCCAGAAAAACAATACTTGTAAAAATAGGCCAAGTCTTTTGCTCATGTAGTAACAAAAAATTATGAGATCTTCTTCTGAGCCAAGTCTACGCTTTACAGTGTGTATTCACTTTGTGAAACAGAATGGATTCTCTCGGTGTTATAGATCTTATTTAGAATTTAAAAAAAAATTATGGTGACATGGCTATTATGCATAACTTTTACTGAAAATGAAGGCATAATATATACTTGTCAAATTCAAAAATGCGAGGGAAACCTTGGTTTTTATGTATTAGTAAGTTTGATAAAGCAATGCATTTAAGGTATTTATACAGGTTGGATCATAATTTATACAGTAAGTTAGCTGTACAAAATGTAATACTACAAGCATATAGTTCAACGTACACACATTTAACAGGAAAAACCGCTGAAGATGTTTTTGCGAATGACTTTAAACGCGTTCGGCAAACAAATAAATGGAAGAAAAATTTAACTGCATTCTCAGTAATTATTTATCATACATTTATACACTGAGGTGACAAAAGTCATGGGATACCCCGCTAATAGCGTGTCGATCCTCCGTTTTCCCGGCGAAGTGCAGCAACACGACGTGGCATGGACTCCACGAGTCGTTAGAAGTCCTCTGGAGAAATATTGAGTCATGCAGCCTCTATAGACGTCCATAATTAAGAAAGTGTTGCCAGTGGAGGATTTTGTGCACGAACTGATCTCTCGATTATGTCCCATAAATGTTCGAAGGGATTCATATCGGGCGATCGCGGTGACCAAATCATCCGCTGGAATTGTCCCGAATGTTCTTCAAACCAATCGCGAACAGTTATGGCCCGGTGACATGGCGCATTGTCATCCTGGAAAATTCCATCGTTGTTTGGGTACCCGAAGTCCATGAATGGTTGCAGGTGGTCTCCCAATAGCTGTATGTAATCATTTCCAGTTAACGATCGGTTTAGTTTGACCAGCGAACCCAGTCCATTCCATGTAAACACAGCCCACACTACTACGGAGCCACCACCAGCTTGCACAGCGCCTTGTTGACAACTTGGGTCCATGGCTTCATGGGGTCTGCGCCACACTTGTACCCTTCCATCAGTTCCTACCAATTGAAATCGTGACTCATTTGGCCTAGCCACTTTTTCAGTCGTCTACGGTTCAACTAATATGGTCACGAGCCCAGGAGCGCCGCTGTTGGCGATGTCATGCTGTTAGTAATGGCATCCGAGTCGGTCTTCTGCTGCCATAGCCCAATAAAGCCAAATTTCACCAGACTGTCCTAACGGTCACGCCCGTCGGACGTCCCACATTCATTCCTGCGGTTAGTTCACGCAGTGTTGCTTGTCTGTTCACACTGACAAGTCTACGCAGGCGTCGCTGGTCGCGCTCATTAAGTGCCGGCGGTCGACCACTGCGTTGTCAATGATGGGAGGTTATGCCTGAATGTAGGTATTCTCGGCACACTCTTGACACTGTGGATCTCGGAATGTTGAATTCTGTAACGATTTCCGAAATGGAATGTCCCATGCGTCTAGCTCCAACCAGCATATCGCGTTTTAAATCTGTTAATTCTCGTCGTGTGGCCATAATCACATAATCTCACACGAAGCATTTGACCACAAATGAAAGTCCTGCCCGGGCACTGACCATTTATACAATCTGTAAGTGACACTACTGCCATCTATATATTTGCATATTGTTATCCCATGACTTTTGTCAGCTCAGTGTAATAATACAGCGCAGGAGAACGTGTAGGGAAGACCGCTACTAAGTGCACTATTTTCTCGAATTATAAGCTTCCAAAAGCCACCATTTATAGTTTTATGCGTTTGCGCAATATAGTTCAAACCGGAAATAGCTGGACCTTATTACTATACCTCGTTCACTCTCAACTGGCGGTTGAAGGTCATGTTCCCCAGCTCCGCTCCTCACCTCACCGCCTCTACCTTCCTCCCTGTCTTAAGTGAACGCTATGTCCAGATAGTATAGTCTCAAATTTCGCCTTAAGCGAAGCGGAGTGGGGATAGAGCAGAGCGACATAGCGACGCGACATAGTACACGCTATTCGTATACTCCTCTTCAGTTTCCAGACACAGTGAAATGAACCATAAATTGTTACACCTACCCTCACAGCGCGCGCAACGCAACACAGTTGACACTACGCGCAAAAAAAAAAAAAAAATCTTTGACCCTTTGGCTGCCAAGCGGTATTAATCGATTTTTGAAGCAAACGATAGTTTCCTAGCTGCATTGTAAAACTGTATCCTCCGATTTTATCATCGTGTTTTCCTGAGTCACCCCAGTATAAGATCGAATTTAAACACGGGTCCGTGTAAAAAAAATCATGGTTCGCTGATTGCTGTAACAGCTTAAAGATTGAGCTGTCCTGCCCTTGTTGACGATGAAATGGGAAAATAGCAGATCTCAGCATTTGCAAATATGCGACTTGTGAGTTTTTGGCAGCGGGTGCCGAGTGATGTCACGTCAACACTATATGGCTGCCAACAAACAGATAGCTTGCCCCATTAATGTCGTATTCTGTTCGGCTGCGCGTTCACATATGAATACGATGAGCTGTTAATGACAGTTCTTATTGGTCTATTCTTTGCAGAATCTTCCCTTCTTTCACTGCAATAGACTACGATCACAACGAGCTACTAAGTTAGTGCTATTGCTAACTTGGAAGTTCTAATGATTAATTTTTTCTGAATTTGGTATATTTACAGTATTTTTACAATTTTTTTGCTACTTCTACTTTTGTGAATTTATTTGCGATATAGGGACGAAACATTCCATAAATGAAGCTTGTTCTGTCCGTGGTTGTGATGACGAGATAATGGTGAATGAAGGTTTAAATTCATTTCTCTCTGTTTTTACGTCTAAATTCATTTTAAACGTGATTTCTGTAATCTATCAATCTTGCGTGGTGATAAATGTTACAAGAAAATATTTAGTTGACTGTGAGCACAAACTGAATGTTTCATGTCTCAAAACACCGAAAATTTTAAAAATACATGCAGGGCAATAATGGTGACCACTATATCATCTTCTCATTGGAATAACAAGTTCGAGATCGTAATAACATTACACGCCGAGGCACAGTGAACCAATGAGATATTGGATGAAATGGTTCTTTTGGGAAATACATACGAAAAACTGAATGATGGTAGTAGAAACGCTTATAGAAGTGTAACAAAATTTTTACTTGGACAATATAATATGCTGTTTGAATGAAAGAAATTTTAAAATCTAAAGAAACTGAGAATACTTCATTTTGAGTTTTCACTATTAGCTTAGTCTTCCACGTTCAGAAAAATTGTTAATACGAAAGGATGATGGGGAAATACAAGTAACAATTCTTCATTTATTCCTCTACTTTGGCTTGAATATTGTTAGAAAACCGACTCCTCACCAACATGGGCCTAATGGCTATCACCATCAAGAGTTTTCTGCTATTCAGCAGCTCCATGCACAGTGAAAGCCTTCCAAGCCTCCCTCTGTTCCGCCATTCGCTTAGTCTCTATATATTTCCCACTCACCATGATGTCACCAATCATTTTCTTCCTTCGGCGACCTCTTCTTTTCCCTCCGTTTACAATCCCCTCCAGAGTAGTTTTAAGCAGGCACTCATTCCTCAACACATGACCAATCCAGTTCCTTTTTCTGTTCCTTATTGTTTTTATGAGGGACCTTTCCTCTCCTACTCGTTCTAGCACTTCATCATTCCTTACTTTGTCTTTCCAACTTATTTTCTCCATCCTCCTGCATATCCACATTTCGAAAGCTCCAACCAAGATCTTCTTTGCGTAGATCCATATAGACCTACACTCCATACAAAACATTTAGCTAGTTTTTTCCTCAGGTTTTTATCGAGCCTTCCGCATAGTAAATATTTCTTTCTATTGAAAGCTTCCTTTGCCATTGCTATTCTAGTTTTAACCTTCTTCTTGCAACTCATATCACCACTCACAATACTCCCGAGATATTTGAAGGACTCCACTTGTTCAATTATTTCTCCTTGTAGCGTTATCATCACTTCTTTCTTACTCCTTCCCACCATCATACATTTAGTTTTATTCCTATTGATTCTCATTCCGAATTCCCTACACCCTTTGTCTAGAGCCTCTAACATTCTTTGAGTATCTTGACACTTTTCGCCAGCAAAACCATGTCATCAGCAAACCTTATACAGCTAATCTTACATTCACCCACGAATACACCTCCTTTACCTCTTAAACTTTTTTTTTTATAATTTCCTCCAAATATATGTTAAATAATGTGGGTGACAAACAACATCCTTGTCTTTCACCTCTTTAAGAGCTAACGAAATGATTAGATTTTTTGATTAAAATTTATATCAGAGCTTTTGATTTATTTCCAAGAACGTTAATCCGATGTAACATAAACATTCATTGAAAGTAATTGATAATGAGTTAGAAACTTAGCTATGCCTTTAAAGATTTAAGTTGTACGCTAGATCATTTTGATGTGTACACCATTTCTTATTAGGACTTCTAGTGTGTTTGAATAGAGAAAAAGAGTTAGCAAACCCTAAAATCACTGAGGTATGCCAAAGACTAGTGAGATATCTCTTCCATTTTTATCATTAATTAATCACGTTGGAAGGAAGACTGTATTCGCAAATGATATGGTAATTTCGGATAAATTTGAAAAATCTAATGAATCCGATATAAAATAAAATTATCATTGACTTGATGGTTGATAGCCAGAAATAAACCTGATTAACCAATCAAAGATACATAAGTAAATAAATATTACTGAAGTCGATTACTAAACAAGAAGGTGAAATTCATGACATTACTTTCAGCTGTGTGTAACATATGTTAGTAGCAAATCTAACTGCACTGCTACAAAATCTTCAGATCACCCATAATTAAAAGAACAGTGGAAAAACATTGTTGCTATTCTATCTGCTTATTTTTCTAATGTGTCAATAAAACTAAAATTATCTTTGTCTTAAATCAATATTGCCTTATTGATATACCCTGTAAATTTCAGTTTGTTTGGTACTAATAAATTAGGCATGCTTACTTATGAAAATAGTTTTAAGTCACTGAACTGGAGTCATCAACTTTGCCTTTCAAACGAAAGTGTGTCTGGTTTTTCTGCCAGGATTACAGCCCTCCAATGCTATTACAGAATGCCAACAGGTGCTTTTCTAGAAATAGAGCACGTATCTGAAGTAGCTGCTCTATTATTCCTAATGTATAACGCATTCTTGTTTTAATGTTTTCATCAAGTATATAACTACGAGCCATCTGAAAATTAAACTGATATAAAGTAGTACAAGAACTGGAATAAAAAAAATCTTTTTTATTTCTGTTTTTCTTGCATAAGTTTGAATGGCCACGGAACGTGTGAGAAATTACAAGTACCATGATAAAAACGTGTCACTTGATATACCTTCTACAATTTAGATTTGTGAAAATGGTATACCGATTTTTTTTTTTTTTTTTTTTTTGGCTAGATGGAAAATGAGATGAAAACTTCAACGACGGGAGTGCAAAATTTCATCTGTTATTGATTTTTTTCTGAATGATTTTATCTCTGGATCACTGCTATAATATGTGTTTCCGAGCGAGGTGTGTAAGTTGCGGCTGGCTGTTTAGAAACCAGCCCTCGGCTAATGAGCTACTAATTATCGAGTTGTCTGCCTCTGACAGCATAGGTTGGCTGCCGTCGGCACCAACCAAACCTTCCTTCTCTGCACGTGAGAAATTAAATGTTAACAATCAAGCTCACAGCTTGACAGACAAGTTTACAGCAGGCACACAAGGAAACTTCTCTATTCATTACGACAAAGGTGTATATTACTAATTTAAATCATATTTCAAGCTCTTCACGCGGATATTGATGAAGTAGATTTTCCATGTATTATATTTGTTCAAATAAGATTATCATTCAAGCCGTCCCGTTGGTTGAGATCGTTTCAGTACCGTGATTGTGCCCGGTGCTTGCACAGGTTTACCTACTTCAAGTCCCGGCGGTGGAAAAAGTTTTGCCATTCAGGATTTTGCTAGCAGGGAAAGAGAGGCGGTGGTGCATCATTACGAATCATATTGTGTACCAGCGCTCTACATCTACATATATACTCTGCAATTCACAAAATTGTGGGTGGCAGAGGGTGCTCAGCACCAAACCTAATCTCTTTGCTGTGCATTCCAATCCCTAATGGTACGAGGGAAAAAAGAATTCATATAAGAATCAGTCCGGCACCTTGTTTCTCTAATTTTATCATTCCTGTCCTTCCGACTCAAATAGGTTGGTGGAAGAAGTATTTCACTACACTCAAAAGTGAAAATGGGAGTACGCATGTCTAACAATAAGTTTAAACGAAACGTGTGTCGTCTATCTACCAGAGACTCCCAACCTAATCTACTAATCAGTTCTGTGACGCTTTCATAAGGACTGTAGCAAGCGGTAACGAATCGAGCGGCTCTTCTCTGTACTTTCTCTATACTTTCGATCAACCCCTTACGAAACGGGTCCCAAATTGCACAACAATAATCCAAATGTGTATGCACAAGAGATTAAAACTCAATTCCATCTGCAGTGCGTATAGAGTGGTGGAATACTACACTGTTGATTTGTGAGACAATAAACTTGGCCGCCTGCATGGTGTCTTTTGGGGGAGCTCTCCTGTATAGGCCGGCACCGGGTGTCAATCAATCCATTATTTCGTCTGCATATGAACTACGCAGACAGCACAGTACACTTAACAGCAGTCATCACAACGAACGTGGTGGGAGAGCGGCAATGCTCTGGCCTCGCATTCTGGAGGACGCGGGTTCGAATTCCCGTCCGGCCATCCAGTTTTAAATGGTTTCCCAAAATCACTACAGGGGAATGTCGGAATGGTTTCTTCAAAAGGCCATGGCCGAGTTGCTTCCCGTTCCTTGCCTCTTTCCCTCCTCTAATGACCTCGACATCGATTAGGCGTAAAGCCATAAGCAAAGGAAATCTATCCAACAGCACTTACTTTAGACACATGAAGGAAAGAAACTGACCACCCTATCTAGCCTAGTAAGTCTTGGATCTACCTCAGCCTCACCAAGGTACAAAACGCATACCATATTATACCTTATTATGATAGTAACAAACATTAGCTTGAAGCATGATTATCTGTATCTCTCTTATCAGAATATGAAAACAACTAAAATTTGTTCCTGTTCAGATCATAGGATGATATTGTTGGAAACAGATCCGCATTATCTTCCACTATGTTCTAACTATACAGGGTGTTAAAAATGTGTAAAATATTTTTGAAGGTGATAGTATGCATCAAAATAAGACAAAAATATCTGATAAACATTGGGCCACAAAAGCATACTTTTAGAGTTAATAATAGGTCCGCAATGTGACACCCGTTCACTGCAATGCACGCCTCGGCTCTTCGACGTAAGGTATCACGCACTCCTTTAAACTGTCCTAGTTGGCTCTGTTTGAAAACGTACAAGACCATCCAAGACAGTTTCAGATTTTTTTTTTTTTTAACTGCTTTACGTCTCCTATAACAACTAGGTCTTTAGAGACGGGAAAGGATGGGGGGCAAGGAATGGGAAGGAATTCGGCCATGGCCTTTTGAAGGAAGCATCCCGGCATTCGCCTGGAGTGATTTGGGGAAACCATGGAAAACCCAAATCTGGATGCCCGGACGGGGATTCGAACCGCCGTCCTCCCGAATGCGAGGCCAGAACGTTAGCTGTTACACCACCACGCTCGGTGCAGTTTCAGAGAGTGCATGATTCCTTACGCCGAAAGGCTGATGCGTGCATTCCCATGGACGGAAGTCACATTGCGCACCTGAACTTTCAAAGTATGCATCTGAGGCCCAATGTTTATCAGACATTTTTGTCTTATTATGGTGCGTAGTATATCCTCCTAAAATATTTTATATTTTTAACACCCTGTAAAAGAAGGAAAGTGATGTGTTCACTTTCAAGCTTCAGCCGTTTACACGTTCGGAGAAATCCTGATAGCGGGTTGTGAGGCCACTTTGGATTTAACCTTTGCAGGAAAACAGTCTGAGTCTGAAACATGACAAAGAGAAACTCGTTTCTTGCTTCGATAAGGCAAACGATGCGGGTATGGTTGATCACTTTGTGAAGAATTTTGAAACGTACACGATAAATACAAATGTTGAGGAACTTTGGTTTAATTTAAAAGAACTAATATGGACCGGTTTAAACCAGTTTGTTCCTAAGAAGTGTATTAAGGCCAGTAATAACTTCCCTTGGTTCAATATGGAAGTGAAACGTTTGCTCAGGAGGCAAAGGCGTTTACATGCCGCGGTAAAAAAATCGGGGGACTTATCTAATCGTGCTAAATTAGTCCAGTTGCGTGCGGAAGTGCGTAAGGCAATGCGCGATGCGTTTAAAGAATTCCAAGCCATGAATTTATCGGAAGATCTGATTACTAATACAAAAAAGTTCTGGTCGTATATCAAAGTAATAAGAGGCTCTCGTAAGGTTATGCCGTCGCTGATTAAAGAAAATGGTGAATTATCAGAAACAAGCGTAGAGAAAGCAGAAAATTTGAATGATATATTTAAAAAGGCTTTCACGATAGAAAACTCAGAGGAGATACCGATATTTAACAATCGTACCGACAAAATTATGAATGATCTCGCTCTTGATGTCGAGGGAATAACTAAACTGCTTATGAATGTAAAAACCAATAAGGCTCCCGGACCAGACGGTATTCCTACAAGATTCTACTCGAGATACGCAAAGGAAATTCCACCATATTTGATGAAATTGTATACCGTCTCTTTGTATCAAGGAAAAATACCAGCCGAATGGAAGACCGCCATCGTAACTCCAGTGTTTAAAAATGGGAATGTTAATGATCCTCAGAATTATAGGCCGATCTCGTTAACCTCAATATTTTGCAGGATTTTAGAACATATCATCTATTCAAATGTCATGCGGTTCTTGGATGAAGGTGAGCTTTTAAATCCAAATCAACATGGATTCAGAAAAGGCCGATGATGCGAAACACAACTTGCACTTCTAAATCATGACTTGAGCCGAATTATAGATGAGCAATCCCAGGTTGATTTGGTTGTATTAGACTTTAAAAAAGCTTTCGACACTGTGCCTCACACTAGGTTACTTAGGAAACATCGCGGTTACGGTATATCTATACAAATATGCGACTGGGTTGCAGACTTCCTGAAGGGCAGAACAAAGTGAGTAGTTCTCGACGGTGAGCGTTCATCACTTACTGAAGTGGGGTCTGGAGTTCTCAAGGGAAGCGTGTTAGGTCCTCTGTTGTTTCTCATATACATTAATGATCTATGCGACATAATAGGGGGGATGAAAAGATTATTTGCCGATGATGCTATTATTTATCGCGAAATCAAAATCGAGGACTACTGCGCATTGTTACAAGACGATACTATGAAAATAATTGCGTGGTGTAAAGATTGGCAGTTGGAGTTAAACTCTAAAAAGTGCCAAGTCATGTGTGTAAGTAAAAAGGTGACACCAATTAACTATGAATCTACAATTAATGGCACTGTCCTTAGAATGGTAGATTCCGCTAAATACCTAGGGGTAACAATTCGTAATAATTTGTCATGGAATGAGCATATCGAGAATATAATGGGAAAAGCAAATCGTATGCTCCGATTTCTAGGTCGTAATTTAAATCAATGCACTCAGGAAGTTAAATCGATTGTATACAAGTCACTAGTACGTCCTCACTTAGAGTATTGTTGTTCTGTATGGGGTCCCCATCAGAAGGGGTTAATGGAGGCACTAGAGAAGGTCCAAAGGAGAGCCGCCCGATTCGTGAAAGGTATATATAGTTGGAGGGAAAGCGTAAGGAGTTAGGTTGGGAAGACCTGGAACACCGAAGGCGTTGCTCTCGACGGAAGCTAATTGAAAAATTCACGACAGACGTATTTCGGAATGACAGCCAGCAAATATTGCTGCCAGCAACATTCATATCTCGAAATGACCGCGAAAATAAGATAAGAGAAATCAGGGCCAGAACCGATTCATTTCTGTACTCATTTTTCCCATGAGCGATTAGGGAATGGAATAGAAAGGATTTACCGGGCGAGTAAACTTAAAATCTGACAGGAGTAGCTTTCGATAAAGCACTCCAGCTATCCTGATCTGGGTTTTCCATGGTTTTCCCAGATCACTCCACGCGAATGCGGCGATGGTTCCTCACAATAGCCCATGGGCGCCTCCTGCCATATCCCTTATAACCCTTCCAAACCATAACCCTTTCGATAGGTGCAATGCACCCTCCGCCACACACTTTTAGTGAATCGCGGAGTAATAATAATAATAATAGAGAGTTGAACCTTTAATGTTCTGTCTTCCGTGTTACCGGTAAATCCGTACCACGTTATAACCGGAAGCATTAAAAGTAATGGCAATAAATTTTTGGTTAAAATATGTTTGTATGAGGACAAATTTATTTAGTTTCAGAGATAAATGATAAATGTACATACTAACACCGAAAGAGTGTCGGTAATGTATCAATGATAAAATCATCAGCGTTATTGAAGAAAATGTTTCAAACAGAAAAACTTGTATAAAAGGCCATGAAAAAGTCCTCAAAACGCATATGAGTACTATGCATTTGCTGCCGATTCACTAAGTTTGCTGCACAGTGTAGTGATTTTCATTCGCTAAATTAACAATTACGGACGAGAACGTTGGTTTTGCTGTTTCCGTTTTAAAATAAAACATTTCAAGAATACCCTTGATGAGGTGGATTGCTGTTACAAGGAAGGCAATTAAAACACGAAACATTGACGAAGTGAAGCAGAAAACGAAAGGAGGGTTCAGAAGCTCGTTTAAGATATCCTTCCCGTCTCTAAAGACCTCGCTGTTGAGAGACGTAAAACAGTTAAAAAAACAAAACAAAAAAAGATATCCTTAGAAGAAGCGCAGAGTCTTGTAACAAGTAGATGGGGGGAAAAAATGTTTCTTCTGAATACAGAGAAAAATTGAGAAACCTAAAGGCCAGGAAAAAGCCATCTAAATTTTTAAGCTGATGGAAATGAACGACTTGGATAAGCGTGTGTTCACATAACTCTTTTCTTATTCATGAAACAAAAACCAGGAACAATACGAGAACTGTGAAGTAAAACAAGTGGATTTTAGCTCTTTCGCTGCAAACCGACTTCCTTGTAGTTCACAATTTGCCGCCGCGGTACTATAAGTCGGACGATACACTTTTTTTTCTTATGGCTTTATGCCTCGTCGACTTCGAGGTCATTAGAGGTGGGAAAAGATTGGGGCTAGGAACGGGAACATTTCGACAATGGACTTTGGAGGAAACATCCCGGCATTCGCCTGGAGTGATTTGGGGAAGCCATGGAAAGCTTATATCTGGATGCTCGATGGGGATTCGAAACCGCGTCCTGCCGAATGCGAGGCCACGCCCACCCCGCTCGGTCGGACAATATTGACACAGTCATTAATTAAAATACCTATTAACACGTTTCTTACGATAATGCTAAAGGAAACTACTAAACAAATGAAGCACCACAAGCCTTGAATTTTACATCCTCTTTGTCTGGAGTTTATCAGTTACTGATTAAACGTCAAAATTACTGTTAGAATTTTTTGTTTTTCTAGCTGATGAAATGTTTATGCGAATTATTTTGCGCACTACCATATATTTAGCAGTGACTACTGCCAGTTACTATTATGCAGTTGTTTCTTCTCATGCTTCGGTTTCTATTACTATACTGGCGATTTTACAGCTGTATTGAATTGGTTAAAATCTAATGTTAAGAGTACTTAGTAGCACAAAATATAAACATTCACCGAAGTAATCACTACCCACAGTCTGAATAATTTTTAAAAAATATTAGTTTACAACTTTTAAACAACTGGTTATTGAGCTTGGCAGCTGAGTGGTAACATTCTGGAGAGCGAACATTTGTTCACCTGTTGGGCTGTTCATTCGGTTTTTCCTTGATCTCCCGGAATCATTACAGGTGATGGCCAGAATGGTTCTTTCTTTCTCGTTCCTTGCCCCAAATCCTCTGCTTGCTCTGGTGATGTATACAAGCCGCAAAGGCCTAACAAAAACAGGAAAGGAACTGTCTATCCCCACATGTCATTGTCCTGTTATGACTGGAATGGTGGGAAGGCCTGCCTTAGTTTGAAAAATCTTTTATGTGTTATACCAATAGTTAGGTCGGTGAGTGTCCTGGTGGCTCAGTGATTAAGGTGTCTGACTGGAGGTCGAAAGGTCCATAGTTCGAATCCCTGTCGTGGCGGGGAATTTCGTAAGCCCTTTACCCGACCTTCAACTCTGGAACAGCTTACTGTGTAATGTGAGGTACACCAGAACTCTTCGGTGGTTCGGAAGCCACGTTAAACTGCAGGTCCCATCTAGTGCTAACAACCCTAGTTGTAATACCGATGTGTACGCATCCACAGCGAATTAAAGTTAAACAAAGGTTTAACGTGGTCCTGGTTGGACCAAACGAACACACATGCACACAATTAGGTGGGATCAAAGTGGGCCAAGTCTTATTTTTTAAGTTATCAGGCTTTAACACTGACAATTTGTAGTCTTGTTGTCGGTTTAGCTACCAATAGTGGTAACAGCGTACGGCAGGGAACAAGGTGTGAACAAATGCCACGAACTTTACTGGTGGTATTACTGTGTTGGTGAAATTTGTATGTTTTGAGTCAGAAGCATCACATCATCTCGGTATTTGCCTTTATTATTACGGAAATAAGATTAAAATGGTAATCTGCTTGGGTGGTAACAGAATCGTTACTGCCTCGTCGCTGATGTAATTGTACGAGTGCTATTGCAGTGGCGATTTCTATGGCAGTCCTTCAACCGAGTACCCGATACGCATGGGCGTTCTAAAATAATTGAGGAATAGCCTTGTCCCCTTTCAACTAAACATAGTAACTATTATAATTATACCGCTGCTTTGTCCGCTGGAACCAATTACTTTTGGTGTTGCAGTAATAAAAGAGTAATTAGCTTTTTATAACAATTTAAATGTATTTCAGGTTCATTTAACTTAATGCTTCTACTACTGTTAAATTTAAGGAAATCTGGCTAAATGAAATTATAGCAAAAAATAAACTACACATAGCACCATCTATTCGTATACTAGTGAAACTAAGATTACATCAAATAAGGAGTGTATCTGTGAAGTCTTTGTTAAATGACTAATACTTAGATTACTAACTGATACCGTAAACAACAAAGAAGTTAGGTTATAATGAATATAATACACTTTCCATCAGAAGTTATTGCATTCAGACTTAAATTTTTCTCCATTTTTAGTTACTGTTATTTCTATTACTATTACAATTACTCCGCGATTCACTAAAATTGTCTGGCGGATGGTGCATTGCACCTATCAGGAAAGGTAATGGTTTGGAAGGGATATACGGGATATGGCAGGTGGCGCCCATGGGCTATTGTGAGGAACCTTTCCGTCATTCGCCTGTAGTTATCCAGGAAAACCATGGAAAACCCAGATCAGGATGGCCGGAGTGCTTTATCGAAAGCTTCTCCTGTCGGATTTTAAGTTTACTCGCCCGGTAAATCCTTTCTATTCCATTCCCTATTCGCTCATGGAAAAAATGAGTACAGAAATAAATCGGTTCTGGCGCTGATTTCTCTTGTCTTATTTTCGCGGTCATTCCTAGATATGAATGTTGCTGGTGGCAATATTTGTTTGCTGTCATTCTGAAATACGTCAGTCGAGAATATTTCAATTAGCTTCTGTCGAGAGCAACGCCTTCGGTGTTCCAACTCTTCCCAACCTAACTCCTTCAACATCGCATTTACGCTTTCTCTCCAACTATATATACCTGTCACGAATCGGGCGGCTCTTCTTTGGATCTTCTCTAATGCCTCCATTAATCCCTTTTCATGGGGACCCCATACATAACAATTAAATTCTAAGTAAGGACGCACTAGTGACTTGCATGAAATCGATTTAACTTCCAGAGTGTATTACGACCTAGAAATCGGAGTACACGATTTGCTTTTACAATTACATTCTCGATATGCCCATTCAATGACAAATAATTACGAATTGTTACTCCTAGGTATTTAGCGGAATCTACCGTTCTAAGGACAGTACCATTAATTTTATATTCAGAGCTAAATGGTGTCACCTTTTTACTTACACAAATGACTTGACACTTTTTAGCGTTTAACTCCAACTGCCTGTCTTTACACCACGCAATTATTTTCATAATATCGTCATGTAACAAAGCGCAGTCTTCCTGTTCGTTTTGATCTGATATGAGAACAGTCATTGAGAAGTGGAACAGTTCATATCATTGTTAGCAATCCCATAATATTAGTTAGTGTTAACTGCCCACATTGATAATGAACCATTCTCCACGACAGTATCTCAGATTTCGGAGCCATCTGCTTATCGTCTTGCGGATGTTCAACATGTGTTGCGACTCTGCGTTTTTGTGGTGGCTGGATTTGTGCCTTTCAGTTTCGTCTGTTGAAAGGTTATTAGCAAAACCACGGTTTTTCTGTGAAATCACTAACTTAATACTCAAAGCCTAGCAAGAACACAATCAGATTTTTTCACATTTACATATTATTATTTATTGAAGTAACTGAGAAAATTCAGTTAATCCAGTTCCTAAACTGTATGTTCCACTGTTTTTCACTTAATAGTGGGAAGAGAGCTAACAAATCAACAAAAATCCACTAGCTGCCTACCCTGACTGCAGAACAGATTGTGTTGTATAGTAAGCAAGGTCGTGATGAGCATGGGAAATCTTCAGTTTAGGAGAAAATTGTTTCGTGTCCTACCTTTTGTTCAAAACTAACATTTTGTTTGAAAGCGGTGACTTTTTTTACTAGTTATTGACACTAAATAACTCTCAAATGAATTTAAAAAGTACAAATCAACTAATTTAATGTCTGTGTAATACATTTGTTGCCTTACTGTAATCACTAATCAAGTTTATGAAACGAATAAACTGAAATGTATTCCGTTTTTTTGTGGGTCGAGTACGTGACAATTTTTCACAGTAACATGAGTGTACCACCTACCGGGTATAGGACTGTCTTTGCAGTTGTGTATAATGGGTTGAATAATTCCCAGGAGGAAATTTAGCGTTGTGCGATTCAGGTCGTTAGGATTAATATGAGCATGGTAGTACAAGGCGTATATCGGTGATGAGGCATGGAAAGATATTTTGGTGTAAGAATTAAAAGTAGTGTATGGAAACGAGAAGATGACCATGACCACAAGCTGGCACTCGATTTCAGGCACAAGGGATGTGGGAAGATTCTCTTTTATAGATAAGGGTGTCAGGGATTGGAATAAGTTACCAAAAGAAATGATGAATAATTTACCAGAAACGTTGAAAGAATTTAAAGTTAGAATTTGTCGAGGGCATATGTAGTGGGTGCAGGAAACAGAAAAGATTGGTGTGTAGGGAAATTTCCACCGGAACGTGCACTCCATTGCAATTTTAATTAAATATTATTATAGTCATACACGTAGATGGCAAATTAATTTAGTTTGTATTCCGAGTGTGGTACCATAAACACCCTTGGCCTGACAGTGATGCACATGTGGGGTTCCCGTCTATTTTTCTGAGCTTGACACGCTTCCTCCAACAGCGCTTCAAATCCTCCATGCCATCCACATAAGATTAATAATAATAATTGGATTTATTGCGACGGAGAATCTGATCGGGTGGCAATTCTCCCACACACCTACTTTTTCGTTTCAGGAATATGTCTGAGGTAAATTGATCACCATATCTCCCGGTAATTGATTCCAGACACTGACTCCTCTACCTAAAAAAGAAAATTTTTCAATTCCCGAAATCAATTGCCAGCTTATGATTATGGCAGTCTTTTTCCCTTTGAAGTAATATTCTTAATCCTTCTACAAATATCCATCCTTGTCTCGTAATTAATGTATGCATTATATACCCCCAAAACTCTCATGTCTTCCAATGACTCCCATCGCAGCTTCTCTACCATTTTAGTTATTAATTGTGTTGTCAATGGTAATTTTTGGAAAAAAGTTAGTTGCCTACAGTTTAAAGCAAGAACGCACTACATAAATGTGAAGGGACTCTATGTGGTACACTGTTTTTTCCAATCGTGTGCAGAGAAGAGATTCCAACTAATTTAAAATAATTTCACTCTTAAAGGAAAATAAAGATGGTAAATGTGAGAATTACCGAACAATAAGTGTTTCAAAAATCCTGATTATGAATATATAAAGAAGAATAGAAAGGACAGTAGAAGAGATATTGGGTTTAGGTTCAGGAAAAATTATACAAGTGTACTAGCATTTACCTGATGCTTCACAGGCGCGGAACTTGGCGTGTGTAGAAATTCGTGTGGTCTGCCTCTTTCCGAAACTGGTACTAACCTTTTGAAATTCGGAACAACTGCTTCCACAAAATGTCCTCTTCGCGTTTTGCACTCTCCTTTTTCGAAAAAATTGACACATATTAAATTAAAAATACCGAAATAGGAGTGCGCAACCTCGAAATATTGCCAGCATAAAAATTATCGGTACCTAAACAGTCTCGTTTTGTCATAGAGGTCTTGGATAGGTTAAAATTTGGCCTGGACCACGAGGAAAAAGTTTAAGGGAAATTCGTTCTGCGGCATCCATCTCAGAAATTGGGCATTTGTTTACAATGGAAGCAATGGTTTGTCTCCGATCGCTTGTATCGATTCTAAGATGGCAATCGTTGTACTACATCTCGGACAAATATTTTCTATTTGTTAATTTAGTGCAACTTTTTGCACCGAAGGAAAGCGGACACGATAAGGAAACATTAAACTAATGGATTAAACCAACATTTCAAGACATTTTATTAATTTTGCAGCGCTGGCGGCATCTAATAGCTGTGCGTCGCTCTCATATTTTGGCATTTTTAATTTAAATTGTGGTAACTTTGCCGAAAAAGGAGAATACGAAACGTGAAGAGGACATTATAACGAATCAGTTAATCCAAATTTCAAATTGTTAGTACCAGTAGTAGGTAACCCCCTCCCCCTCAGAAATGCCGGGTCTATTGGAGATCGCGATTCCGCTACAACAACATTAAATAATATAGTTGTAATACAGCTGTAGTCAGTTGCAAGACGTATTATTTGCAAGTAGTAATTCCGTTGGAATACAGCCTGGACCATTATTTTCAACCAGAAATTAGGTTGTATGAGATTTCGTAATTCCATATGAATACAATCATGTGCCGTGATTAATAACATGTATTTTTTTTTCTTAATAACGTCTATACAACAACCCACATTTCGAGCCATTTTCCTTCGCCGTATCTAAAAACTGAAGTAGTTAGATTCAAATATAGCCTGGACCATAAACAAATTTCGCCAAAGCCATCTGGAAATACACTCTGGACACGCACATAGATGTTATATTTACGAGAGTAGCTTACTTCACGATACACGTCATCATTAACATGGCATTCAGCTTATTAATTAACAATAATTAAATTTCTCATGCCATATGTTTTTGCAAGAACATTCTGGGTCAGGCTATATTTCAACCTATGGCCCTTACAAAATCAAACATTTCAGATACACCTAAAAACATTAAATGTTTCGCTAACTACATTTTTGGACAATACTACGATATCCGAGCTCCGGGCCATAGCTCGTAAGATTACAAAACACCTATTGTGCATGTTCACCATGTAGTTACTAGTGCGAATTTGTTTTCTGGTCGAAGCAGCATGTCAACCTAATCACCTCAATTTTGAGATACGATATCTCGAGAACTAAGAGAAGTATCAAAAAATTGTATTCTTTACTTTCGAATTGTCTCGTCGAGTTACAGAATAATTCATCACCAAATATGGCGTTGGCGAAATTTTTCCAGGCCACTTTTCAACCTAACCACCTCAAGTGTCACATACGATATCTAGAGAACTGAATGAGATATAAAAAAAAAATTATTCTTTATTTTAGAATTGTCTCTTCGAGATATATACGAATCGATCATAAAATTTATCAAATTTCAGTAGCTTGGATATCGTAGGATCGCCTAATTTGGGTAATGATAACATTGTCTATTTTAGGATTCCAAGTGCGCATAGCATAAATTATAGCAATTAATTTCTTGATACACCATTTTGAACTGCAACAGGGCTAAAACACTCGCAATAATAAATCCACTGTATCGCAATGTAAAGTTAGCGGTTGTGGTTAGGTTGAAATGCGGCCTGGATTTCACAATCAAATTGCAGCGGCAATAAAACCCTTTAATACACATACTAAGCAATAAGTTACTTACCGTAAATATCAAAATTATTTTATTCTTATTGAAGATTTAATATATTATGTAGCAGTTTGAATAACTAATTCCGAAAATCGAATAATTACAGCCAAAGTATAAACAATTCAAAGATTAGTATATTCATCTTTGGTCAAACTTTTAAACGCGTCATTTTTACAGTAAATTAAATATTAGTAATGATCATTACGTTTGATTCAACCATTCCGTTTATTTACTGCAGTCCAGAAAACTTAAAAACTAAATATTCGAAGTAAAAATATTAAACAGAATCATTAGTTAAGCTATGTGAATTTTCGTTAGATTTATGTGAAAGTACTGCGTGTCTGAAAGTGCATAATGATCCGTAGCTCACAATTTTCCATATAGAAAGATTTTTAATCGTCTGTTCCTTCCCATATAAGTCGTTAGCTATTTCAGCAGATTCTGATTCGGACCATTAGCTCTAAAAACTAGAAAACCACATCCAAATTACTGCGGTACTTATTGGGCGATATCCGTTCCAGTAAAGAGACACACGCAGCTTGCTTACAGATATATAATAGTATATAAGAGAAACAATTCTCGCTTAAACATTAATACTAGAACGGCGAATCAAAATTTAAAAATAAAAAAATAATTTTAAGGTATTTGTGGACCCAGAAAAAGGGTTTTCATAATTTTTGAAGAGGAAAGATGTTCAAAATTATAAAGATATTAGGTACGAAATATCAAGATAGAAGAATAATTTATGGTCTATACAAGAATCAAAGAATTATAGTAAAAGTAGACTTTCAAGAGAGACAAGCATTGCTTAAAAGGTGTGTGAGACAAGATTATAATCTATCATCATCAATATTCAACTTGTTTGTACAAAAAATAATAAATGAGGTAAGAGAAAATTTTGAATATGGCGTACGTGATCAACGAGAAAAATCAGTACGCTTTGATTTTCTGATGATAATCTCCTGTTACTATAACAGGGTGAGGACACTGAGAAATTACTGAATGGCCTAAACAAAATACTGATGCACGAATTTGGAATAGATACGTAAACCATAACAAGAAAATAAAGTCAAGAAATTTAACAGAAATGATAGCAATAACAGTAGATTAAATATAAAAATAGGATCAGATGTAACAGGTGAGGTGAATTCTGTTACTTAGGAAGTAAATTTATATCTGATGGCTAAAGCAGGAATGAACTTTAAAAGAAGAATAGTACTAGCGAAAGGAGTTCTCTTAAAAAAAGAGAAGTCATTTAAGTTTCAGTTATTGATCTAGGATCCAGAAAAACTTCCTAAAACTGTACGTATTAAGCACAGCACTTAATGGTAGCAAAGAAAGGACTTTAAGAATACCAGACAGAGGAAAACTAAATCATCCGGAATGTGATGCTAGAGAAGGTTGTAGAAAATTAAGTGGACAGATAAAGTACGAAATGAACATGTTTTGGAAATGGTGGGCAAAGAAAGAAGTTTGGGAAAGAGTCTCGCAGAAAGAAGATATTTGATAGTGGATTCCATTTTATGACATGCGTAACTGGTTAAATTATTAGTAGATGGAAGGATTAGATTATATGAAGCAAATAATTTTTATCTCTGATCCAAAACATGAATGATACTATGATGGCTGTTTGCGAGAGTGCTAAGCTATTTTACACGCGTTTCACTGATCTATTATGATTTTTTTTTTTAATTTAGACTGAAATACAAAACAATTCATCAGTAAAACATAGCAAATGTATAAAATCATTAAATTGTCTTACTTATTCCATGGTCTCCTTTTCATTGACAACTTGCTATTTTTTAACTAAAGTGTCCTTGCTCTAGTTGCGGTAGGTTTTGTTTACAACAGATAACTGAAGATTACTACCATACTAAACGTTATTATACTATCAGTTTTTGCATTTTTTTCTTTGCAATTTTATTCTTGTAAATATCATCACTTACATAATGCAGTGAACTGTGAGAAATACCAGGACTAATTTATGGTAAGAATTGTTGCAATGAACTGATTTTATACATAGTTCGATACCTTGCACAAATTCAATATCGGGGGCCTTTGTTTTATTAATCCGTCCGCAAAAAGACTTTTTTTTTAATGCTCTCCAATGGGCATCGCATTTGATCACCTGAACCACTCTGAAAAGAGGTACACCCATTATCATTTATGCCCGATGTTCACTTCGGTGAAATGTAAAGAGGATTTGCATATCAACGACAGTAAAAGTTATTTCAAAGCTTTCTGAGAAGAAACAATAATTCTTTTATGATATATACATAATGCCACGCATCGTTAAAAATCAGATAAAGTGAAAGCAATTAGTAAGCTCATTTTTTTTTCCGACTGGTTTGATGCAATCCTCCATCTCTTCCTATCCTGTGCTAAACTTTTCATTTCTACATACCCCTTACAACCCACGTCCTTAATTATCTGCTTCGCATAATCCAATCTCTGTCTTCCTCTACGGTTCTTACCTTCGACTGTTTCCTCCACCAGCAAATTAACTAATCCAGCATGTCTCAAAATATGATTTACCAGCCTGTCTCAAAATATGACCTACCAGCCTGTCTCTTCTTTCTGAAAGCTTCTTCCACAAACTACTTTCCTCACCCAACATTTCCAAAACTCGTTCATTTCTTACTTTGTCTGTCCACTTAATTTTCAGCATTCTTCTGTAGCACCACATTTCAAATGCTTCAATTTTCTTTCTTTCCGGTATTCCTAAAGTCCATGTTTCGCTACCATAAAGTGCTGTGCTCCACACAAAGAGTTTTTAAATTTTTTTTTCTAATTCCTAGATCAATATTTGAAACTAAAAGGTTTCTCTTTTTCATGAAGGCACTATTTGCTAGTGCTATTCTGCTTTTAACGTCATTCCTACTTCGCCCATCGGTTGTAATTTTGCTTCCCAAGTAAGTGAATTCACTTACTTCTCCTATTGCATCTGACTCTATTTTTATATTTAACCTACTTGTATTGGTATCATTTCTGCTACATTTCATCACTTTTGTCTTGCTTTGATTTATATTCAGTCCAAAATCTTCCTTCAGTATTTTGTTCACTGCCATTCAATAACTTCTCAATATCCTCAGCCCTCTCTGCTAACAAGACAATGTCATCAGCAAACCGTAGGATGCTGATTTTTTCTCCCTGATCACTTATGCTACATGGAAACTTTTCTTTGACTTTCTTTATTGCTTCTTCTACATACAAGTTGAATATTAACTGGGAGAGACTACAACCTTGTCTCACACCCTTTTTAACTGCTGCTTGTCTCTCATGATTCTCTACTTTTATTATAGCCACTTGATTCTTATATAGTTTATAGAGTATTCTTCTATCTCGATACTTTAGGCCTGACTTCTTTAAAATTTTGAACATCTTATCACACCTAAAATTATCAAAAGCTTTTTCTAAATCAACAAATGCCATAAAAGTACTTTGTTTTTCTTGATCCGCCCTTCAAGTATTGATCTTAAAGACAGAATTGCTTCCCTTGTACCACGATTTTTCCTAAACCCAAACTGATCTTCACCTACTATCTCTTCTACTACCCTTTCCATCCTTCTGTATATTATTCTGGTCAGTAATTTTGAAGCATGTGATGTTAGACTAATGGTGCGATAATTGTCACATTTGTCGGCTTGTGCTTACTTTAGAAGTATTAAGATGATATTTTTATTAAAATCAGTTGGAATTCCTCCCGTTTCATAAGTTTTTGATATCAGCTTGAATAATCTTTCGATTCCTTCTTCTCATAGAGATTTAAGAGATTCTGCAGGGATATCATCAATTCCAACTGCCTTATTTGCTTTCAAGTCATTCGGAGCTTTATTAAATTCTGTCCTCAAAACAGGATCTCTTAAGTCATCAATGTCGATATCGCCTTCCTTTTCCATACACTATTGTTCAAGTCGTCCCCATCATACAATTTCTCAATGTATTCCTTCCATCGGTTAGCTCTATCCTCTGAGCTTAAAAGAGTTTTCCCATCGGCAGCTTCAATATTCACACCTCGTTTCTTCATTTCTCCAAAATTCTGTTTGATCTTTCTATATGCACCATCTATTTTACCTATGACCATTTTCTTTTCTACTTCTTCACACTTTTCTTTTGCTTTTCTGCATTTCCTATTTATTTGATTTCTATATTGCCTGTATTTCTCTCTTCTTGCTTCATCCTGAACATTTTTGTACCTTCTCCTCTGATCCATCAGATCCAAAATTTCTTCTGTTATCCAAGGTTTTCTGGCAGCTTGTTCCCTAAAGCCTAATATTTCTTTACCAGTTTTCATTATTTCCGTCTTTTAATTCATTCCATTCGTCCTCGGTTGAGCTCCTTTCAGAGTTACTTCTTAGACCTAAGTCTACCATTCTGCAAATTTTTCTCTAGTGCTAGATTGTTTCAGTTTATTCACTTCATCTGTTCTGCTTATACTGCTTCCTTATTCGCTTGAATTTCAGCCTGCACTTCATTACTACCAAATTATGGTCCGAGTCTATGTCTGCTCCTGGGTACACTTTACAGTCTAGAATTTGATTCCTGAATCTTTGTTTGATATCTGCCTGTATCTCCAGGACGTTTCAGGTGTATATCCTTCTTGCATGGTTCTTAAACAGTGTGTTTGTCACAACTAGCTTATATCTTTCACAAAATTTTAACAACCTGCTTCCTCGCTCATTTCTTTCTCCTAGACAAAAACTTTCTACAGTATTCCCCTCTTTTCTTTCTCCCACTATTGCATTCGAATCACCCATGATTATTAGACTTTCCTCCCCCTTCACATATTGGATTAATTCTTCAATTTCAGCGTACATTTTCTCTATTTCTTCATCATCTTCCTGTGACGTCGGCATATACACTTGTAGTAATGTGGTTGGGACGGGCTTAGTTTCTAACCTCATCAAAATAATCCTGTCACTTAACTGTTCATAATAACTCACCCACTTCCCTACTTTCTTATTCATTACAAATCCTACACCAGTGACTCCATTGACAGCTTGTGTGCCAATTATCGTGTGTTTCCCAGACCAGAAATCCTGTGCGTCCTTCCATTTAATCTCACTAATCCCAACAACATCTAACTTAAGTTGTTCCATCTCCCTTTTTAAGTTTTCTAACCTACCTGCCCTATTCAGACTTCTAACATTTCACGCTCTGACTCGTAGAATGTTTCTATCCATTCTGATGACTTCCTCCCTGAGCAGTCCCCACCCGGATATCCGATTGGGGGACTATTTTACCTCCGGAATATTTTACCCAGGAAAAAGCCATCATGATATATGTAATTTGAGAGGATTACATGTCCTCGGGATACCCTTTGGGTCTTTAATGCAGTGGGTTCCCGTTGCCTTCTGCATCCCCATGTCGTTGATCATTTCTGATTCATCCGCCTTGAGGGGCCGTTTCCAACCCCAAGGGCAAGAGGGTGCCCTGAACCACTCCCCTCTCTTCCACCCTCCTTTCGGAGCCCGTTGGCAAGCAGTGGGTGACTCCTTCTACCGGGAATCTTTCAGTCGCCAGAGTCTCGTCCGTGCAAATAGGGTGTACCATGTGAAGGAGAGGTTGGAAAAGGCTAGTATAGTCTCTCCCAAACCCTTACATCCCGGTAAGCTCAAACAGAAAGAATTATACCAAAAGATAAAGTGAGTATTAAGGGTTTAAAGTCTTTCGTGAAGCGCGGACTCCGTTATTTTCGTTTCTTGATTCCAAGTTCTCTGTGTGTTGAGATTAGGAGCATAGCTTGGAGGAGACAGTCAATTCCCGCCCCGTCGTTCTTCCCTACATGCAATATACATGCGAGAGACACCTGTCGGGTTCCATTCCTCGCTAGCCAGTTGATACTTTCCTCACTTCTATTTCGCGGGGATGTTTGACAACCCCAATGTTTTTAGATACACCCGCAATCAAAAAGAAAGATTGGAACTTAAAACAACATTAGATATTGGGAGAAGTTGATGATCAACTTGAATTTTAGTTGCAATAAATTTTATTTTATTATTTTTTTCGCTGTATACTTACCGGAATTTTGGAAAAGCGTTTTTGTCTGTTGTGTGAAATTTTTCTCGAGTATTACAAAATTAACAAATTCACGTAGGAATAAGGCTCATGATTTTTTTTTGCATATTTCCATTCATGTATAGTTAAGCTAATGACACTTTAGAATTTTGTTTCATAAAATATTTTTCATCGTTATGTAAACTCTTCAATCAGATAATGTATAAAAAATAAAGTAATTATATGTTATTTCTAAATAAACTAATTTTTATTTATTTTAATCAACCACTGTACGCCAGAATGCTTCTGTGGTTCGGATTCCACTTTAAACTATAGGTCCCCTGTAGTTTAAAGTTGAGTCGGCTGCTACAGGGGCGGAATGCGTAGCCAATAGAAACCCTGTCACCGAGTCATTGTACCACACAAGCCTTTACCGTAGTGTGAAGTTGGTTTATTTGTTAAAAAAATTAATAACATTTTGCTATTCGTAGTCAGATAATTCATTTTACTCGCATCCAGTCTCCCTGAATCGCAATGATCGGAATTACACAATGCATTTGGAAACAATTTTCCTTTTTTCTTCGATGCTTTGTGATATTATTTTTAAAATCGGAAGAGATATACAAAAAAAGAAAAGGAAAACTTAGTGGACAATTGTAATCTAATTTTGATCAGTTTTTTTTTTTTTTTAAAGATAAAACCTACTCCAGTTTTACCATATTAAAAATGCGATCCACCAATTAAAATTCATGACTATATTTTTAACTGAATGTATCCCCAAATTAGCCTAGAGTAATCTGGGGGAAACCACGGTAAACCTAAATCTGGATGAACGTACGGGGCTTCGAACCCGCTTCCTCCCGAATGCGAGGGCTGAGCGTTGACCCACCTAGCTTGGTCCTACCAGACCCGACTCTAGTGACCTCGACATCGAAAAGCCGTATAGACTCAAGTGAATTAAAATCATTTCCTCTGAGATCTATGGTTTCACGTAGAAGACGAATCATGTAGTAATTACAGAATTATTCAAATACACAAAACAATCTTGGTCAGATTTGAAGACTATGATAAGTTCTGCAAAAATTCCGGCCGGAAACCACAAAGGCTTTTTCTGTGCAGCACTTTAGCTCTAAGATATAGAAATATTATAAACACATTTCTAAACCTTACTGGACTTTTTTCTTTTAAAAAAAAAAAAAAAAAAGGTCATAATTTATATGCAGTTTAATTTTTATAATTGTCACAAGTAATATTAGAGTACTGAAACGAACAAATTAAACCCAAGTATACGATAATATATTGAGTCACAAAACTATGTTTCTGCAACATTTGACAGTAGTGAACTTCGCATGCTAAACGTATAAGGCAGTGAGCATATAGTTTTCAATTCAATGCCTGTCACTGCTGCAGAAATGCACCACAAAGAAACGTTTGTGTGAATCACACCACAAACAACATCTCCGCTACCAGTCCTCTATACATATATAAGGCATTCTCAGAACAATTGGTATTGGTCTCATCTGTTGTTGAGAGATAACTCTCACCAGTTCATTAGCCTGAACTCACACAATGATAATTAGGTACACTGCATGGAATAGTGCCATGGTGAAAACTTCGGTAGAATGGGTGGTGTTCGTAGATTTATCTGCTTTATCTCAACAGTGGAAAGCTCTTCACAGCCCGTATCGACCACAGGTTTGTAGGAATATACAGGGTGTTACAAAAAGGTACGGCCAAACTTTCAGGAAACATTCCACACACACAAGCAAAGAAAATATGTTATGTGGACATGTGTCCGGAAACGCTTACTTTCCATGTTAGAGCTCATTTTAGTTTCATTAGTATGTACTGTACTTCCTCGATTCACCGCTCGTATTGTGGACGGCTGTGATACAATACGCCATTCTCCAGGGCTGCATCAGCGCATCAGCGTTTCCATGCGACGGAGGGTGGATGCATGTATCCTCGCTAACGGAGGACATTTTGAACATTTCCTGTAACAAAGTGTTTGAAGTCACGCTGGTACGTTCTGTTGCTGTGTGCTCCATTCCATGTTTAATGTGATTTGAAGAGAAGTAATAAAATGAGCTCTAACATGGAAAGTAAGCGTTTCCGGACACATGTCCACATAACATATTTTCTTTGTTTGTGTGTGAGGAATGTTTCATGAAAGTTTGGCCGTACCTTTTTGTAACACCCTGTATGTATCAATTGATTTTTATGTTCCGTTACCTGAAGGAAAATGAACCCTATTACTGTTTCTCCGTCCGTCACAGCGTGTACTTTACTTTTTTATTTTACAGTCAATCAGAAAATCCTCGCTTTAAAGATTGGGGGGAACTGCAGGTAACTAAATAAGGAGCAGAAATTCACAATGAAAACACTAACCATTTTTTTCTTTTTTTTGCTTATGGCTTTACGCCTCGCCGACGTCGAGGTCATTAGAGGCGAGAAAGGACGGGGGGCAAGGAACGGGAAGGAAATCGGCCATGGCCTTTGTAGGAAACAGTCGCTTGGAGGGATTTGGGTAATCAATGAAAAGCCAAAATCTAGATGGTCTGATGGGGATTCGAACACGTGTCCTCCCGAATGCGAGGCCAGAGCGTTACCGCTCACCCACCTCGTTTGGTAAACACTGAACCAAAACACTACTTCCTAGGAACCTGAAATTTTTCCGGTATAATCTATATCCTGTATATAAACAACAAATACTAAATTTACTTACATCTAATATACTTTTAAGCTGTGCGTGACACCAAAAATTTATGTTTATTTTGGAGTTATTTTATGAAGTATCATTATTATTATTTGTGAATGGACTATATCGGATCACGCAAAATCTCGATTCTCATCACGGCTTGTAGTTAACAATTTGTTCAATGTTTCCACTGAGTAGTTAGCAACAAGAATTGGAAGTTCCTAGAGCGAAGGGGGAGATTAAGTGTTGCCATTTTCTGCGATTCAAGCAACTTACACTGATCAGCCAAAACATTATGACCACCTACCTAATAGCCGGTATGTCCGCCTTTGGTACTGATAACAGCGGCGACGCGTCTCAGCATGGAAGCAATAAGGCCTTGCTAGGTCACTGCACACACATATGCACACACAAGTCACCTAATTCCCGTAAATTCCGGGGAAGGGGGCGATGAGCTTTGACGCCATGTTCAATCACATCCCAGTGTTCGATCGGGTTCTGATCTGGCGAGTTGGGGGGCCAGCACATCAATTGCAACTCACCACTGTGCTCCTCGAACCACTCCATCACACTCCTGGCCTTGTGACATGGCGTATTATATAGATGAAAAATGCCACTGCCGTTGGGAAACATGATCGTCAAGAAGAGGTGTACGTGGTCTGCAACCATTGTATGCTACTTGTTGGCCGTCATGGTGCCTTGCACGAGCCCCACTGGACCCATGGATGCCCACGTGAATGTTCCCCACTGAGCTGCCGCTAGCTTGTCTCCGTCCCGCTGTACAGGAGCCGAGAAGCTGTTCCCCTAGAAGACGGAATCGCACCCTCCCATCGGCATGATGAAGAAGGTATCGTGATTCATCAGACCATGCAATGCTCTGTACTGTGCCTCCATCCAGTGACGATGGCCACGTGCTGATTTCAGTCGTAGTTGCTGATGTTGTGGTTTTTTAACATTGGCACACGCATGGGTCGTCGGCTGCGGACGTCCATCGGTAGGAGTATTAAGTGCACTGTGTGTTCAGACACACTTGTACTCTGCCCAGCATTAGAGTCTGATGTTAGTTCCGCCACAGTTCGCCGCCTGTCCTGTTTTACCAACCTACGACGTCCGACATCTGTAATGAGGGTGAACGCCCTACCCCTCGACGTTTGGATGTGGTTTCACCTTGGTTTCGCCTCTTATTGAAAACACTAACTACAGGACTCCTCGAACACCCAACAAGTCGTGTAGCTTCCGATATGCTCGTACCCTCACAATATGCCCTCGGTCATTCTCAGATAGATCGCGCGCCTTCCCCATTCTAAACACGGATAGCACGCTCACTGATACCAAATGCACCGTGCTTGTGTATGACTGGCAGTCTTTCCTCGTCAGTGACTTGCTATCACCTGGACGGGTTTATATCGACAGTAGGTAGGTAGTCATAATGTTCTGGCTTGTCAGTGTATGTTTTCTATAATGAATGTATTTTGTTTTGTTATTTATGAGACGCAGAATGGAGACTGTCGGAGCATTGGCCTAGATGATTGCGAAAGCCGCCTTGTAAACGCAATTGGGATGGTCGGTACTCGGGGGCCACGACTTGAGTCTGGTCCCATTGTACCTTCCCGATTCAGTATGGTAGTCCCTTAACGTGCGCAGCCACATTGGTGGGTCATTTTGTGATATATTTTATTGAAAATGATCTTGAATCAGAGTGCACTGCAAGATAATGCATGGAACAGGAAATTTATACAGGGTGTCTGGTTAAAAACTTCATGATCGTTTAGGGATTAGTATATAAAAGTGATTTGATACAGGGAACATATGGTCGCAGCAGCATTCAAACCCCTGAAAAACGTGGCTGAAGTAGGCCCCTTGCCCCTATGAGCGGTACTCCTTTCAGCGGTACCGCGGCGGTAAGGGTACACGAGGATAGTGACCGTAACTGTAGCCGAACCCCCACCTTTTTTGTCTCTCCTTCGTTCATTTGTCTTTGTCACACTTTCAGTTACAGTTTCCACCACCCCTATGAGGTAGGCAACTTTCAGTGGCTCCGCGGTGGTAAGGATACACGTGGATAGTGACGGTAACGATAGTCGAGCCGCCACCATTTTGGCCTCTCCTTCACGCATTTGTCTTTGTTACACTTTCGGTTACTGTTTCCACCACTAACAACGTCTTTCACCAATGAAAACTGCCTACCTCATAAGGGCGAGGGGGCCTACTTCATCAACTTTTTATTTTTTAGGGCTTTTGAGGTTGCTGCGACCATATGTTCCCAGTATCAAATCACTCTATGTACCACTCCCTAGACGATCCTGAAGTTTGAAACACCCTGTGTAGCAAATTTGATTAAAATTGAATGTTTACACTAACGGCGCGAGCGGCTACGTGGCGCGGCGTTAGAGGAGAATGAGAAGGATGTCTTTTCATAACACGAAAATATTTCGAGCACTGATTTTTACGTCAGGCGACTGTCTTCTGACTTACCACTTCCATATCTGTGAAACTCATTAGAGACCGGAAACGTAATTACGCGAGGCTCTGCTGCCGCCTGGCCGGTTTTAATAATGTATATTTCACTCGCCATATTGTCCCCCCTTCTGCGAAAGGGATTTCTCATGCATGAAGGTCCAGCGCAATTACTTCTGTCGCTACCGGGAATTTTATGGGATACGAATCAAACTTCGGAACGTGTAACCATCGAGCTCGGTGGGTGAGCGGTAACGCTCTGACCTCGGATCGAGAGGACGTGGGTTCGAATGCCTGTACCATATTTCTGTTTTCCAAGGATTCCACAAATCACTTCAGGTGAATGCCGTGATGGTTCCTTCAAAAGGCCATGACGAAATTCCTTCTCGTTCTTGCCCCCACTCCTGTCCCTATTCTAATATTCTCGACGTCGACGATTCGCAAAGCCATAAGGAAAAAAAAATTATTATTATCCATCTCTTAGGCGGTTAAGTTGTATTATGTACGTTAAACGTTGATTTGATTCCGGAAAAAACCATTTTTGAGGTGGAAACTGGTTACTGTACTAGCTTTCGCCTGATGAGTACGAAAAACCACCTATGAATCGTACCTTCCTTCCCGTGTCGAGTACTGTGACGTTTTAACATGCGCTAAAACTGGAGTTTTATGACTTCATACAACTAGTTAAATTTATATTCCAGTTACATTTATATTCCAAGCTCATTAGTGAAAAAAGAAGATACGTGGAGGATAGGTTCTAACAATTTCTTATGCATTGTAAAGTAGTGCAAAAGTAAAATGTCGGTCAAAATTTAAGCCACTCGACCTTCAAATATTTCGTAACAAAGGCTCTGAATTTTCATTAGTAATTTTATTTAGACAATTATCAGTGAAAGAAATATTAATATTGATTTACATATGGAGAAATTTCGATGTAGCTCAATCTGCACCACACAATAGTTGAGAGGCGATTGCAGGTTCCATAGATGATTTAAATTCTAGGATGCAGGTTTGAACCACACATTGTTCCCACTAATCCAGTAGTGCGCATATTTTCGGTGCTATCACTTGAGAGCCAGTTTGTCTATTGAGCGACGACATTTAAGATATTTTGCTCCTCATAAATTGAATCAGTTTATCACTTTGGAGAATTATTGATGTTATCGTGAGGGTAAGCACACAGGATGATTATGAATCAAATTCTGTAAATTAAAAATTACTCAGGCTCCGAGTTTGTTTTAGTGACCATTAATTTCGGAGTAGCACATCAATTAGACAATCTTTTTATTGAAGCACTGAAATATAATCTATAATTGAGGGCATAATTCACTTTAGACGGTTCTACAGCACGAGTCAAAGAATATTCATAACTACCGGGTGTTTCAAAAATGACAGGAATATTTGAAAAATCAATAAAAACTAAACGGGCAGCGATAGAAATACACTGTTTGTTGCAATATGCTTCGGACAACAGTAAATTTTCAGGCAGACAAACTTTCGAAATTAGTTACAATTTTCAACAACAGATGGCGCTGCAGGCGATTTGAAAGATATAGAAGTAAACGCAGTCTGTGAGTTCGCTATTCTGTAAGTCGTCTTTCTGCTGTAAAAGTGTGCTGTTCACAGACTGCAAGTTTGCTGTGAAAAAATGGTGGAAAATATTGTACTTTAGATTTTTCCAGACTGCAGCGCCATCTGTTGTTGAAAAATGTAACTAATTTCGAAAGTTTGTATGCCTGAAAATTTACTGTTTTCCTAAGCATATTGCAACAAACGGTGTATTTCTGTAGCTGCCCGTTAGTTTTTATTGATTTTTCAAATATACCGGTCATTTTTGAAACAACCGGTATATTCCAAACAAAAGTAAAAGTATATCGAAACTCTTCAGATCAAATACTGTTTTCATTTGACAGTAATTTATTATTTTTACTAATCACAGCACCAAACATTCAGTCGTTGTCATTTGCGTGAACAATAAGAAACGCTACATTTATAAGCCTTTGTTACCAAAACCTAAGTATTAATGTCACTATGATATAAAACTATCGGCTTATGGTTGCAGTGAATTAAAATATTAACATAAATTTGTCCACGGCTAAGTAAAATGAAAGGGAAACAATTAATTTTTGTCTGTAGAATATTTTCTCTAAGTGCGCTCATCCTACATCTATTGTTAAAGAGATGTAAAATATGGCGGATGACCTCATCTTCATCACGTTCATTCTGGTGGAATTGAACTTACGATTCTGATAAGTTAGCACTTGCTACAATGGCGATTAAATTCCTGGAAAGCATTCACTCTCCACGGCAATATGTGGCAGTAATTTTCTGCCCTTAAGGTAGCCACACACGTGGAGGCCGGGCCGCAGGGAAACAGTCCGCGGGCCGGACCGCAGGGATTTCATCGAAGTGGCGCTGCACACACACGGGGGGTTAAAATCCTCAAGGGTTTCTCAGTCTCAAAGTTGGCTTCACGATGGCAGCATCCGATGATGTGCACGCGTTGGCTGCTGTTACTATTTTCTTTATTGAATCTGTCACAGTGCTACCTCTCTCTAAGTTGCCTAGTAAAACTTGAAGCAGCCTTTTTCTGTATTTCCATATCTTCATAAAAGCTTCCTATCATATTTCAAAAATAATCGGAACTCGGATAACCAAACTTTTACTGTAATTGATTTATTCCCATTCGTAAATACATCAACAACATAAAATTAAGTTTAAATGACATAAAAACTAAATTAAAATAATATTAGTTTAAAGTCATGTTGTCATTAATATAGTTGATCATGTGATGTAAACTCAAATTCAAATCACATTACATCATTTGCATTATAATTTGATAGAACAATTGCTGCTGTGTCGTTGTTTTGAGGTAATTTATCAAAATCTGCTGATGGTTTATAATGATCCTGCGGGTGTTGCTTGAAAAGGTTGTGGGCTGCGACTATTCGATGAGGTTCCTGGGAAAAAAAATCCAGAACTGCTGCCTGCAGAATAGTACAGGCCAGAAGTAGATAACCGTTGCTCACTGTACATTCCTAAACAGCCCATTTCGACTTGAAACAGGGTGTCATTAATTATTTTTTCTGCTATTAGAATTTGATTGGTCGGAAGGCCACGTAATTTTATGGCAACGGTTTTGCTAACAACGTCAAAGTGATCTTCTTGCAGCCGGTTTTTTTTAATGTTCTTCAGCACATCACTTCGCAAAGATTCATTTAATGATGGTTTAATGTTGCTAATTTTTTTTTTTTTTAGTATTGATTCTTTTTATTTTTTTGCATTTGGTTCATTCGCCTTCAATATTTATGCCAGCTTGGCGTTGGTAGCTTCTCGTTTGTTTGTGTCGTTGTATTCCTGGTACTTCAATTCCTATAGACAGGGCTCACTATCATATATATTTATAAACACGGAACATCACGAAACGGAACATTAGAAACAAAACAGAAAAACAAAATCGCAACACACGCAGGCACTCGCAAGAAACCCTGGAAGGCCGACTGACCGCGGACACACACGCTGAGGTTCTCACCCTCCCTCCCGGCCTTCCAGGAAATAAGAATTGTTTTTCGGTGGGGATTTGGCCGCACTGGGGTGCGGCCACGGCCTCAAGAAAGTGCCCACACACGTGGCGGGATCCCGCAAGGCCGTGACCATTGCGTCTAAATCCCTTGGGTTTCCCGCACGTGTGTGGCAGCCTTAATATGACTGCGTCAGGATACTGATGACATCATTCTTTGTTCCATTTCTTATGCATCTAGATCACGGTGTACATGTCTCCTTGTACTGTATGAAGTGTTACTTGGATTTGAAACTTCTTCTACTACTTGATCTATTATGGCACTGGCACTAATAAAATAATGTGTTTTCATTCACATAAACACAATACTTCTGTTTTGAAATTTATATACACGGGCGGAAATTAAAAGTGCAACATTCAGACGAAGTTTTGATAAATGAATGAACTATGACCCCAAGTATATCCATATGAAGAGTATTAAATGATTAAAATTTGAAAGTTTTACATGTAATAGTAGGTGAATTACGGAACTATTTATTACGCAAAACTGCTATGTTTCTTAGAGTGTAAGCCTGTAACATGACACTTTTTTGTCCACAAGTTCTTGTTGACCAACTATGCCAAGGCAAAGAGTGATAGGGCGCTAATGACCCCGTCGTCGACGCGCCCTAAAACCCTAACAACAACAACAACAACAAACAGCAAAGAGTGATGACCCTTTACACCCAAATGTCCAACTGTGAGAGGCCGGTAAATTGGTGTGTTTGAAATGATGAATCATTTCTTGAAATCTCCCAAGGACTGGCCGTAGTGCAATGTCAGACTACAGACTTGTTACAAAATGGATGAAAGAAGGCTCTTGTACTCCTAGAGCAGGTACAAGTCCATACGGAAGAACAACAGCTTGTGAAGACCGCCAAATTGTGTGGGTGGCTGTTGTTGGCAGACGGGTGACTGTAGACAAGATTCAAGCAGTGGTTACAGAGAGAGTCACCCCCGGACCATTGTAAACCTATTGCTTGAAGCTGGGTTACACTCTGATCACTATGCAATGTGTTACATTAACCCGATTTCATTTCTCGATTCTGTCAGTGGCAAAATGATAATAGACAATACGTACATAGGCGCAGTGTAGAAACGGCTTACCCTGCTGTGATTTCAGAACGTCACACAGGTGCAGCCACTGGTGCATGGTTTGGAGGCAATCAATTTCGACAGCAGGACTGAGTTGATTTTTGTTGAAGGCACAATGACAGCCCAACTTTATGTGGACTGGGTGGTGCACCATATTGTGATACCCAAATCGCATCTTCAGACAGGATAATGCCTATCCTCATACTGTGGCCATCACAGTACAAGAATTGCAAGGAGTTACGATCACAATTTGGACCATACGGTCCTCAGATTTATCCGCAGTATAGCAGGTATGGGTTGTCAGGAGTAGACACATTAGATTACATGGTTACCCAGCACAGCAACAACTGACTGCACATGACATGCAGGCGTAGAGAGACATACCACAAGAAGACACCCGAACACTTGTTGCTTCAATGCCAACAAGGATCCACGAATGTAAAGGTACTCAAGGTGGGCGCACTTCTTGTTGATAAATTTATCTAACGGTAATAAACTTAGCCTGATCCATTTTCATTTTGTTATCATTTCTTCTGGGTATGAAACTGGATATTTCTTACAATGTTTCCTAAAATTCTACCATTCCAGTCTGGGTATTGTACTTTTAATTTCCGCCAGTGTATTATATGAGACGTGTTTTAATATAAATGGGTGCTATGTATGCCCTGTATCAGAGTGCAGACAGTTGCTATGAAGGTTTTTAATCATACATAGCAACGCCCCGCAAAGATTTAAATTGGGTAGTTTTCTATTTACATCCCCCATGCAAAACAGTCTTAAAAATGCTATCGTGAATAACTGTTACGGTGTGAGTGTGCAATTTTGTGTGTTGTTTATGTTGTGAATGAGAGCTGATAGAAGAGAGAAGGTGAAAAGAGGTTATTATCCATTCAAACTCACTCTTCCGAAAGTGACCCAAACACTGTCTGCAATGTTGTATGGCCCTCACTTCATGTGCACTGCGGAGAGGTTTAAAAGTTAAAGAGGACTTTGATTCACAAGTTAACGATCAGGAATCGTGCACCACCACCTTCGCTACCCTGGTCAATTCCCATATGATATCCACCACCGGCTAACATCACCCTGGTGGGAAAATGATTTACACACTAGAATTGTCAATGTTGATGCGATAGTAGCCGTTCGACAACCTCAAAAACTGATTTTGAGTCTGAAAGTGCGACTTTTTTGGCGTGCTTCAGGTACTTTACTACGTTTTCATGATAGTTTCTCGCCTGGATAGCTAATACATTTTTACTCTCCAGGTTGCCTCTTGTGATGTGAAGGCATTTCCCACGGCATTGTTGGTTTTGGAAACCAGTCGTAAAATGTGGCGCGCAGCTGGGCAATCCTTTAGGGCGTGTGGAAATATCCTGTTATTTTAACTTTATTTAGCTCCGAATGTGGCGTCAAGTTATACAGACCGACTGTCTAAAGAATGCTGCTACACTATCCCGCCAAAGTTTGGGCACTATTATTTTGCTATGCGCTTACTCATTTTCTAGGAATACATCACCTCTATATTACAGTGTATCACATAGTTCATAGAGCGGTTTGGTGGCTCAGTGGTTAATGCCTCTGACTAGAGATCGATAGGTCCCCACTTCGAATCCCAGTCTCGGCGGGGATTTTCAAAGGACCTTCACCTCTGGCACAGCTTTTTGTTTAATGTGAAGTACGCCAGAACGCTCCTGTGGTTCGGATTCCACGTTATCCTGTAGGATTACCGGGTTAGGTGAAGGCGACTACAACAGGTACGGAACGCGCAGCCAATAGAAACTTTGTCACCAGGTCATTACGACCACACGGAATTATCATTTATTTTTCCATAGCTCACAAACATTACGCAGTATTTACTGTTATAAAATTAAATTTACTTCCTTCTTATAGGCTGTAACATCCTCTGATCGTTTTGTAGTTTCGGCGCAGTTAACCATTCACTCCATATAACAGTGTATCATCTATTTCATAACCCGTACGCAGTATTTACTACTACAAATTTCAAGTTAATAGTTCTAACATTATTTCAGGATAGCATTTTGGTCGAGCTAAATTTCGTCGAAAACGCTTACGTAATGTTATATCATTTTTAAAATGTCGCAACAACAATTTTTATACATTACAATTATTGAGATTGAAAAGACCGAGCGTGGTGGTGTAACGGCTGGCGTTCTGGCCTCGCATTCGGGAGGACGGTGGTTCGAATCCCCGTCCGGGCATCCAGATTTGGGTTTTCTATGGTTTCTCAAATCACTCCAGGCAAATTCCGGGATGCTACCTTCAAAAGGCCATGGCCGAATTCCTTCCCATTCCTTGCCCCCCATCCTTTCCCGTCTCTAAAGACCTCGCTGTTAGAGAGACGTTAAGCAGATAAAAAAAAAGAGATTGAAAAAAAATGATAGGGTCATAAAATAGTATGCAGTCGTTGGCAAGACTTTAAACGTTGTGTGGTTTGAGATTAGTAACCGGTAGTGTGTCGGTTTTGTTCGGTTATAGACTATAGCAGTGACGTGACGGTACGCTGACGTGCTTGTACTATCAGAGAAGACTGCATACCGTATGCGATAGTAATCCACACCCTAGCGAGGCCTTCAGCGTGGTGCTCATCTTAATAGGCAGCATTAATCTAGATTCTAAAACGCATCGAGCAGTACCGAGCGTGGTGTGTTACTGGTAACGCTATGACCTCGCATTCTGGAGGACGCGGGTTCGAATCCTCGTTTGGCCATCCAGATTTCGGTTTTCCGTGGTTTCTCTAAATCACTCCAGGCGAATGTGGGGATGGTTTCTTCAAAATTCCATGACCGAATTCTTCTCGCTCCTTGCCGCCACTTCTTTTCCGCTTTCAATGACGTCGACAAGCAGTAATGACATAAGCACACAGCATGACTGCGAGGATCTTTATGTACAATAGTGTTTTCGGTTTCTGAACTGAAAACCTACTGTGCACGAAGTGATACAAAATGTTCAGGATAATATAGTTTAGAAACTGATAATTACGAATGTAATGGGAATTTAAGATACCGCCGTGGGTCATGTCCTGTTTATGATAAAATGAATCTCTCACAGTTAAATGCTGAAATTTCAACATGTAGCTTCGGAAGTGATTGATGGTAATTGAGTTCATCATCTCGGCTATACTATCATCGGAAATGTAATTTGATTTTGAATGAATATGTTACTTATAATTCCTTTTGCTTTCAAACTATTTCTAAACAGTTATCGAAAGACAGATACAGGAATTAATAAAAAAAAGTCCCATGCTGCTGTCTGCATTCCAACTGGAGATCCACCAAAAATATTACTTAATTCAATAAGTGGAAATTAATTCGAAGAAATCTTTATTGAAACATTTGTTTGGCTCTGGTGATTATAATCTTCGCAACGCCTATACCGAATTGTTGAAGTTTACAGGAAAAATCAACATAGAATGTTAAAAAATAAAATGTGGGAATAAAGGAACATCAATGCTACTTTAATATTTGCGGCAAACAATATATGTGTGATCAAACCCTTGTCCGCCATTCACATTGTGTGTGCATGCGGCACACAGTTGGTTCGCTCACAGTGCATACCCCAGTAAGAGCTCTGGCATGCAGTTAATCCAGCTAATGCCGTTTAGGAGGATATTTACCTGCACATCCATTGCGTTAATTACTTAACTGCGCTTGTCATGCTGAGCCCTCTATCAGGGAATTGGATATACTAATGACACTTTGTCCCATTAGTGGAGATGGTTTGAGTGTTTCCTAATACCGTCAATGTCACCTGAACCATTGTACAGCGTGCAAGCTACTGGAAACATGAGTTTTGTTTACTATCGATGACGTTAATTACACAATCGTTAATATATGCGCGGTAACAATAAGGAGAATTCTGTGCCGAAGAATTTATGCAGCTAAACACCCACATAATTTACCGATGACGTGAATAATCAGCAAGATATACAATATATTCGATTCTTCTCTTTAATTTGCGGTATTTATTTTCTCCTATTTTCTTCCTTACATGAACCAGGTAAACGATTTATTAGTGAAAAATTGTAAAGTCTTAAGCGTGTATCCATATCACTATACTGCCTTTTTCCATAGCATGCAGCTCTTTAGTAAAATATTACATCAGTTTAGTTGCTAAACAAGTATATAATGTTATTTTATATGTTAAAAACATTTTTGTGTCTAATAGGAACAACAGTCAAGAATTAATGCATTACTGTCACTCTCTAAACGTTAATATTCCGACCGCCTTTTAATATCGACAATGCATGTTTTCATGTATAGTAAATTTAAATGTTTGGCCATATTTTGTAATTTTTAGGTCATATTTACCCATTTTTAAGGTCATATATGCCTGCATATTTCTTTATTTTTTGGTCTTAAGATTCCGAACCCTAGTGATAAACATTATGGCGTAACAAAGCGCTTTTTAGTCCACATGTTTTCGGTGACCAATTATGCCAAGGCGAAGAGTGACGACCAAGTACACCAAAATGTCTGACTAAAGGAGAGGTAGGATAATTGGCATGTTTGAATGGATGCAGCATATCATGAAATATTCGGAATGATAGGCCGCAGTGCAATGTCAATACAGCGACACAGTAAATCCAAGAAGGGTCTAGTACTCGTAGAGCTGGCACTGGTCGACAAAGGACAACAGCACAAGAAGATCACCAAATTGTGCGGTTGGCTGTTGGTGACAGTTGGGCGACTGGAGCCCAGATTTGAGCAGTGGTTACTGAGAGAGTCATCCCACGGACAATTGTAAACCAATTACTTGAAGCTGGGTTACATTCTCGGTCTCTTATACAGTGTGTTCCAGTAACCTGATTTCGCTGTCAGCAGCGTCTAACTTGGTGTACTGCAAAATGCAGCTGGACACGAGAATGGCTCCTTATAGTTATGTTTAGTGACGAGTCCTGATTCCGTTTGTGGCAAAGTGACAATCGAGAAAATGTACGCCAGCATTATGCAGAAGAGCCCACCTTGCTTTGATTTCAAAACGTCACACAGGTCCAGCCACTGGTGTCAGGGTATAGGGGCAATCAGTTACCACAGCAGGACTAAGTTGGTTGTTATTGAACGCACAGTGACAGACCACCAGTAAATGGACAGGGAGTTGCATCCTGATGTGAAGGAGTTCGGCAATGGCATTTTTGAAGGAAGAATCCCGGCATTCACCTGGAATGATTTGGGGAAACCATGGAAAACCCAAATCTGGATGTCCGGACGGGGATTCGAACCGCCGTCCTCCAGAATGCGAGGCCAGAGCGTTAACCACTCACCCACCACGCTCGGTCCCTACATGTCCACCATCTAAAAGGTATCTTCCAGCAGGATAATCCCCTTCCTGATACTGTGGCCATCACATCACAAGTATTGCAATGGGGGGGGGGGGGGAGGCATGACCGTGGATTGACTAGCATGGTCCCCAGATGTATCCCCAACCGAGCAAGTCTGAAATGCTATGAGTAGACACATTAGGTCACAAATTCACCCAGCACAAACTGTACTATAACTAACTGCTCAAGTCATGCAGACATGGAGAGGCATACCCGAAGAAGACATCCAAACACTTATTGATTCAATGCCGGCAAGGATTCACGAATGTATAGGTGCTAAAAGTGGGCGCATTTCTTACTGAAACAGACATCTAAAGGGATTAAACTGATAAACTTCCATTTTTTATCATTTTTTCTGGTATGATCCTGGGTATATCTACCAAGATTTCTAAAATTCCACCAATTCCTGGGTGTAACAGTTCCCATTTCGGCCAGTGTATGAGGCAGTCAACACAAACTTGCTAAAAGTTAGTTCAAATTATGTAAAATTTAACCTGAAACCTGAGTCCAATTTACTGCCGTATTTGTTTGTAGCACAACCACTAGGTTAGAAAGTTGTCCTCTTTGCCAGTAGATTGTTTGTAAAGCGAAAATTGATTATGAACACCTTTATGATTATTAGCTTTGCAGAAGCGACTTTGCTTACAATTACACCGCTTTTACGATGACGTTTGCGTGTCAGTGTTTCATGTTTTTATTTTAAATTCAAGTCGATGGCAACTTCTTAAGTTGCCTTCAGAAGTGCTTGCTAACTGACTGCATTTCTCATTTAGACGCTTTACCTTACTTGAAATTAAAACGCTGACTACTGTACCTATAGCGTAGATGGAAGAAATAGCAAGCCACAGATTTCGATACTCGCTACATCAGGGAAATGTGAGCGAAAACATCCGTAGTGTACGGATTCGCTGGCGTTCTCTCTAGACATGACTCACAAGTAAGGGAAGGGAAGCAAGTAGCGTGAAGACCCTTGGCGTAACCCCAGGGGTATCCGTAACTAAGCTGGGGATCCGCTAGCCCCGGGGATCAAATGTCAACAAATTTTAAAAACGCCAGGAGAGGCTTCTAAATTTTGCTACAGTAAATTACATGCGCTAATGAAACATCTGAAATTTAACTGTCTCGAACACTATGAATCACTGACATCTAAAAATGGATCGAAGATTCACTATCTTTATTTTAAAAAAATGATATAACTTTTTTTATGATCACAGTTGTTTTAAATGTCTAAGGGACACCACAACCTTCTAAGACGATAGCAAACTTGTGACTTGAGATACATTATGAGCTGATGTCCAAAAACGATAAAGAACAAAGTGAGTAATGAGTATACAAGTTAAGACGTAAAGGTAGACCTGAAAATGGATGGAGTGTTGCGAAAAGTATTGCTAAAATAGTTTACCCATCTGAAATGGATGCAGGTTTCTTGAATAAAAAGGTAGAACCTGAATAGGGAAGTGCGGGATAAAAAAACTAGTTGAATTTCCTAGAAGGAGATAGTTGTATCAGACTAAGAACTAGTCACAGAATTAAGGCGAGAAGTAGTAAGACATGGAAACAGAAGAAAGTGTTCGACACAGAAACAAATGGAGGAAGGATACCACGATGATCTGCGGTGTGTGTAGGTGGATGAAACTTCAGCAAATTTTTTAAATGTTTTAGTCATATATCAGGTAGCACTTAAAAATAAATCAATGAAATCAAATGTAAAATTGTAGAAAAGGGTTGTCGTTGTAACTGCTGTTTATTGAAGCAGAGAGCGAGTAATTGAAGAACGGTCTTAAAGTTTGCCTTGCCGATGTGCTTAGTACAAGCTTCGATCAGTCCACAGCAAATACAAAAGGAAATTTACTAAGCAGAAACACTTTTACAAGGCTATAGCAGGTTCATTACGAACAGCTGTTAAACCAGTCAGTTTAAATCGATTTTACAAGATTTCACCTTCAACCTAAGGTATTACATACAAAATATCTACCATATGCTCTGATATAGCTCTTCAAAAAAGTATACTGTACTAACGTCCATTAAATATTATCTTACGGAATTATTTTTTGGAAAAAGAAATATGAAGTTTATTTTAGAAATACAGAAGTGGTCAGGAAGAATTATATAAATCGCAGAAAAAAAACGCAAAAACTTTTGTACAAATCTAAAGAGGGGTGAATTTATCCTGCTCATGACATGAAACACCTTAGAGATTTACTGTGTTATGTCCTTTAGCGAATTATTTTCTTTCGTATATAAGGGTGTCGGAGATTGGAATGAATTACCAAGGGAAGTTACGAATAATCCATCAAAAACTGAAAGAATTTAAAATTAAAATTCATAGTAAATAAGTAAATAAGTAGGCAGATTCAAGAAAGGTGTGTAGGGAAACTGCCGCTAGAGCGCGTGCTTCTTAGCTATGAAATTAACCAATTATCTGTTAGCTATTACTAAAGCACCGCCTACCTTTATGAGTCGATCATTGCTGGACCTTAGTAAAATATTAATCATCTCACACTAGAACGAGTTTATACTGAACTCCCAAAACTTCAGGGACGGTAATGTTCTAACAATACTATTAAGTGGATTACTTCCATCAGTACTAGCAAAGGCTCATATTAAACAATATAGCATTGAATAATGGCTACTTAAATTCTTAATCTAAGCATCTTGTATCGTTGAAAGCAATAATGTTTGCTAAAGGCAATATAATTAGAAACATCTGGATACAGATTGTACGTGAATACCGTCTAAAACAAAAGTGTACTGTCCAGTGTAATGCCCACTTCCAGTTCTCTGTTACGTAGCAAGATACGGTAGTTGTTAAGATGGGAGAAGGTAACTTCTGCCTCATTAGCTTTCGACTGAATTCTCTATTGTCTGAATTATTTTTCCACTGTGTCCACATCGTTTTTCAAGGTGTCCTCAGTAATTTACAAAGATTTGTGTAGTGAACGAACAGTACCCAGTTGGCTGCATTGCAAAATCAAAATACCAGAAAGAAGGAAAATTGAAGCATTTGAAATGTGGTGGTGATGAAAATTAAGTGTACAGATAAAGTACGAAATGAACGTGTTTTGGAAATGATAGTTGAGGAATGAAGTTTGTGGAAGAGTCTTACAGAAAAGAAACAGGATGGTGGGTCATATTTTACGACATACGGGATTGGTTAATTTGTTAGTGGAAGGAATAGTTGAAGCTGAGAACTGTAGAGGAAAACATTAGAATATATGAAGCAGATAATTCAGGACATAGGTTGCAAAAAAGAAGCATGTTGAGATGACACGAGTTTAGAGTAAGATAGGAGAAGGTAGAGGAGGATTGCATCAAACCAGTAGATTGTTTGATCACATAAGAAAATTTAATCAGTAGAGATACAAATAACGCCGTTTTATCTAGCTTCTCAAGTACAGGGTTGTCAGCCATGTGGGATTTCGAATATCATCTTTGTCTCAGTTCTAGCGCTATTATGAGTTAGTGTACCGAATAATCTTCGGTCTAGTTATGCGTTTCATTTTATCATTGAAGATTGAGAAGCAGTGCCACAAGCTTTGTATACACGTCATCCACTAATCTGTAACGTATGCTAACCAGCAGTAACGGTGTTCTCCACAATATTTCATTTCCGTTTGTTTTCATGTAATGCGAACATTTTCTCTATTCTTAATTAATAAATATAACATCAGTTGAAACAAAATCGAAACAATCGTGTTTCTTAAGGCCACACGCAGAAATGAAACTTATTTACATACACGAAAAGTACAATATATAAAAGTTGTATTAAGAGTGAAAACACGGCTAGGAAAGAGTTTTATAATAAAAAACTTAATAACAGCCTCGATTAACAGAGAAGTGCAAGGAATAAATGATTCGAAGAAATAGGTCGCAAACACGAGACATAATAATTCTACTTATAAAAAATAGGAATATAAACTATTAATTACACAGGTTGAATTTATTTTTAAAAAAAAATACAAACAATAATGCAAATGTCAATGTCCCCGTTTCTCAGTTATTTTCTTTGCGGCGTATATGCTTCTATATATAATGACTAAAAATTTGCCTCTCTTGTGTAACTTCTTTGATCGCTCTATGACGTAATACCGATCACGCGTTTCCGTTTCACCGCTAATTGAAATCACTTCCCATCTAGCACGCCAAAAGACATTTCACTTCGAAAGTCATCTATTTACAAAAAAAGGACAAATCGTCATTTCCTTCTGTTTGAACACAGCTGTGTGCGCGTTTCATCGTTGCTTTTACACGGTTAATTATGCATTTTAATTTACCAAATTGTAATCATAAACTTATCTTAGTCTACAGCTCGAATTTTGGGTCGTACTAAGTCTGCGTATGATTTCCTTTCCTAAGAACCAACAGTTTAACATGGAAAACCGAGCACATCCTCATGTAGCTCATAAGACCAAAGCAAATCCCGTTTAATGCCTGAACGCACAGAAAACTTGAATTTTGAAGGCGAACTCCTGGTCAACTGAGCTACCAGACCGCTTATTTATTTTTCACTTACCTCAAATTCATAAACACGAAATTCCCTTTAATTTTTCGGGTAAACAACCTAAGTAAGTGGTACTTTCAAATATACTTTTAGAAAATACCGTAATTTTACTAGTTCAAGAACTTGAAATAAAAGTAGTAATTGCTAAATTTGATGAAAATCTGTTTTAAGTTTAAAATGTTATTAATAACTTTACGAAACAGTAACAACAGTTTGACCGATTTTCATTCATGTCTTCTAGATACCAGTATTTCACAATTGTAAGGTAAAGATTTATTTTAGTGTAAGTCTGATTATTAATGCTAGTGTTGTCATTTACTAGAGGAGACTTTACACAAATGTGATGTTGAAAGTGTTGGAACCTGTGACATATACGTTGATCCCAGGACGCAAAAAATTGATTCTTGAAAGAATAAATTAGTGTCTCCAAATTATCGTAGAGCGTCTATGTGCTCGGATTTGCCCTCAAATATTTACACCGATGGCAAGTTAATTATTCGTAAATGTTGCTTTTGTATATTTCAAAAGCTCCTTTGCAGCGTGAACGACAGAAATCTCGCCACATACTAGAAGTTACCTTAAGAAACTTACATTTGTTTATAGATAGAGAAGAAAGCGAAATTTTTCCAAAAATTCGTGTTTCACAGTTTAGCAATAGCTTTTCGGATCAACCTTATAATCCTATTTCTATTCGTAAACTGTTTCACCTACTTACAGCCTGAGAACTATCTGGTAAATTTATTATTCATTAGGTATGACATAAGACTATCAAAATAGCACTCAGCATGAATTAGCTGAATGATGCGCTCGTGGAAATGAAAATTCTTAGTGACTCTGTTTACAAGTTCGGAATATAAGAAAGTTGTAAGGTGAGTTTTTTCCTGACAACTGTTAGTTGGTTGGGATGAAACTGCAAAGTGCCAATAATCATTTAGCATGAAGACCTAATTAAGCCACCTCCATCCATCCAGTTCTAAGTGAAACTTCAGAAAAAATTCTGTCCAAATATTATAAGGACTTCACTTTATCAGCGAGAGTAAATTAATTACGTGAAGGGTTCTTCGGGACACTCGTAAGCTCGAACGATTTGTGTACAGTCTCTGCGAGTTTAGCAAAATGATGTCGAATTTTCTTTATTAAGAATTGAAGGAACCAGTCCTTTATTCGGATCTAAATCCTTGTCCGAACATAACATAGGATTGATCAGAAAGCTTCTCTATCGATCTGTCGCTATATCTTAGGATTTTTTAATGTACCAAGAGCAGTTAATGACACTGGAAAGGATACTATTTTACCCCGACCACTCAACTGCATTGAGTCTGAAGTGGTTTAAACGGGTCTCGTATACGAAATAGTGTGAAAAAAAGAAAGGAAATGGGCACGGAAACTCCGAAGTGAAGTTTGGTTGGTAAGTGAAAAAATTTCAAGTGGACTCATAATTTGCCACTGTTGCTGCATTCCAACATACTCGGTCACAGTTTTATGTGTAATCAGAACTTGGAAGCAATGTAATGAACATCGTAAACGCAAACATGTATTGCGGCTGGTATAGGAAAGGCTAACTTCGTCGACAACTATATAAATGGATGGATCCTCCGTGGAGGGTCGCGTTAAGCCGCTATGCCTGGATCAACAGTTTAAAATGAAACTTGAGCTATCGTTCACAGTCATATACACAAAGCAAGCTTTCTCAGAGGTGGAGGGCAGAGCCGTAAAGATTCTGGTTGAATGATGGACGTCTCGATTCCAAGATGAAACGTTAATACTGGGTCACAAAACAGCTAGAGCCACAGAATATACTATGTAAAATTGCGATACTCTCTCTTCTAAAAGAAAACTAATAAATTTTAATAATATTTTACGAACATTTTTTACAGTAAAAGGATAAAATTGTGGTCGCATATCTCAGGTTGTAGAGCGTCTTACTGATCGGGGCCTGGATGATCGGGGTTTGATCTCCAGTGAAGTCGAGGAATTTTCTTGGAAGCTGAATGTCCGGAACGGCTCCCCAGGCACACTCAGCCCGCTAACCAATGAGTACCGTAGAGGAAAGTCCACGGGAAGGTACAGAGGGGCTGGAGCGTAGTGCTGACCATGTCACATCCTTCTAGTGTCAATGGGGGCGCAAAGAGAATACGGAGCTCTACCTCCGTTAATTCTGCGTGGAAAAGGCAGTGAGCCGAGAAAACACGTGGCCAAAAATAAAATAAATCGTAATAACAAATCAAGGATAATATCTCTTACAATAATGACGTATTCTTCTTAGGAAATGACCCGTATTGTAATTATTATCATTAAGAAAACTGTTTCGTATCGACCCTAAGCTCTGTTCGCATCTCACAATCTGTGCATTTTCGCGGATGCGAGCGTTAAAAAGAAGGAAGAAATGTGTTATAAAACAGAGTAAATAGTCGAATGAAATATTGACAAAGGTGACAATCGCTATAAACATGTATCCGTATTCATGATAGCTAATTTATCTTCCCTGTATGTCCCCTCAGATTTCACCTTTCCATGGTTTCCAGGATCAGTCAAGGTAACAATGGGATTATACCTTATACATTTTTTCTTAGTAGAGAGAGAGAGTAATATTTTTAAACTCCAATGTTACATCCATCACCTTTTCTCTGTCAAAATGAAAAAAATCGTTACTGACATCTTCACAAAGGCGCTGTGTCCTATGCTACACGCCATTGCAGCTATCTTGGGTAGCCAATCAAATAATCACTGACTTTCAGAGTGATGTTTTACAACTTAACAATCTTTCAAGCTGGGGATTGCGATTATAAAGTAGACCGCGTAAGCCTACGGATTGAAGTGACATGGGTGGCCCCGGGAATTATTAAATACTATGTTCCTATGTTGATATTCAGAAGATTTAGTGGTTGGAGTATGAAGGTGGATTATTTCCGTCTGATTGTTCACCGATCCATAGGCGTCCAGAACGGCTTTGTTCGATGGGATTGATTCAACCTATACAGCTAGCCGTGTTTACTTACGTCAATGACAAAACGAGCCTTCTCCTGCCAGCGTGACATAATCATAGCCACACGGGTAAAGTCACAAGGGAAATCTGTTGTGATTGGCGCAGTGGCGGCCGAAATGATTTGCTCAGGTAGTGACAACAACAAAATGTTCCTAGTGGCGGATCCGGGATTTTGGTTTGATTTTTGGGGGGGGGGCTAGGATTTGGTTTGGGGGACTCATTACTCCAGAATGCCGCCCTTATAAGAACAGCAAAAAAAAAAAAAGGTAAAAAAGGTTTCCAAAATCCATGTCGTCGGGGGTGACCTTGGTGATTTTGGGGGTGGGGGGCGCCTAAGCCCCCTAGCCCTCTCCTTCCCTGGATCCGCCATTGAATGTTTTCGCGGCTTACTGATCATCATTGAAGTGAAAGGTGAAAAACAGCTCAGAGTATGAATCTCGCTATATAAAGATTTGTAACGTGTGAAAGTCTCATTACCTGCAATTACTGCCGGATTAATTAAATAATTTTGAAATTAATCAATGATAAATGTTTTAAAATTGACCAAACGGTAAACATTTAGTGATTAGCCAAAAACCGACAAGTTGATCTACAAGCAGTGTTGGATTACCCAAAAGGTAGGACTAGGCACGACTAGGCAGTAGCCTGGAGCCCCTGATTTTTGAAAGCTCCCTGAAAGTTCACTTTTTTCACTAAATAAAATAATAAAAAATAAAATCATCCAGAATAAAACAATCAAAATAATATTAAAAGCATGGAAATTAATTTTTTTGTTTCATAGTAGTGTACGATAAATAAAAGTAATTTTCAAAATATGATAAATTGTAAAAGTCGTTTGTTAATTGAATAAACATATGATAAATTCTATTAGTCATCTACAAAACCTTTTCTTTGAACTTATAAAATACATATAATTAATTTCAAAAACAGAGGGAATCAAAATTTTTGAGAGCGCTTAGGACCCCATACTTTCTTATCCGGCACTGCCTTCGATGACCAAGACGGCAATGCAACACATTTTTCTTGAGAATCTTTTCCTGTTGCGTGCATTCATAAATTTATGTAATTCTCCTTCTAGGGCAGCGTATCCAAACCTTTTTCAACCCGAGTACCAGTAAATTTTCAAAAATATTGCTGTAGGCCACTAACTCACACAGGCCTATTTTTTTATTTTTTTTTTTTCTCCTTTTCGTTTCAGCCGACTATGGACGACGATTACGCAACTTAATTTTCCTCCGTCGCCAGTTACCTCCGCAATTTTTCCTCTGTCTTTTTTAATATGTTCCACCCTGGGCCTAATTTTATTTTGTTGTTATTAAAATGTACCATTATAACATAATAAATCTAAAACCACGTTTTGAATCCTATGAAAACGCAGATATAAAACTGGATGTGAACTATTAAAAGCTAATTACATGTTAATCAGACCAAACCAGATAAATAATAATGTTAATAATCAGATAAATAATAATGTTACTACAGGATGGGCGCTACACTATACCACCGGCCAACATACACTCCTGGAAATTGAAATAAGAACACATTGACGCCGGTGTGTAAGACCCACCATACTTGCTCCGGACACTACGAGAGGGCTGTACAAGCAATGATCAAACGCACGGCACAGCGGACACACCAGGAACAGCAGTGTTGGCCGTCGAAGGGCGCTAGCTGCGCAGCGGTTGGGCACCGCCGCAGTCAGTGTCAGCCAGTTTGCCGTGGCATACGGAGCTCCATCTCAGTCTTTAACACTGGTAGCATGCCGCGACAGCGTGTACGTGAACCGTATGTGCAGTTGACGGACTTTGAGCGAGGGCGTATAGTGGGCATGCGGGAGGCCGGGTGGACGTACCGCCGAATTGCTCAACATGTGGGGCGCGAGGTCTCCACAGTACATTGATGTTGTCGCCAGTGGTCGGCGGAAGTTGCACGTGCCCGTCGACCTAGGTCCGGACAGCAGCGACGCACGGACGCACGCCAAGACCGTCGCATCCTACGCAGTGCCGTAGGGGACCGCACCGCCACTTCCCGGCAAATTAGGGACACTGTTGCTCCTGGGGTATCAGAGAGGACCATTCGCAACCGTCTCCATGAAGCTGGGCTACGGTCCCGCGCACCGTTAGGTCGTCTTCCGCTCACGCCCCAACATCGTGCAGCCCGCCTCCAGTGGTGTCGCGACAGGCGTGTATGGAGGGACGAATGGAGACGTGTCGTCTTCAGTGATGAGAGTCGCTTCTGCCTTGGTGCCAATGATGGTCGTATGCGCGTTTGGCGCCGTGCAGGTGAGCGCCACAATCAGGACTGCGTACGACCGAGGCACACAGGGCCAACACCCGGCATCATGGTGTGGGAAGCGATCTCCTACACTGGCCATACACCTCTGGTGATCGTCGAGGGGACACTGAACAGTGCACGGTACATTCAAACCGTCATCGAACCCATCGTTCTACCATTCCTAGACCAGCAAGGGAACATGCTGTTCCAACATGACAATGCACGTCCACATGTATCCCGTGCCACCCAACGTGCTCTAGAAGGTGTAAGTCAACTACCCTGGCCAGCGAGATCTCCGGATCTGTCCCCCAATGAGCATGTTTGGGACTGGATGAAACGTCGTCTCACGCGGTCTGCACGTCCAGCACGAACGCTGGTCCAGCTGAGGCGCCAGGTGGAAATGGCTTGGCATGCCGTTCCACAGGACTACATCCAGCACCTCTACGATCGTCTCCATGGGAGAATTGCAGCCTGCATTGCTGCGAAAGGAGGATATACACGGTACTAGTGCCAACATTGTGCATGCTCTGTTGCCTGTGTCTATGTGCCTATGGTTCTGTCTGTGTGATCATGTGTTGTATCTGACCCCAGGAATGTGTATATAAAGTTTCCCATTCCTGGGAGAATGAATTCACGGTGTTCTTATTTCAATTTCCAGGAGTGTACATAAACCAAAATAAAAGACGCTAGACCGTATGCCTTTTATTTTTATTTACTTCACCACTCGCGTTACCAATCTTATCAACTACCGCGGTTCCTCATACCCACTTAAAACCCTCAGTATTCCGTCATTTACTTAATCTCTAGACGCCACATGGAAGTGAATAGACTGTTGTAGAAACAGTGCTGTTCTATCTCATCCTGGAAATGCCATTTTTTGCCGGGTCATTGAAATATTCAAGGCTTTTAAATGTTGGGCATACAGCCTTATACAGTACGAATATGGTATCAGAGTTTATTATATTCTGCCTGTGGATCTCCTGAACTAGGTTCGCGGACCACTAGTAATCAGCGAACAGGCTGGAGCACTGTTACAGTGGATATTGAGTTGAATGCTACAAAAATGACAGCTGCTGCACTCTCCCTACAGTATTACTAACTTTATCGAGCTGCAGCGTGTGACAGAACGAAGTTGTCTCCATTCCCTACTAAGCGAACCCCCGACCTTGAATATTTCCGCGAAAACGCTAGAGAGCATGCGCGATCTGTGCCATCCAAGAATTGTCTCCACGACAGCGAAACAGTTCACTGATGTGGCCAACAGATGGAGTTCAATACTTTCCCTAGCTGTAGAGTAGAGAATGCCGCATTTATAAATATTTATTTTTCTTTCACTGCGTTTATTTTTTAATTTATTTATTCATGATGAGAGGTAGTGACATGTCACAGTGGCACTACGTCTAGAGCCGCCACTGGATTGGCGGGAAGTTTTATGGAAAATGTCGGGCAAGACCCTTCACAATAAAATCAAATTATGATGCATTTTGGTGGCAAAACAAGAATTAATCCTATCTCTGGAACATGAAAGATCAAAATTGGCTCAGACTGGTAAGTGGGAGACGACAACAGCTCTGACTTCGCTCCCCGGACAGAGGAAAAGAAACAAAAAGCATCATCTCGTTTCTTGAGACGAAAGGTCATCTTCACTCATTCAGTTGGTAAGAACCAAAGACCCGCTTCCTATCCAAAAATAAGGAAAGCAAAAATGACTCCATCTTTCGAAATAAAGAGAGAAACGACAGGCACTTTGTTTCTCGATTTGGGAAGAGCAACACTATAAGTGTTCGTATTTCGCGCGGGCACTTACTATTGGTCTACAGGCGACAGTTCAACAACACAGCAACACGAGCCACGTAATCGTGCATTGAGCTCGGGATGATTGCAGCGTCCCTCCAGGCTCAAAACCAGTGATCCTTAAATACTTGCGACAGACGAAGACCTCAATTGATAGATAAAAATGATTATTCTGTAGAAACATATGTTCCTCCACGCACGCCCACCCAATAGCGACTCATTCAAAAAGCTAGGTGGACAATTAATGATATTACATACAATCTCGTTTCTATAATTGTTAAAGGTTACGTTTCTTCTTTAAACATTTTCAGCATAATATAATTCAACTGTTTTTATGAAGATAAATATTGCCTTTGTGACTGTAATAATTAAACTCTCCAAATTAAATTCAAATAGCAATAATTAATAATAAAATAGGGATAGTATCCTACGTCAAATTTACTTTTTCAACTTTTGATGAAACGCTTATAAAGTTTTACCAGTTGGAGGCAGTTAACAAATTCTTGCTTCGAAGGGTTTCTTCCTGAAGTCAGGAAACAGGTTTTATGAATTAATCAATAGTACAACTACTCTTCAATACCACCTAAAAATACTGTATCGTAAAACTGGTGGTCAATCTTGGATAACATGGAAATTTTACTTGCAACTCGTAGCTAATTTCAAAATAATCATTCGGCCGATTTGTTTAATTAATTTTGCATACAATCTTTTGAAAGAGGAACAATGTTTTAGAAGTGACATTTGCAGGATATAAGTGCAAAATACTGCAGTCTTTTTTTTTTTTTTTACGAATGTTCAAACTGTTTTTACCCGCCTTAAAAAATGACGTCAAATAAAATTCATAAAAAAATGGTCTCGATTATGTTTTAGACCACATAAGAAGTCTGTTTGAGAGTGAAAAAACCTCGCCTTCCTCAACGACACAAATCGTGACATCCGTTCTGTTTGTTGCATCAGTGAACAGCAAATATCACTTCCAAGTATGGCTGTCGGCAGATTGTCCGTGACTTGTGTGTAAATTGCTTACGTCTACGTGGAGATGCCACCAACCCCAGCTAGCTGGACACGACGGAAGCTTTCATTACTAATTTCTGTTCTGCGAATAAAACATGTGGTCTACGACATCATGATTCTTGTTTATTATTTTGGTGATTATATTCTCATAATCGTTCGGTAATCTGTTTAGTCAAAGACCTCGGGTTTTTGGGTGTGGTCAGTATTTGTTACAACGACTGGCGTTAGTTATCTTTCTGTGCCTGGAGCATAGCTAAGGAACAATCGCGAATCGCGAATTTTCTCTAAATCTATTGCTAAAAACTGTTGCAATCTATACTTCCGGAAGCGGCTTCAAACCGGAGGACTGAACGTGTTGAGTGAGCGGTTAACATTCTAGCCTCGCATTCGAGAGGATGGCGGTTCGAATCACCGTCAGAGCAGCCAGATTTTGGTTTTCCATCGTTTCCCAAAATCACTCCAGGCGAATGCCGGGATGCTTCCTTCAAAAGGCCATGGCCGAATTCCTTCCCTTTCCTTGTCCCCAATCCCATCACGCCTCTAATGACGTCGACGAGACGTAAAGTCATAAGTAAAACAAAAAGTTCTAGCCGGAAAGCTCCCAAATGTTAGTCTCAAGAAGTGTCCGTCGTGCCACATCGACAGTTCATATATTTTACATAACCGTCTAGGATTTTTGAGAAATCATTTACAATGACTACGACATTAACAGTTTACTTATACCTAAACTCATATTTAATTTTATTTATTTATTTTAAAAGATACGTAACTTTGCCGTATATGTGGCTTTTGTTAGCAATTCTCAAAACGGTAGAACAAGACAAATATTTTCTGCTACTACCCACTTAATGGAAAAACTATTTTTCCTAATTTTTTTAATCAAACATATATCCATTCAGTTTTATCCACTATTAACCCCTCACCGAGCGTGGTGGTGTAACGGATAGCGTTCTGGCCTCGCATTCGGGAGGACGGCGGTTCGAATCCCCGTCCGGGAATCCAGATTTGGGTTTTCCATGGTTTCCCAAATCACTCCAGGCAAATGCCGGGATGCTTCCTTCAAAAGGCCATGGCCGAATTCCTTCCCATTCCTTGCCCCCCATCCTTTCCCGTCTCTAAAGACCTCGCTGTTAGAGAGACGTGAAGTAGATAAAAAAAAGCTATTAACCCTATTAGGAAAAATACTTTTCTGTGCGTGTTTACAAGCAAATTCTTGTGTATATGATACGAAGTATACACTGAAGTTCCAAAAGTCATGGAATACCTCCTCATACCTTGTCGATCCGCTCTTTTCGACTTGTCACAAAAGAAAATAGAAAACGTGCTATTTATGCTGTATTCTGTTAGTAAACTGCTGATTCTTCTTGATTATTAACAAACTAGCAGGATGGGAGTTCCGTGGGACGAGGTATGACCTCTCTCTCCAGAATTGCCCACGTGGAGTCATCCTGCTCTGTTATAATTGGCTGAATTATGCTGTTATCACTGTTGAACACAAAGAGAAGGCTCTAATGATGTATAAAAGTGTTACCATTCCTGGAGCTCAAGTGTTAGGCAACTTACCGACACCTCTATTTTCTAATGCTTTCATACCCAATTCCGGGCGTAGGCGGTGACCATAGAGGATGTGTCCCTCCATGGGGACTTTTTTGGGAAGATGAACGGGATGGTTTCCCATTGCCTTCCCCAGTGTGTGTTAGTATGTGTGGATCACTGTGACAGTGTGTATGCAGTGTAGAGTGTTGTTTGTGTTGTGTGAAATGAGATATAAAGAAGGGAGATGGATGTTAGCCCTTTCAGGCCTACTCTTCCGAAAGACACATAGGGGGTGCCAGGCTTAACGTCCCCATCCACCGGGCGAATCACCATCAACAGTGCCGTATGCCCTCACCCCAAACGCACTGTGGATAGGCTTGAGATTTAACCCAGGACAATCTGGTGATTAGGAATTGTACACCACCACCTCTCCTACAGTATCGATCAAGTCCGATAGTGAAAATTTCTTCGACCACCAGGACTGGAACCAGCTAACCCCGTTACAGCGCCGGACACAACGACAGTGGCGGAGAAATGCCTGTAAGAATCGAATGATTCAGTTTATTATGAAGGAGATGAAATATTAGAAACATTTCCCTCTTGGAAATAGAAAACTAATCCGTGCACTAAAAGTTGATTCTTCTTTCATATTTTATCTACTACACTTTGTTGCAGAAAAAAGGTTAACAATTGAATGATATTGGAAATGAAGCTCTTTATTAATAAATCATGTGTTTCGTGTAATTGCTCAAAAGTCTGCAGGAAGAGGGTTAGTAAAATAAAAGTTTAAATTTAATCATTAAAGGAGGGTATGTGCGTTATAGACATTTACGTGTTCCATTATTGAATTTCTTTAGTAGATTCTGAAATGGAGATGACTTACCTTAAAATTTTTGTATCGTTGCGGTCTTTTATCTTTTTCATTGGTCTAGACCTCATTCTCATTAAAATCTGTCTCACAGAGAATCGATACTCTTCCTCCTTAACAAGCTTCTACCGTATCGTTTCCTCACTTGTCTTTTAGCTGTTCATTAAAAGTACAATAGACCCAATTCGGTTTATGAATAACAGCATACCCATAGTTGGCTGTTGTTATATAGCGTAATCCGTGCATCGGACCCGTGTAACAGAAGAAAGCTTATATCAGTTTTCTACCGAAAGATATAATCTGCGACCGAGGCACCAGAGAGGGCTTGATTATGGGTTTTAATTTGGCTCGAATTCTGTAGTATTGGGTTTCCAGCACCTTCTTGTCCTTCTGGATTTCTGTTTGTAGTTCCTGGCTCCATGCACTCCACCAATTATCTCCGGAGGGAAACACAGAGGGGGATGTTTTCGGCCCTACAAGTAAGTGGTGAAGATCTACATCTACAACCATACTCTGCAAATCACAAACATTGTGGGTGGCAGAGGGTGCTAAGCACCAAATCCTAAACCCGTGTATTCCAATCCCGAATAGCACGAGGAAAGAAGGAATACATAAAAGCATCAGTACGGCATCTTATTTTTCGAATCTTATCCCTCCGGTCATTGCGACATAAATAGGTTGGCGGAAGAAGTATTTCATTGCACTCGTAATTTAAAGATTTTCGCAAATTCTCCAATAAATTCAAACGCAGACTACGTCGTCTGTCTTCCAAACTATCCCAGCCCAATCTATGTATCAATTCTGTGACGCTTTCATAAGGGCTGTAGCAACAAGTCACGAATCGAGTGGCTCTCCTCTGCACCCTCTCCACTGAGTCGATCAGACCCTTGCGATACGGATCCCAAACTGCACAACAGTAATCCAGATGCAGACGCACTAGTGTTTTATACGCTATCTCCTTTGTGCGAACATTACAGTTCCTCAAAATACGACCTATGAATCGCAATTTAGAATTAGCTTTGCCTAAGACGGAAGTTATGTGCAAGTCCCATTTCATGTTGCTTTGTCCTATCAGCCCCAGATACTTCAGGGAATCAACCGTGTCAACACAACGCCTACAGTTCCCTTACAGAAAACGAGATTGAGGAAGAGTTCTTGGTTTGTATACGCCTATGCATTGTGCGAAATTGAATCAAGCTATGTCAAGGCTCCCACAGTTCTTATCTGCAGCCAGGAAACTAACAAAGAAACTGCACAAACTTTAAAATATCAGTAAGTTCTCACGCTCTGGATTCCTTCGATCTATTACAATATAAGAGGTTTTGCGAAAACTATGACAAGTGCGACACTGCTGCTATAAGACAAAAAATGGGTAATTTTTCAGAAAATATTTAAATAAGTAATGCTTTGTGACTTCTTCTTACGCCTCGTATGAGAGCGTCTGATCGTAGGTACAGCTGGATCAGTTTAGCATTCACATATCTTTTTTCTACGTTAGACCTCACTGAACATTTTCCAGTCCAGAAATTTTATCCCATATTACAAATACTGCCGTCAATAATTGCATTTGCAACTAAATTATACCTTCAATTTAATTTTTTACTTGTGCCGTTAGTGATTTTGATGGAAGCACATTTGCAGCTGGAGGGTGGCAGATGTGCTAACCCGATGCCGGAAGTGGGGTGGAGGGGCCAAGCTGTGTCCCGAGCTGATGAGTCAACCGACTCACAGAGAAGTGCCTTCCTGTGTTCCACTATTAATCAATAAGCTTCTCTCCACTGATGCTGCCTCAAAGCCGGCAGATGACTGAACAGCGAACACGTTTAATCGCCTCTTATTCTCTTGTAACAGTGTGTCATTCTAGAAAGCACCCCCTTAGTACAGATAAGATTTCACAGTGCTCCTGTATTTTATGTCACGTTCTTCACAGAGTTAAGAATTGTACGGTAAAAGCTTCTAGGGGAATGCTTACACGTTTTACTTGCCCGTTCGTAAAATATATACAAGGTGAGGCATTTAAAACTGTTTGTCGGTATATTTGGCAAAATTCAAATCAAATTTAAAAAAAGTTGTAATAAAAGTTGTTTACCTCGAAGAGGGACATCCATTAACATAACGCTCGACCCCCCTGCACCACCTCCGGGAGCGGGAGGGCGGGTGAATTTGAAATCTTGAATAGCAACCCCTATTTTTTATTACAGATTTGGATTCTCAGTGAAAAAATTGTGTATCTTTTGTATGAAATTTTTTTTTCATTTCATGATAGATGGCGCTTTAATCGGCAAAAATGAAACTGAGTTGAAGATTGTTGCAAAACGGTAATATCTCAAATAAATGCACATAAGATTAGGAAATTATAAATTAGAAACAATTTAGAAAAAAATATTACTGTGGTTTCCCTTTCTTCTCACAAGTGTTTCATTGGAGCAAATGTTCGAAATGATGTCCGTTGTTTCTAATGCACATTGCAACTCTGTGTCTGAAAGACAATCCGACATTTATAAGTGTTTCTGCGCTAATGTTTTCACATTCATTGATAATTCGCTGCCGCATATTTTCTGGGGTTGTTGGTACATTTATGTAAACTCTCTCTTTTAGCCTTCAGCCATCCCAACAGGAAAACATCGGCAGGAGTCAAATCGGGTGAACGTGCGGGCCACGTTTCAGGACCTCGTCGTCCAATCCATCGACCCGGATAGTTTTGATTCAAAACTTCCCGAGATATTCGTGAATAATGCGCTGAGCATCCATCGTGTTGAAACCACATATCCATTCTTGTTTGAAGTAGAACATCTTCCATTAGTATGAGTAAAACATTATCTACAATATCGCTACACATTGGACCAGTCTATGAAGTATGGGCCAATTACCTGCGTACCTAAAATACCGCACCAAACGTTGACACTCCGTGGGCGTTTATGTTAAACTTGCCTTACCGAATGGGGATTCTCCAGTGACCAATAATGCATATTATGTCGATTCACTTCACCACGACTCGTAAAATTTGATTAATCAGAGAAAAGTATCTGTGAAATGAAATTATTATTCACTGCCTGTTGTTCTTGTACCCAGTTGTAGAAATTCAGGTGGTTTTGAAAATCGTCACCATGCAGTTCTTGATGCAGCGATAAATGAAATGGATGCCATTTGTGTTCATGCAGTATGCATAGAACACTTCTTTACGAAATTCCTGAACTTCGCGCAATTTGCCGAGAAATAATGTGAGGATTTGCAACAAATGCAGCTAAAACATTCACTGTGTTACTTTCGTTTGTCACAGGTTTAACGCTTCCGGTTTCAGTAAACAAATGGACAATACTGCGAAAAGTCGTTGCAGACAGCACATGCCTATTAGGGAACAGATTAGCATACCTTTGACGAGCTTCTGCAACATTTCTATGAGCCTCAAAGTAAGTGGTAATGGTATCGACTCTCTCTGCAATCATTAACATCGTGGAACAGTTGCGATGAGATGTGTACAGTCCGAATCATTGAAGTAACATGCACAGTCTGACCACGGACTGAGACGCATGATCACAGACTGTGCTATTGGATTGTGTGAGGTGTCACATGATGGCATTATCAAAAATATCAAAAAAGTACTTCGATTTTCCTGCGATGATGTGCATTTGTTTGAGATATTACCGTATTGCAACAATCTTAAACTCAATTTCATTTTTGCCGATTACAGCGCCATCTATCATGAAGCGAAAAAAATGTTTCATACAAAAGATACATATTTTTTCACGGAGAATCCAAATCTGCAATAAAAATTAGGGGGGTTCCTATTTAAGATTTCAAAGTCACCCCCCCCCTTCCGGGGGTGGTGGAGGGGGGTCGAGCGTTATGTTAATGGATGTCCCTCTTCGAGGTGAACAACTATTATTACAACTTTTTTTTAATCCGATTTGTACTTTGCGAAATATTCCGACAAACAGTTTTAAATGTCTCACCCTGTATACCTCAAAAATATAATAATGCTGTTATCTCTGTTACTAGTTTTTACAATACAGTACCGTTCGTGGTGGTGTAACGGCTAGCGTTCAGGCCTCGCATTCGGGAGGACGGCGGTTCGAATCCCCGTCCGGGCATCCAGATTTGGGTTTTCTATGGTTTCCCAAATCACTCCAGGCAAATGCCGGGATGCTTCCTTCAAAAGGCCATGGCCGAATTCCTTCCCATTCATTGCCCCCCATCCTTTCCCGTCTGTAAGGACCTCGCTGTTAGAGAGACGTTAAGCAGATATAAAAATAAAAAAAAAATACAATACAGTTCTGGCCTCGCATTTCGGAGGACGCCGGTTCGAATCCCCGTCCGGGCAACCAGATTTGGATTTTCCATGGTTTCCCCAAATCACTCTAGGCGAAAGTTGAGATGCTTCCTTCAAAAGGCCATGCCGAATTCCTTAGCGTTCCTTGTCCCCACCCCCATAATGCCTCTACGCCGATGAGGCGTAAAGCCATAAAAAAGCATGTTGCAACAAATGCCAACTGAAACTAAATTGCTAAATGTTCAAACTAGTGCAAATAACAAACAACAAGAATCCCTTTGTCCATTGAGCACAAACTGTTAACTCTTTGATAGGGTCGATTGCTTGAAGCATTTGGATGCAACAGCACAAAACTTGGAGAAATGTGATCAACACGTACCTTCGGTTGCAGGTAAAGCTAATTCTAGATTGCAATCCTTCAAAGTGAAGAATTATAACGCGGATAGAAAGCAACTAGCGTATAAATCTCTCGTTCGTTCTCATTCCAGACTATTGTTGTGCTATGTAGTATCCAGATTGTATGAAGAAGAGGCACTCGTTTTGTGACCGCTTACCACAGCCTGTCACTTGATTCATATATTGGGCTAGGTTTGTCTGGCAGACAGACGACGTAGATTCTGTTTGAAGTTATTGGCAAACGCGTAAACATCCACTTTGATTTACGGCTGTGGTAAAATACTTCGCCTGCCAACCTATTTATGGCACAACGACAGGAGGGATAAGATCAGGGACATAAGCTGCCGTAGCGGTGCCCAGATCTATTCTTTCTTTCTTCTTACCGTTACGGATAGGAATTTACAATAGAAAGATAAGTTTCGGAGCAAATAACACTCTGCCTCCAACTTTTTTTTTGTGAAATGCAAGGTTTAGAAGGTACTACCCGTAGAGTCCTTAAAGCCCCTATACAAAAAAACAGTGAGAACCTTTAGCTTCTGCTTCCGATAAGTTTAATAATATAAAAATTCTTAACTACAATTTGAGATTAATATTTTACCATACTTTTTGCCAATTCATATTTAATTCTGGCATTTCCCTATAGAATAATATTTTTGTCCTAGGATATGGTACTGGATTGAATTTAATTCCTATGGAACACATGCTCCGCTGAAAATTTCCCTAGTCATCAAATTACCGCTTTCTTATTGTTTTTTATTACTGGCTTATATACTTTGATTCCTCCATTCATCTACTTTTGCCGTTTACGAATTTTAATTTAATATTCTTTTAGATTTCTTGGTAAATTATTCATCACTTTCCTTGGTGATTTATTCCAATCCCTAACACACAATAGAAAATTTTCCCACTCTCTTATGCATGAAATCGAGTACCAGCTACCTGTATATTGCAGTATATTGAATATCTGGTTAGGTATCCTGTTTGATTATTTCTTTCCATTTTAGTTGCAGTGCGTATCTAAGCAAGTTAGTTACCAAATTTAAAAAAACAGAGCATCGTAGGTAAGCAGTTAAAGTTCAGGCTTTTCATTCGGGCGTACGAGGGTTCGATCCCCACTTCGTACAAACAGATTTCGATTTTTTGTGTTTTCCCAAAATCAATCGAGGTGAATGCCGGGATCGTTATTTCAAAAGGTCATGGCCGAATTGATTACCGTTCCTTGATTCCCCCCCCCCTCTTCCAACATCTCTCGTGGCTCTTAAGTTCTCGTCATCGACACTAAAATAATCAGATTTATTTTCGCGTTTTTCATATTCCATTCTTTCTTAATTTATTATAAAGTTTCAATATAGGATTAAATTAACACAATTTAATAGAAATTTACAAACAATCGTTAGCTTGCATATCGTAATTTAAGTTTACGCTACCGTACGTTATACAAGATTATCAAGAAACCTGCGGAGATAAATCCCAGGAACTTCGCTCAGCCTCTGAGGCATGGCAGTAGCGTAATTATGACGCTTAATTGATCTCGATAGTTAGCTAGCGCACCGAACGGAAGCTGTCGGGGTCTGAGAATTGGAAGGCAAGCCATTTATGTTCACCGCGACCTGTCTGAATGGCGCCGAGATCAAAGAGAAACATGGGGCGTGTAGTTTGCGTCTGTGGCGCGGGTTGCATGGGCTCGTCAGCCGAGTGTGTATTGTTCGCAGAGTGCGATGCGGGAGGGAACAATTGTTTAGTTTGCTGCGCTGTACACCAGGCAGCACGTGAGTTGCACACAAAGTCACTGCGTGCAGCGCAGCACTTGTTCTAATGCTGTTACCTTAATTTACACCCACAATGCTTGTCTAGTGAAGCAGTCTTCCAAGCACTTCCGAAGACAAAGTTCTTTATTGCTGGTGAATCATTACCATCGTGATTTTCCGCAAAGTCAGGATAAGAATGGAAGCTTCTGATGCTAGATTATGATTTTTTATTTGAATTTGAAGGAATAAAAAAGAGTATATACCGTATAAAACATTTATACATCCAAACCCTGAGCATTTTAATGAGGTAACGAATACCAGGACCAATCAAATGGAAACAATAATTTCTTTATTTATGGCTTTACGCCTCGTCGACGTCGAGCTCATTAGAGACGGGAAAGGGCAGGGAACAAGGAACGGGAAGGAATTCAGCCATGGCCTTTTAAGGAAGCATCCCCGGCATTCGCCTAGAGTAATTTGGGGAACAATTGGAAAACCCAAATCTGGATTCCCGGACGTGGGGATTCGAACCCACGTCCTCCCGAATGTGAGACCATCACGGAATAAGTTCGAGATACTTTAAAGTTCATCAATTCGGCAACAGTGCGTAATTTTTATGAATGTGTTAGCACACTTTTTTTTTTTAATGATGAGTGAACAAAGCATAATTTATTCAGTTTCTAGTACATGAAAATATTTGCGTATATTGCGTGCATAAAACGGCAATGATACACTTTTGAAGCCTCCAGGACACAAGGAGGTTAAATTCTTATGTAAAAATTCAGAAATTGGTTTCTAAATTCAATAACGTCCGATTTCCTCACCGAGCGTTTTGGGTGAGCGGTAACGCTCTGCCCCCTCATTCGGGACGACGCGGGTTCGAATCCACGTACGGGCATCGAGATATGGGTTTTCCATGATTTCCCGAAATCACTCCAGGTGAATGCCGGGATGCTTCCTTCAAAAGGCCATGTCTGAAATCCTTCCCGTTCCTTGTCCCTAGTCCTTTCCCCCTCTAATGACGTCGACGTCGACGAGCCGTTAATCCTTAAACAAAAAAAGCCGATTTCCCAGAACGAGCATCAATCCGCATATAACTTTGCAAATTCAAGAATTATTCGTGATTACACTCGGATAACTGTCAACGCTCTATACGTCTGCTAACTTATAAATGTGGTTAGAGATGTCTATTTGTCCAATGCTATCCAATTCAAAGCGTCACACGGCTACACAATAATGATTGGTCCTATAATTCTGCTGAAGAAACAAAGGAATTGCCGGTGGGCTGAAAACAAATGTGTATAAAATAGTGAAGGTTGTGTGGAAAATAATTTTTGAACTTTTTTTGCCATATATGTACCCAGTTAAGTGTTGTTAAAGAAGAAAACATTTGATCAACCCTTGTGAATTCGTGTGGTCTTAACAAGCAAGTGTCAGTTTCAACTTGCCAAACATTTTCCCTCTATTATGCCTAGACATACAGTTTTACATGGAATCCCACGTAATGTTAATAGTGTACCTTCATGCTGTGTGAGATCCGTATCACAATGGAGTTATTGATAGGTTGGATGAAGCTTAGAGAAAGACCACGAATTCTGTAACCGGTTCTAACAACCCATTTGAGATCCGTTAGTTTGGCAGAAGGAAACAACATTTCCCATCAAGCTTATGCTAACGTGTAACCACACACCTACATTGCTGATTGCATTGAAATATCTCTCCCACAAATGATGGCACGGTTAAAATCACGGAAATACAGTTCCCGCCTCTAAAGACCTCGCTGTTACGAGACGTTAAACAGTTAAAAGAAAAAGAAAAAAAAAAAAAAAAAAAAAAGAAATACCGTTATGTATTGCTGCGATTGGTGTACTTTCTTACCTCTTGCTGCTAGGAAATGAAAATTACCGTGCATAAATTGAGTTTGGAGCAAAATATTCTCTGCCTTCTTTTTTTTGGTGTAGATGCGGTTGCAGAAATGGATAGGGACTACAGACGGTGTAATAGCCGTTTTCAAAGTTGTTTATTGATGTAATAATACCTCACCATGTAGATTTATAGCTTCTCAAATAGTTTTTTCCAATTGGTTTCAAATTTAAAAAATTCAGTTAATCCATTTTGTAATTAAACTTTTCACAAAAAAAAAACAAGCATTCATTCAGAAAACCACATCAGATATATGTCCGTTTATTTTTTTATGAAATTATGTCTACCGTGAGATTTACTCGTAAATTATCCTACTATACTATATCAGATTGCTTTTCTACAACTGTTTCCGGAAGTACTCATCAAACAGAAACCATAAATAAATAAAGAGTAGTTACCTAAAAACTCTAAGTCTGATCATCTGCCCGTCTGGAAGACACTACATTTTGATGTTGACATATCTTTAAATTATCATTGTGTACTTGGGGAGTCCTCCACAAAACCAGATACAAAATCGGATGATTCAGTTTGACATTGCAATCTGCAGCTCAAAACCAAACGCCAAAATACATGATATAGTTATACAAATCGATAGCTCAAGGATCAAAGAATTTTCTGCGAACATCAGATTTTATGTTCGGCCAAATGAACCTAGCTGTCATCTGCTTTACTGAAGATTTCACACCAGGATGCGTTAAGTTATGGATTTGTTGAAACATTTGCAGACGGAAAGACTTAGGAATGTAAGGTCGCACATTGTTCGTGGAAATATCACACCACAATTCATTCCCTGACGATAATGTGCATTTCTTGAATGTAATGACTTGATTTTTCAATCAATGTTTTAAATTCTATATCCTGTGACTGTTGTTCTGCAATTTTATCATAATCAACCAAAGAAATCTCTTCCATACTGGATAACGTATCACGAGCCACCTGGAGCTCGAGATCATGTCGCCATTTTGGATATGTTTTGCTACGTCTGAAAATTTCGTTTGTTACGATTGGAGCCGGAAGGTCTCGTCTTCATCTATCGATTTCATGAATAAAACGTTTATTTCGAGAGTTTATGGTGAATTTTTATAATGCTGAAATTCAAAATAATCATAAATCAGCACAACGTTGGCCCGTGAAGTCGAAATACAAAAATCGTACAAGGTGCGTTCGCAAAGTTTCAAGACTGAGTTTGGGGTGACCCGCAGACCGGTTCCACAGTGGGGAGTGTCAGCTAACCAACCACACTAGCGGCAGTTGCCTCCGAGACGCTGGAGTGAGTAGATCGCTAGCGGTGAGAGTGCGTATCAGTGAACTCTGTCGAATACTCGGGAGTAATTTTGAGCAGCGTTATTCGATAGCGCTCTTTGAGAAACTAAACAAAACCGCTACAGAGACCTGTGCTATGATTCAAGAGACCTATAAAGAAGATTCCATGTCGCGTGCAATAGTTTTCATGTGGCACAAGAGGATCAAAGATAGCCGCAAGGATGTTGAAGACCATGACCGCGCTGGGACACCTTCGACAAGTCGAACTAATGGAGAGTTGGTGAAAGTGCGTAAACTTTTAAACACTGACCGTCATCTTAGTGTTAGATTACTTGCCGATGAAATAGTATCGAGTCCCTTGCGTCCGCCTGAAGATCAAAGACAACTGGGTTCTTCACCACGGCATTGCACCCTCTCACACTTCGCTCCCCGCCGGCGATGTTTTGACCAAGGTCAACGTGGCAACACTGCCGCAGCCACCCTACAGCCCCGACCTAGCTCCCAGTAGCTTCTTTTTGTTCCCCCAAATCAAGAGATTCTAGCGGTCTAGGCTTCTTCGACAAGGTCCCTTGACAGCATTCCGTGCGAAGAGTTCCAGGGAGCCAATAAACAATGGATAAAAAACGCTGATAAGCGGTGTGTTGATGTCCAAGGGTCTTATTTGAAAAACTTTTAGTTCGTTGTACAAAAATGATTAGTAAATTTTTTTATTCTGAGACCAGTCATGAAACTTTGTGAACGTACCCTATATGCGGTTTGAAAGAGCGTCTCCACCAGCTATCCATTGATACAAGTATAATTCAGTATGTGCCAATCAAGATGGATCGGAAACCGAAAAATTTTCCGCGGTGATGGCAGAGACCATATTTTACAAAGATTTCCAGCACGTATTCATCAAGATTTGGTCGCGTTAGATTCGTGTTTAAAGTCATAGCATCATTGATGACGAAGTCTGATGTCGTAATTTGTTATATATATTGCTTTTGCTTATCATTCCTCCACGTGAATCAATTATCTGCGATTTAATTTCAAAGTGAAATCCATTTTGTTTGTTTTTACTCCACAGCTAATTGTACCTCTAGGCGTTGCGTTGTATTTTGTGCAATTATGTATTCATATTAAAAGTAAATTCGCCTAGACATGTAATTTCCATTTGAATTTAAATAAATGTCATACTGTAATAATTTTCCTATACATCCGATAGCGTCGAGATACTTGTGTGTTAAATATTTGCATTATCTCTTAAAATAAAATATCCTCAATCAATCATTTTTATTCATAATATGGTAATAGTAAATTACCTCTTTTCCCCCAACGTGAAACAATCAATCACACTAGTAAGACGCTGAGATTACGAATCTTCAGTGAGCTGAAGTGAAGATTTTTTTTTTGCTGTCATCAGTCTCTCGACTGGTTTGTTGCAATCCTCCATTCCTTCCTATCTTGCGCTAGCCTTTTCATCTCTACATACCCCTTACAACCCAAGTCCTCAATTATCTGCTTCATACATTCTAGTCTCTGTCTTCCTCTGCAGTTTTTACCTTCGACTGTTCCCTCCACTAACAAGTTAACCAATCCAGCATGTCTCAAAATATGACCTACCAGCCTGTCTCTTCTTTCTGTAACTTCCACAAACTTCTTTCCTCGCCCATCATTTCCAAAAATCATGAAACCATAATTCAATTTGGACAGCAAGATTTTCGCGCCTATAATTCTTGGCAACACGTGCATAGATCCAAATTTCATTACACACACTTGTGTAGAAGCTTTACCAAAGATTACACACTTCTCATGTCACAGTCCTGTACTTTACTTAAATTCTTTTATTTCGCTTCTTAAAGAACTATTCCCGTAAAATATAGTGGACATATCCGGACACAGCCTACATTCTATTTTCAGTATGACTCTGTTCTACAATTGTCTTTTTGCTATTTGACAAAAAGTGTTCTAAATCACATTGGTGTGGGAATTTCAAATCAAAAATAAGAATATCTTCATCCGGCACGGATTTTTGGTAACGAGGACCTAAACGCCTCATTTTGAACAAAATTGTTAAATGGATGTACAATTTGGAAAATTTTATTGCATTAGTTAACAAGATTAACGTCTATGCTTGTTTTAAGGATGTTGGTAATTCTTTTATTAAGTTGCATGATGTGTTAATATCAGTCATTGTTAAACAAATATGTTTTTAGTTTACAGGGCTTCCGTTTCAACGAATAAAAGGCAGAACAGATGGATTCAGGATTACAGGGATACAATCTTCTCCACCCAAATACAAACAATAATAAATTCAAACAGAGAAAACATTTTATATTCCTCTGACAAAAAAAAAAAAAAAAAAAAAACAATACATTTCTACAAAGTCATAAAAATAAAGCCAATGTATTATGCTAGTTTGAATAAATAAATTGATGGAATATTAAAAAAAATGCCTTTTTAATTAATACAATCACCATAATAGTGGTAGATGTATGGTAACTTATAAATAGCTGCAATTATATTGGAGATGCAACTGAGCAACGCAGAATATACCTGTTTCCTATGGGTAATGCCACAGTCATGACAGAAAGAATTACTGCTCGAAAAAGGATTGATCTCCAAGAAATTGGAAAGCATGACGAAAAATATTCATTCTGACTTTTTAGTTGCTCGTGACGATTTGCCTCTCCGCTCATTTCAAATTTGCATTCTCATTTATAGCGACTGAATGTAATCTTGTAACCATTCCGGCTCTAGAGGATTAACACTTTAATGTGGAATTCAAACCTCTGAATGTTACTATTCTACCTTATCAAAACACCAATTTTGCTAGAGATTTTCCAGTTTTAACGGTATTCGAACCGTGGACTTTTGATCTCGAGACAAACATCTGGTGACACAAATGATTTCTTAAGCTACCGTGGCCATCTTTCTTAATCTTGGAAGACAGCCTCCATTGGTTTCGCTGTGCACAACTTGTAATGAAAACAATTGTATGCTATAATTTTTAACACACGTGTATTCAGCACAATTAGTTATTCAGTACTGATGATGTATCTGGAGTTAGTGATAACCTTTCAGTAACATTTTGGATAACTTTTAAACTTGTTACATTCAGATTGTTGATTATTTGTCTCTTATTCTGATAGGCATTAGTCCCATATAATATTTCACCGAGACTGAAGCAGATACGATCGTATTTGTGCTTCATTGGGATTTTAGCTTTGCACGGAGCATTCCCTGCCAATATTCTGCACTCCAGCGACTTAGCCTGCAAATCCGGCAGACAAACAGATCAGATACTGGCAGTCATTCAAATTCTGACCAAGGTTCTGGTATTTTGTGTCATGTCAGTAAGAGTCTCTAAATTGAGCAGTCTTAACGATCTGCGCGCTCAGTGAAATGCCATCTGTGTGTTAATATAAGAATTATGCAACTTAACAGCAGATAATAGAACACGGCATAGACTAAAAATTTGAAATACTTATGGGAACGTTTAGAATTATACTTTGTTACCACTAACTGATGCAAAAATACGCAGCTTATATTAAATTATAAAACAGTGAGATAAATTGTTGGAGCAGGTAAAAATTGGCTATCGGACAGCATCTAAGCGAGAAACTGGCCAACCAGATTTGGGTTTTCCACGATTTCCTCAAGTCACTCCAGGCGAATGCCGGGTTTTACTTTAAAAAGACATGGCCCAATTCCTTCATGTTCTTTCCCCACGGTCCTTCCCCACCTCTAATGACCTTGACGTCGAAGAGGAATAAAGCCATAAAAAAGGAAATAGTTCAGACCACGCTTTATGATAGAAATTTAAAAAGTCTGCATTAAAGATACTTTGTATGTGATACACAAACGTCTTGTGTGATCTTATTTAAAGCACTGTCACATTTCTGGATTCCTGTTACAGAGGGTTCATCCATACTTCAGATTCAGCAAATTTTGTTACTTGTTGATCGAACTGATTTATGATTAAGTGTCTTGTAGCCGACAAAGCATACTTATGTCAAATACTCTGGCATACAAATTGTTCTGTTTCGTTACAAAACGTTATGCTATCTTTAAAACTTAGGGAAATACTGCTTAATCAATCACTTTCGGTGGTAACAACGGGAAGGAAAAATTTGAAAAAATGAGATGCGAAAATAAAAAAATTCTTTCACACGGTCAGGATAAAAGAAAAATCGGGATACGTTGTACGCAAGAATACATGTAAGTATTCGTTGGGACACACAAAAATGGCTTTCAGTCCTGTCACGCACAATACTAGCTCTTCAGCAACCGTTTCGTGAATGGTAAAAACCACATAAACTCTGTCCCATGACGCCAGACATAAAGGTTTTAAGTATATGCTTTAACGAGCCAGTGTCAGGTTGTGTAGGTGGTGTTGCGGGAGGAATTGGGGACGTTATGGCTCTTCGCTGTTGAAGTTAGGGGGCGTCCATTAATTACGTGAGGTGTTTTTCGTAAATATGGACCCCCCCCTTTTTTTCTCTGTGTTGAGATCAACCTCGTGATTTTGGAGACCTTTTTTCTTTTTATTTAGATCTACTGATGTTTCAAGGGCGGCAATATGAAATAAAAAGTTGAGATTTCCGTCGATTCCCCCTCCCCCCTCTTCCTTGGTGAGATTTGAGCTCTGAGAAGGAAACCACCCATTAAGTTTGTTTAGGAATCGTACAGACATTCACATTATTAGTTTAGGAAAGTGACAAAAACTAAAAACGGCATTGCTGTGATAGAATTTCAGCACTCACATATATAAAATGGCCAATTCCTTACTGAAAAAATTTGTTAAGCTTATGAATGACGGCATGTATTTCTGCAGGTGAGAGTTACAGAACATGATTTCCAGTTGATTTTGCTTGGGATAAAACGCGTTACCCGAAGCTCTTAGATTCATAAGGTTATACTGCCATTTATACCATACCTTGTTCGCTCCGAACTGGCGGTTCAATGTCAGGTTCCCATGACACCGCTCCTCACCTCATAACCCCCTCCCTTCCTACATCTCCGAGCTGAACGCTGTGTCCAAGTAGGCGAGTAGTAAATTTCCCCTCCGCATGGAGGTGTAAGGGCGGGGTAGTGGGGGTAGAGCAGACTGACCTTGAGCCGCCTCTGTTAACTGAACGGGCTGCAGAGGACCTCTTGTCATGCAACGCATCCTTCCTTTAAACATAAATGTGCGGGAAGAGCGAAAAGTACCTTCAGACTGGAAAATAGCGCAAGTAACTCCGATTTTCAAGAAAGGTGATCGAAGCGATCCTGGAAATTACCGTCCCATATCTATAACATCTATTTGTAGTAGAGTTATGGAGCATATTATATGCTCGAACATTATGAATTTCCTAGATGAAAATAATTTGCTTACAACAAATCAACACGGATTTCGGAAGAAAAGATCATGTGAAACACAGCTGGCCCTATTTACACACGACGTAATGAAAGTTATTGATGCAGGTTCACAAGTAGATGCAATTTTTTTAGATTTTCAGAAAGCCTTTGACTCTGTGCCACACAACCGCCTTTTAGCGAAGCTACGAGCGTACGGTATATCGGATCAGCTTTATGAATGGATAAAGGATTTTCTAACTGGTCGATCGCAGTGTGTCGTTGTTGAAGGAGAAAGTTCTTCTAATCTAGATGTTACATCGGGTGTACCTCAAGGAAGTGTAATAGGACCACTTCTTTTCTTAATTTTTTATAAACTATCTCGGAGACAAAGTGAAAAGCCTTTTTAGATTGTTTGCTGATGATGCGGTTATTTATAGGGAAGTAAGGAATTTGGCCGATTGCTTAGCAATTCAGCGTGATCTGGATGTTATTTTGGCATGGTGCGCTGAGTGGCAAGTCACACTAAATTGTAAAAAGTGTAAGACAATGAGCATAACTAACAAAAAGAATCCGATTGTTCAGAAATACGAGGTAAACAGTTCAGTTATTGATATGGTCGATTCTATGAAATATTTGGGAGTAACAGTACAAAGGAACATGAAATGGGACTTACATATTAATACGTTGGTAGGTAGAGCTAATTCTAGGCTGCGGTTCCTAGGTCGAATTTTGAAAAATTGTAATGAACAAATAAAGGAGGTAGCGTACAAATCTCTTGTGCGTCCACATTTGGACTATTGTTGTGCCATCTGGGATCCGTTTCGTAAGGGGCTGATTGAGAGTACAGAGAAAGTACAGAGAAGAGCCGCTCGATTCGTGACCGCTTGCTACAGTCCTTATGAAAGCGTTACAGAACTGATTAGTAGACTAGGCTGGGAGTCTCTGGTAGATAGACGACGCACGTTTCGTATAAACTTATTGGCAAACATGCGTACTCCCACTTTCACTTACGAGTGTAGTGAAATACTTCGTCCACCAACCTATTTGGGTCGGAATGACAGGAAAGATAAAATTAGAGAAATAAGGTGCCGCGCTGATTCTTATATGAATTCTTTTATTCCTCGTACCATTAGGGATTGAAATGCACAACAAAGAGATTAGGTTTGGTGCTGAGCTCCCTCTGCCACCCACCGTTTTGTGAATTGCAGAGTATATATGTAGATGTAGATGTAGATGTAGACAGCGCAGACGTGACGTATACAATGCTGGACTATTAATGTACGACCAGTGCACAATATGAGCTACAAATTCTAGGTGCTCTACGCGTTCATCTGGCGTAATTATTATACTTTTTACGACTCTTTTTAATGAAAGCTCGTTATAATTTTTACACAAAGCCAACCACCCATGTCTCCAAACTTCACATAATACATATTGATGATCTGTATCTAACTTACAGTCCTACACTCTCCCATTATAATGTTTGTGTTCAATTACTCTTCAGTTTCGTTATTCTTCTTCTTCACCACCTTTTCTCAACATTAGGGGTCGACTGCCTTTGATGAGTTCTATACATCATTGACATGTCCAAATTTGGAGTTTTGGTTTTACAGCATCGTGCACTTGCTGACGCCAAGCATTTTATACCTGTTCCAGGTCATACTACGTACTAGTGGAGGAAGTGAAATGTTGCCATCTGCCCGAGAAATGTGTAACTATGTTCTGTGCGAGATACATGTATTTTTTGTTTGTGAAATGTGTAGTTCACGAGGCGTAGATTATGGCCGTCCGTGTATTGACCTTGCTGGCTGCGGGAAACCCCCCTAAAACCGCTGTTAGGATAGCCGGTAAGTGGGGGGTGGGTAGATATGGGCTCGTGCCCGGTCCCGTTGTACCTTCCCCAACAGTATGGGTCGCCTGAGCACACTGAGTCACACTGGCGGGTATTATTCTCCACTTTAGTTATAGCTACTCAATTTTTGTATGTAGAGTATATTCAAGCCAGAATTTGATTGGTCTTATTTTAAAGAATTACAAAACACATCTTGGGATGCACACAATAGTCAAAACTGTAATTTAAGCTCAAATTTTGGAACTAAAATTCAAATGCATATGATGTGATATTGTACTGATGTTTACGGAGCTCATAATATTGAGATGTTCAACTCAATTGGCACGCTTTTTAAGTGGTTACTAAATAGTTACAGTTTTCTTTGATTTATTGGAATAAAATAATTTAAGCAAATAGTATAGCTAAATTTCGAATAGTTATTGGAAAATGAATTCACAGCGGGATTTTGCAATATATTACCCTCAGTTAAATGGCACACATGCACTATGAACCAAATGTTATCCGAAATATGACGGACAGATATTAAAAAAAGATTCAAATACGTTTATGAGCACTTAGTTTACTAATGTAGAACATACAGACTATGGTGACGTCTGTTGGCCTTTATAGACGCATGACACACCGTAAAATTCTGCGGGAGGATATGAGATCATCAAGCTACTGTAGCTCCCCAGGTAAACAGCATTTGTTTTCATGGAGGCCAAGTAATGTAAGCAAACAAGACGGGAGTTGTTGAAATCTTACCTGCAGTGCCCCATACTGCTAAAATTAATACATCGCTCTAGAATTTATAAATCGTACAGTCGGCCCTGATAGAGTAGGGGCTAGTGCGCTGGTTTTGCATTGCAAGGGCCACCGGTTCGAGTCCGGCCTTGGGCATGGGTGGTTTAAATCAAGTGTAGTGTTCGTCTTGTGTTGTCCTCACTGTAGTGTTCACAATATCATAATTAAAGCCTGACACAATAGTTGGTACAAAAACAAATTGGAGCTGGCTAAATGGTCACAAAGGCCCGAAGGATATATATACGTACTAGCTGTTACCAGCGACTTCGTACGCGTGGACTTAGTATTTGATTGCTAGAATTGGATATAGAATGCTGAAAGTTACCTAAGATACGTCCCAAACAACACCGAGTCGGCATAATATGACGGGAACGTCATCGATATACCATTTCTACCATCGAAGCTGTCTCATGATTAAAACTGTTATTCATACCGGTAAAAAGTATCCTATATCCTTCCTAAAGATACATTGTCATTGTCAGTGTCCTTGTCATTGGTGTACACGTATAGTCGTCAAAATGTAACAAAAAGACGGAAACTTACTTTCGTATATTATTAGTTTAGATCACACACAAACTGCCTGTGGAACCAGTATACCGTGAATAAAATAAACGCTTAAGACACTCTTCTACAACCACGATTTGCCACGCATTCTAGCCCTGAATTTATGGGACCTATATTTCAACATAGTATCCTTACTACAAAATCCTAGGCTTGGCTGAAACTATGAAAAACAATTCTTAAAAATTTTTTTGCTCTCAACGGGGTTTGAACCCCAAGCTTCACACGAAATATCATAAGAAGAAAGAATCTTATCCACTACGCTACCAGACCTCATTGTCGTTTCGCATTACATAGACGTATAGATATTATGCGTCTGTCAGTCACAGTTCAAATAGTTTTCCTAATTCAATGACAATATGTATTATCTATACAGAAAATAGTATCCTATGTCCAACCTAATGCCAAATAGCATCTCCTTGTCAAATTTCATCATGATCAGATTAGCCGTTTAGCCCAAGAAACGTGACAGACAGACAGACAGACAGAGTTACTTTCGCATTTATAATATTAGTATAAATATAATAAAATCGTTTAGCACACAGGAAAGTTTAACAAACTGAAATGTATATGTTACGCTCAAAGACCGAAAACGCTTATAGAGCTAAAAAAAACGACCACAACACATACTGGTTTCTTTAAAACGGCCACGACACGTTATTCGCGTTATGGCACCTACAAAAACTCAAAAAGGCCACAACGCGAAATTCGCGTCTGGTTCAGGTCGCATTCTCCACGTATAACGACTCACATTTTTTGAGCCTCGTAACGCGACGGGTAAGAAGAATCATATATATTAAATGCAGCCTGGACCAATTAGTCGTGAACGCAAAGAGATAGATACTGATAAGCCACAACGTGTTGTGGCCGCTTTCAAGAAACCAAAACGCGTTGTAGTCGTTTATTCACTCAGTGAGCGTATTAGGTTTTTGAGCGTAACATGTACAACATAAAGCATAGTGCAACAGTCACATTACTCTCAGAATAAACGTGTTATTTTCTTAATCAATGTTTAATAATGATGTATATATCACTTGGTCCCCAATATTCATTCTGTACGGAAAGGCATCAGATATTTGACTTAGGGACTGTAATATTACTATGGCAGCAACAGTTATCCTGCTTAGAGCATTAGGTAGTTTCCAAAACCATCAGGGCAAATGGTCGCCGGTTAAAAATTTAATTATTCGCGTAAATATTGACATCAAAATGTTGTTCGCTTGTTATAATTCAGGGGTCTATATTAACGCAAATATTACTCGCTCGAATGTTATTTTCGTGCCTGTACCTGTGGAACATCAGTGCAGATGTGTGCTAATATTAGTTACTAAATCACTTTTAGTGGTTGTTTAAACGAAACTTTCAGTTTGATATACGGAGCAGTTAATCATAGTCAACAGAAACCTAGGTCAAACAAACAATTATCCGGCATTTCTTAGAGAACACTTACTGAGAACGTAAAACAGTAACTATAAACATTTTAAAAGTACTTGTAAATGACCCAACGTCTGTAGAATCTGTTTTTAATATCACATCTTGAGAGCTACTAAAATGTTAAAAAGAGTCATTAACTAATGATACAGGTTCCTTAACTACACTTTCATCATTATCAGCAAAAGCCGAAAGCAAATCTTCTATCTCTCGGCAGCAAATAAAGTTATTAAATCCATCAAAATTAAAAGTCTTATGGTTAAAATAAAGTATCCATCCACATACTGAAACATTGTAGCACCAGCATTAACAGTTGCCTGTCACATTTGAAATTGCTCTTGTAAAAAAGATGTTTTTTGCTGACTGATTTAATTTAATTTAATTGCAATGGAGCACACGCTCCGGTGGCAATTTCCCTACATACCCATCTTCCCCCTTTCCTGCACCCACATACATTTGCCCTCTACAAATTATAACTTTAAATTCTTTCAACGTTTTTGATAAATTATTCATCATTTCCCTTGGTAACTTATTCCAATCCCTGACACCCTTACCTAAAAAAGAGAATCTTCCCACACCATTGTGCCTGAAATCGAGTGCCAGCTTGTGGTCATGATCATCTTTTCCCTTCCATGCATTGCAATTCGAGACTCCAATGATCAAAACACTACAAATTGACATAGATAGCTTACAGAATTACGACTATAGGCCCATATCACTTCTCTCCGTATATTCAAAGATATTAAACCACGCAATGTAAAAATGAGTGTATTCAAAGACACATACAATGAATAATTCAGTAATATTAATTTGGTTTTAGATAAGCAGTTCTGATAGTATCTGCATTTTTTGTTTCCAAAGACAATGTATTGGAAGCAATTCATAAAACAGTAAATTAACCAGAAATGTTTCCCGCTTAAGATGCTTCTGCAAAAGAAGTGAAACGCGTTCGGGAGTTCAATAAAACCACAAACATTCAATTGCTTTGGCGTTATTTATTTGTCAATGATTACAGTATTGTCTAACTCCACAACAATACAAAATGATAACAGAATTCAGGTAACAAAGTTATTAATACTTCAGTCAATTTTTTAATTTCTTCGTCGTACTAAGCCAAATACTGTGCTCAGATTCTTTCCAGTTCATTTCTTCCTTTTTCACTGAGAAATTATAGATCAGTGAGAACACAATTGATTTAAATTGCATACTCATGGTAATCAAATTTCACTTCTCCATTTTCTCTACACTTAGCCTATATTAGAGATTGTTCATGTCTTTCAATTTAAGAAACTGAGCTAGGTAGACTGTTTGAAGCTTTCTGAAAGTAATGAAATCCCATGAAATTTTGTTGCAGGCCATTTTTCCGCACTTCCTTAATTAACTGAATTGATATTAATTTGATTGAATTGTTAATAAATAACGCCAGTCCTGCGGTGATTAATAATTTATTTACGGCAGTTAATAATTAAAAATCTTATTTATCAACAATTCCAGTTATAATAATCTTTTCTGCTTTTAAAAGTACCTACAAACAACTCGGAGAGGGTTTAAATTTTTAAAGCTATCAAAGTAATTATTTATCCCTTGTTCCGTAAATTTCCGTGTATTAATGTATGTTAAGTTGAGAACTTGTTATGTCTAGCGGCTTATCTGTCTAATACTTTTAATTTCTCTAAATAGGATGCTTGCTATACGGACAGTAATGCATCTTTACAAAACTTAAAGTCCGAGATTTCAGCAAGCTTTAATAGTTTGAAACTGGTCAAACTATTTTAACATATGACTTTATTTCCAATTGTTTATTTATTAAATACACATTTGCAAGTAATTAGACTGTAATATTAATGTCTCAGTTCTATAAAACTTATATAAGACCATCACAGATATAATTATTTATGATTATGAATCAAGGTGAATAATTTAATGATGCTGAAGCTTTGTAACCCAGAACGTTACATTTAACCATTATACAATTTATCGCTCATTAAACATCCAGCAAAGTTATTGAACATGAGATTACATTGGGAGGCGTTACTGGGTGGTTTCGTGTGGTAGGATATCTACATAGTTCCGTCAGAATAATGTTCGCTGGTTTACCAGTCAACTGAAGTCTTCTTCAAGAGTTGAGCGTGGTATCGCCACCGCTTACCTGTGACTGGGAGAGTCAGTTCTATTAAAGACACATAGCGAACAATTTGCCAAAAATTCATCCCCTCTTGACCAATATCTGAGGATAACCGTGCTGATATCACTCTCGACAATTTAGTGAGTTAATGAGTGGCTAAGAAATCGGAAACCGAAATGATTCCTTTGAGAGACTGAAATCGCGGTGTAACCTCTAGTTTTGGGAGCTAAGTGACGTGTCATTCTCGATTCGAATAGTGAAATTCATCTTGCTCGGCAGACGAACTCAGTCTTTCTTACCCTAACTCTGGAAGGAAAATAGTTGTTTCCTCAAAATCTATAGGCAGAATGATGATTTTTGCTTCTCTCCCAACATGCAGGATAACTCTGTTTTTACCAGGAGGGGCGTAACTGGATAAAAAAAACTACCAGTCGATCGTAATAGATTTCTTTTGTCACGTTTTTCTCGCTAAGTGTAAACTTCTCTCGCACACATGTATTTTTTTTTATTTTTTATTTTTTTGCTTATGGCTTTACGCATCGTCGACGTCGAAGTCATTAGAGGCGGGTCACACACAAGGTAAAGATTTTTCTGTCTGTCCTGAGTTGTTACTGACCTGGCTAGCCAAGACCGCGAAGGGCTTTAATGACGACCTCAAGGTCCGTTAAACGTAGTTTGTTTGGACACCTGCTAGTAAGGATTCGCTCAGGAGGAAACAATATCCTATCAGACTTAGGTGGAAAATACTGTTTGTTCCCACTAATTCTTCTGAATACCAACACGGGAACTTGGCACTTAAACATTGCCCGTGGCCACTAATGTTAATGTTTACTTACCGGTAGCTATTCATTATTTGCATATACTCATGATCTGGGGATTTTAGCTACTGGAGTTACATATGAATTATTTATCATCATGAATCAAGGTGAATAACTTGATGATGCTGAAACTTTTTTAGCCACAACACGAGATTAGTCTTTACTGAAACTTGACTGAATTTCATTGATGGGGTCAGTTAAATCCCGTTCCAGGTTACGATACCACGTTAAATTTTAGGTCCCAGAGGAAAGGAACTGGCAATCCTACCTCTGACACAATGACTTAGAAGGGGAGGCCGCCAATTGTAAAATTCAGATTGAATTCATAGTGTGTGTAATAAAAGCTAGTGGGCGGACGTGTAATGTGGCAAAGCAGTAACATGCGATTCTTCACCGTTGTCGAGAAAATCGTTTTTCAAATGCCTTTTGTTGTGAAAAAACCGACGGCGTCTCGTTTCGATCCTCCCGTCACCTGGTGCGGGAATGAACATCTCTCCTTCAACTGTAATGGTCGACTAACGATATTTGTATTTCATTATCAGCCGCAACAAATATTTCTATTTTTGAAATATAACTCTGTTTTACAGACATAATGAAGTTCGAAAGCGTCGGGTTTTTTTAATTTTTATTTTTTACAACAAACGGCATTTAAAATATTTATTATGTGCGTAATTGTTGAAACTGATTGTCGGGAAATGTCTGTAAACAAATTTGAATAAATATAAAAGCTACCCCCCTCCCCTCCCTTCCCCCAAGATTCGATCTACCGACGAAGTGGTTGTAAGGCCGAGAGCTTGCTCGCTGCGCCACGCGCCCCTTTAAATTTCCATAACGTATAAAGTATTTGAAATGCCGGCCTCGCTAGCGTAGGGGCTAGAGTGCTAGCTCCGCGTACCGAAGGTCGCCGGTTCGAGTCCGGCCGAGGGCATGGGTGTTTAGTGTTGTGTCTGTGAAAGTCTTGTCCGTGTTGTAGTGTCCTTGTGTCAATACTTAATAGCAACAAATCACATTGAGCTGGCTGTATGGCCCAGTAGCCGAATGCCAAAAAAAAAAAAAAAAAAAAAGTATTTGAACGCAATGGAATATTTTACTGCCGATTTTCTCGACAACGGCGAAGAAGCGCATGCTACTGCTTGCTACATTACACTTCTGGCCATTAGCTTTTGTAACCCACAGTATGAATCGAATCTCCCCTTGTTAGTATCTCTCCTTCTGGTTGCAGACTAATTAAGTTTTTAAAAAAAAAAAAAAAAAAAAAAAAAAAAACTCGTGTATTTACTGTAGTCATTCTCAACCAATGACCGTTTCATTACAAGGTCGAATAGAAGTTATTCTTTGCTACAGCCATTAATGGTAGTTAATACTATTCCGAACACTGTAAGTTGTACAGTAACGATGCCGTGGTTTTGCTTCTGTACAATTATACTTTTTTAATTATTGTTTACCTATCAGAAATGAAACCTTTTCAGATTACACCCCGTATTTTTCCGGTTTTGTCTTATAATTCCAGCAATAGTTAAAGTATTAACCGTGAAATTGGTCACCGAAAAACATTTATATTGATTTAAAAACTCTAATAATTGCTGGTTTCAACTGTAATGAGACATGACTTCGCTGTAGACAGAGATGAATGATTATGTGGATTGATTACATAAATGGTGCCGAATAATTTGTTTCCCGCAATTGAAACTAATGTTCAGAGTGTAAAAGATACTGAATCAAAGACAGTAAACGAATTACTCGTTTTCTCAAGACTTATGTGTTTTCTTTAAATGTTGGTTTAAAAGAATTTTCGGAACACGTCTGGCTTAATGGAGGTAATAATTTCAAACCGGAACCAGGGCTCTACTTTTCACACCGAGTTAAAAAATTTAAACTTGACTGTCCTCTGAAAATTAGTCGTTTGGTAAAACTGTTACCAATATTTCCTTTCATCCACCGAGCGTGGTGGGTGAGTGGTTAGCGTTCTGGCCTCGCATTAGGGAGGACGCCGGTTCGAATCCCCGTCCGAGCATCCAGATTTGGGTTTTACATGGTTTCCCCAAATCACTCCAGGCGAATGCTGAGATGCTTCCTTTAAAAGTCCATGGTCGAATTCCTTCCCGCTCCTTGTCCCCAGTCCCATCCCGTCTCTAATGACTTCGACGTCGACGTCGACGAGGCGCAAAGCCATAAGCAAAAAAAAAAAAAAAAAAGCAACCTTTCATCCGTGATCCTCTTTACTATGCCATAGTGTTATGTGACTCATGTCTTGACGAGACTGTAGTGTGGAGTCTATACACGTCTGGGCTATCCCCTGTATGGAAGTGAAACCTTGAAAGTGACGAACAAGTGGTGATGGTTTCGTGCCACTCACCTGTTTCGAGTTTGCTTTAATTGTAATGACATATTGTGTACATTATAAGAAAAGCTACAACACCTACAACAGTTTTCTCATTTATTTCAAGTTATGTTTAGTACTACTCCTGAAGATAGTGTTCAATTAAACTGTTTAGTCATTCAAAACCATCGGAGTAAATTTCGTTAAAAATTAGATAGATATATCAACGAAGAAATATTAATTGAAATTAGAAACTACAAAATTTAAATTTAGTGAATTCAGTTTTAAAGTTGTGTGTAAATTCATTAAGAATTTTGAAAAATAATTCACTACTTCAGATCATTAAGATGTTCTTTTAGGTTTGCATGCTGCAGTAATGTTTCTGATATGACATCACAAAGGGGCATTACTGACGGCTTAAACTAAGAGAATGTATCAGTATAGCCATCTGTTTGCGAACAATGAAAGCTTTGTGCTAATGCGTTTCGTATTACTCTGCTTGTGTAACATGCTTTTTAGGTAGAAAATTGAGTCAATGTTATCATTTATCGAAATCACATAAAAACCATGATCAGGATGGTTGGCATGCAGGCTGGGGATATGACTTCACGTACTTCTTATGACAATATGTTCCTCAAAATTCGGTGGTGCAAAATATATTCATCATTGCGTACTAGGCCAGCAGGGTATATGCATGTATTCTAATCCCCAGATTGTGTATCAATAGCTTAATTCCCAATCTTTTTAGGAGTGCTTGTAAACGACACTATAAATGATGATCGTCCATGGGAAGAAGTTTGGGGGTTGTCCTGGTTTCTTTCGAAGGAGTAAACGTGACTAGATCGGCAACGGTTTCAAACTCTTCCTTTGTTTCTTACTCATGTATAAGACACTGTACAGAGTATACACTCATCACTGTTCTACGTATATAAAATAACTGTCGGACTCAAAACTACTCACCCTGTCGTTGTATGTGGCCTAGTACATCTGTAGAAGTGTGAAATTTTCCTCAGGGCAGAATACCACCTTATCTGATCAAGTAATAGAAACCGAGCATGGTAGCTAAGCGTTAACGATATGGCCTCACATTCAGCAGGACGCGGGTTCGAATCCCCGTCCGGCCATCCGGATTTGTGATTTCCATGGTTTCCACAAATAACTCCAGGCGAACGTCGGGATAGTTCCATTAAAAGGTCTGAATTCCTCCCCATTCCTTGTCTCCAGTTGTTTCCCGCCTCCAATGACCTCGAAGTCGACGAGGCGTAAAGTCACAGGCAACAAGTGGCGCTAAATATAAACTTCACAATTGGAAATTAGGTTGTTTGCAGATGATGGTATTTCTTTTTTTGCTGTCATCAGTCTTTCGACATCTCTCCCTATCCTGTGCCAACCTCTTCATCTCTGCATACCCCCTACAACCCACGTCCTCAATTATCTGCTTCACATATTCCAATCTCTGTCTTCCTCTACAGTTCTTACCTTCGACTGTTCCCTCCACCAGCAAATTAACCAATCCAGCATGTTTCAAAATATGACCTACCAGCCTGTCTCTTCTTTCTGAAAGCTTCCTCCACAAACTTCTTTCCTCACCTATTATTTCCAAAACTCGTTCATTTCTTACTTTGTCAGTCCACTTAATTTTTAGCATTCTTCTGTAGCACCACATTTCGGTATATAATAGTTTAAAAACGGGAAATGACTGTGTGCAACCACTGGCTGACCCGGACATGATACCTAGCTGAGTAAGTTAACATGGAATGAAGATAAATGCGAAGAATAGTCAGTTTATTAGGTTGAGAGATGAAGAAATAAAAACAGTTTATGATTATTGGGTGGGGAATTGCCTCCTGCTAAAAAAAAAAACTCAAGTGTAAGTATCTTAGGATAACATTCCCTCACAAATAAGAAGCACTGCATGAACTGCAAAATCAAAAACTCTACAAGAAACAGCTTACTGCGTAAACTAGCTGGATCGCAATTGGGCCGTCAACCACAAATTATTCGTACATCAGCAATGGCGTTTGTTTCTCGTTTACAGAATATGAATGCCCAGTTAAGAACTCATCGTCTCACACCAATGTGGCCCTCAATAACACCTGTAGGCTGATGACAGGCTGCCTAAAGCCTACCCAGGTTGACAAGCTGTATCAGCTTTCAAGGATGGAACCACCCAGTATCCGGAGAGAAGTGGCTGCGAACAGGTAGTGAACAGAAGAAGAACGGTAAGAGCTTATCCAATGCACGGCCATGCCCATCCGGCCAACAGAGACTCAAGTCTGGAAAAAGCTTCCTGAGAACATCGCGGGAACTAATTGGGACACCTGAATAGGTGAAAGTGCAGTTGTGGAAAACCAAGGTTCCTTACATCTCGGGACCACTGACAGTTGCAGAGTACTTGCCACATGGTCATGCAAAATATGTCTGGAGGTCCTTAAATCGATTGTGGACAGGAGTGAGCAAGTCCAATGCAAATCTGGTGAAATGGGGTTATACTGACGCTACCAACATTTAGTGTGAATTTGGTGAGGACCGAACTATGAAACATATGCTCTAGTGCCCTATTTACCCATCATTCTGCAACGAAGATTCGAGCAACACCGAATACACTTGAGGTTACGAAGTACCGGGCGAAATGTGTTTAAAGTGATAATTTGTACAAATTTAGCTGTGTATTTGATGTTTGTGGCTCGACAGCAATAATAGCATAACATTTGACAGTAAACTCAATTAGGCAGGAAAAGGTTTCAAAATCCTTCATTTATTGGAGAAAGTGATGAGAAGATGTAATAGAGAATTGAAGGAATTGGTTTACAAATCATTGGTCAGGCCATTTTTTTAATATGGTGGTGCAGTATTGGGCCTACATTTTGGGCATCAGATACGAGAATTGGAGGGAATGTAAATTTCTGCGGAACACAATCAATAACGATAGGACAAAGAAGATAGCTTGGAACTCACTGGAAGTCAGAAGGAAGCAAAGAGAGTGTTGGAAGAATTCAGGGCGTTTATGGGTAGAAGGATTCACATTAGTGCCATTCGATTCCAAATTTAAGGGAGTGGAAAATTTTCTTTAGTTGGTAAGAGATTCGGGGATTGGAATAAATTACGAAGGGAAGTTCTGAACAATTTAAGAATTTAAAATTATAATTCGTAAAGGGGAAAAGTCAGTGGGTACGAAAACTACATGGAGGATGCAGATGAAAAAAAGAAATGATAAAACGGACGTCTGGGAAAATGCCAACGGAACATTCGCTCCATCTCAATTAAATTAAAATTAAATGACTTTAATACTCCCAATCAACGAAAAGCGTATCTATCGAATTTTGTGTAGTTAGAAACGTGATATTTGGATTATTCTACGTATCCTGATTTAGGTGTTAAGAGAAAATCATGACCTAAAATTCTTGAATCCATGCACATGTTATACAATTGCACGATTTTTCTAAAAGGTTATAGTTTCTTCTCTGGAAGCCGTGGATTGCAAGATACATCGGCTAATTGCACAACTAGGGTTGCCACCCGTGCTTCATAATATAGTATTGTACGTTATTTCTGGTAATTGTACTCTATACTTCATGAAAACAATAAAGTACGCGAAAATACTTTATTTCTCACGATTTGATTTCTGTGGGATTTAAAAAAGTTTGGACGTAAGCATTTTTGCGTAAAAACGTACGTTATCGGTGTCGAATCGATAGATCGCCAACACCACATGAACGCTCGTTTTTGATAATTTTTGATAATTTTTGAACCTCAGATGTCAACAACGTCAATGTTGTGTCAAAACTTTTTGTTTGTTTGTTTTGTGTAAAGCGGTTTGATGGCAATATGATTTATCGGTTTTATAGATTTATGTTATAGTAAATCATGGAAAAAGGCAACTTCAGTAAACAAAGTACTCCATGAACACCTACAAAACGTAATTTTAATAGTGAAATGGATCAAATAGAGTTACGTCGAAAAAATGCGTCAAAAAAATGATACCTCGAAAAAGAAAAAGAAACGATTGCAGAAGTATAAAAATCAATGGTAAATCTAACATGGTGATTGGTTAATTAATGATCCACGAAACGAATATAATGGAAAATGCAAATTGTGTGGAATTACATTTACAATTGCTTCAGCTGGAATAGGATAAGTAGAAAGGTCTTTTTTTGTCTGTGTGTGTGTTTGTAATATAATGAGTGTCGTACGTAGAGAGATTCCAACATTCTCTGGAGCTGGGTGTTTTCTATCCATAATACTCGTATATATGTATTTACAACCTCTGCTTACCATGGGGCTAGATGATGCTGTGTGAAAAATATCCAGCATTATTTTATTCATTTTATATTTATTTTTTAATGTTACAAAATTAATACCATAAAAAATGCCTGAAAAATGGGACTAATGGTGATTGATGGGTAAGTTTAAGGGATTATTCTTATTATTTTCAGGTTAAATAACACCTGCAAACAAAACAGCACAAATCAAAATTAGAAATGAAGACAACATCGGGACTATTTGAGAAATTTCTTGACTCTTCTTCTGCTTCCACACCGTCTAAAAGTTCATTCTGCAGTGATAAAATGTTGTTTGTCCTACAATAGCATGGATTGTACTATAGAATTGAATAAAATTATTTATGTCAGTTCATGTACAGCTACGGGAATTAATCTAGCTAGAACAAAAATGGAAGCACTAGTTACAGCAGTGTTGGGCCCATATGCTACACAAAATGTAATAGATTATATTAAAGCAGATAATTTATTTTACTGCTTACAAACAGATGCGTCTAACAAAAAAATATAAACTGTTTCCATTAGTGATACAATATTTTACGGCCAAAAATGGCATTCAATACAAATTATTAGATTTTTTGAAAATAGCAACGATTCTGTTGATGGCATGTTTGAAGCAATTCAAAAATCATTGGAGAAATACAAATTATGTTTTCATAATGTATCTGGGCTAAGTTCTGACAATACAAATGCTAATTTTTTATTTACAAATATGAGAGATTTGGTGCCAGATTTGATTAAATGAAATTGTCTTGCACACATACAGCATAATTGCGTGAGACATGGCATGAGCTTTTTAACATATAATACAGAAAATGTGATTTTGAAAATTTATGCACATTTTTCACATTCTGCTTTAAGAAGAGAAGAACTGAAAAGATTTGTAGCATCAGTGGATGGAGACTTCCATGAAGTAAAACGCCATGTGGGAACAAGATGGCTCTCTCTTTTGCAATGCATTGATACATTATTATTAAATTGGTCACCTATTAGAAGTTATTTTGTAAGTTTAGACAACTGTCCAATGGTTTTGCTCAACAAAACTAAAAATGACATGATTGAAATTTATTTCCATTTTTGTAGCCACGTGTTAAATTTATTTAATAAAGCCGTAAACTGTGTGGAAGGCAATTGCATTACAATTTTAGATATTTATGGGATTATGGTTAATCTTAGAGATTGATTATAACAAAGGAAACAAGATCTCTTCTTTGGCTATGAAACAGGCAAAAAAAAAAAAAAAACCGTTATCTTCACCGGAACTGACTAGGGAAATCCACATGATGTGTTTATTATTATTGACAAAGCCTTAGAGTATCTAAATGAATGGTTTGATTTTAATGACACAAACTGGTTATTTACACTTGGAAATATTTATTTAAAAAGCAATATTGAATTTGATGATATTGTTAACATAATAGAAAATTTAAACTGCAAATCTTAATATGGATATGGATGATCTTTATGGAGAAATTGCTTTTTTAAACAAATGACCAGGTATATAATTCAAAGGTTTTGCGGGATTATATACTGCACAAAATTGGCAGCAAGTATTTAATAAAACTGATGATAATTTTTCAAACTTGTATAAAGTAATTTCATGTTTACTGCCTATTCCCGCAACGACAGCATTCACAAATTTTCTGTAATGAATAGCAAATGGTGAGACGAAAAAAACAAAGCGTCTCTGAACCTGATCAAAAACAAATTACTTATTTACTTTAACTTAAATATAGTCTGTAAAGATGCTCTGCAATTGTTTAACGTGATAATAATTTGATAAAACTTGTGAAAAGCAATAAAAATATGTTTTTAAACATAATAATAACAAAAAATAAATTGTAATTTATTTTGACACTGTGTACTTTTTTTTCATACGTATAATAAACAATGTACTTTATTTCCAATAAAAAAAGGTGACAACCCTAATTGCAACCCATTGCTTAAAATCTTATTTTTATAGGAAGAAAAAACCTATGTTTCCTAATGTTTAACATATGACAGACAAATCATTACACTTTATTTACCTCATCACATATTACGATTAGAGATGTAATAGTAGATATTAACCATGTTACAACTACTCTTCTATTACCGGTGGTTAATAGCAGTTAGAGAAAAAAATGAAAGGAGTGAATCCTCTAGAGGAGAGTTTGGGGCTGAACTTCATGGATGTAGTGATACGGTAGGATAATATTGAGGATGCGAAGGATACATATAACAGCAGGTTAAAAAAATTCTGTGGAAAGTTCCAAGGGTAATTAAGAACCTGCGATGGTTTGAATCAGGTTCCATGTGTAACATACCGTTATTTTTTATATATCGATTGCAACAAGCTCAAATGTTGGATAGATGATAGTAAATCGATGAAATAAAATAACTTTTTAACTAATTAGTCCATGAAAATTTATGGCTAAAATTTCCGCCCAGAAGTATTAAGTGAAACCTGCTTCAAGCAGTTTTTAATTTAAAGTATGTACAACATCTCTGGTTCTCATTAGAAGCAGCAGCTCAAAAAATGATGACTAATTATGTGCGAGTATCTTATTCTCTACCAGCAGAATATCAATACAGGTTTTGGTACTTGAGACATAGTAGCCCACCTTGTCATTTCAGTCCCTGTTAATTTCAGTCAAATTGGGCCCTCATATAACAAGAGGGTAATTTGATTATCAGTGCAGTGGAAGAGATTGTAACTTCTATCACGATCGATATGAAAAGAATTTCAATACGGAAGCAACTTCATTTATCCAGTTCTCACAAAATCCAGTTTTTTGCGTAACTGAATTTTTCGCTGATGGATTAAATAAGAGCGTGGAATTTTCTTTGATATTTTTACGTATGTTATGGTACAGAAAGGGATCATAATGTGAAGAAATTTGATTGTAGTACTCAGTTATATTTCGAACCCTGAGATGCTCGGCGATTATTTTAAATATTTTGGGCATAATTAATGTGTCAGACACATGACATGTGAACAATTTTTGTGATCACAGTAATTCCAGTGCCAATCATCAGAATCGAATGGAATTTTTTATTCTTTTGTTTAATATCTTTCCCTTAATAGTTCTGCTCATTAGCTGATATATCTAAATGGAATTTACACTGACGAACGAAAAATAAACTGAATAACAGAGAATTTTTGTTTAACAATTGGTAAAATTAAAGCTGTTGTTGGTTAACAGCATTTAGTGTAAACTAAATAAACACAGTAATGCTGATTACATAGAACAGATTTTTTTTAAAAAAATTCGTGTTTACAAGTTTCATCTGAAATTTTGAGTATTCTTAGTTTATTTTCTTATGGCTATGCGCCTAGTCGACGTGGAGTCATTAGAGGAGGGACAGGACTAGGGCCAAGGAACGGGAATGAATTCAGCCATAGCGTTTTGAAGGCATCATCCCGGCATTCACCTGGAGTGATCTGGGAGACCATGGAAAACTCAAATCTGTATTGCTGGATGGGGATTCGAACCGGCGTCCTCACAAATTCGAGGCCAAAGCGTTACCACTCTCTGAATAAGAGGTCTTTGATAAGTTTTATCCGTATAGGCTTTTAGTTGTTTTTTTTTTTGTTTTTTTTTTGTTTTTTTTTTTTTGCTTTCTCTACCAACTATACTTACAATTTAAGTTGAATTCTCTGTCGATTATATGAGATAAACGTGTATCGCAATTAAATTTTTGTAGTGATTGTATAACTTGAACGTATAGTTTAATAAATAATCACAGTGCTACCTGTCTGCTCTGGAAATGAGCATGCAAACCACAAAGAATAAAAAATACGTTGTTTACATAAAATCTCTAATAAACTGCAATGAATACGTGTATAAACTGCTCTCGGGTGACTAGCCGAGTCAAGAGTGCGTTGCTACACGATATTTCGGCGACTAGATTCATTGCCGCTATCTTCTGCTGAAGTGTAGCAACGCACTCTTGACTCGGCTAGTCACCCGAGAGCAGTTTATACATTCTCAACGCCGAGAAAGACTTCGTTCTGCAATGAATACGTTTACGAAGACTGATTAAATAAGCAGTAGAAGATTACCGTATTTAAGTGACCTGTGGCGTTCAGCTTCGTTAGTAAATTCGCTTTCACTAATTTCACCTACTGTAGCAGAGAATTAAATGAAACGAAAATGTTTGGGGGGCTGTGCTTGAATTCAGCAGGATGGCTCTGTACTTTTGACTACTGAATTTCCGTTTTAATATATTTTTTACGTAAAAATAATTAAAATTACCGAGATTATTTAGGCAAGGTTAAAATTCATTATAAAATTGGAAACGTTGCAGCGAAAAGAAGAATTAAAAGTTTGTAAAGGATATAAATAACCTAATTTTAACAGTTGGTTCATTATACCACGTTTGTAACACCGATATTAAGCTGTTTTTTTTGTAGAGGTGAGTACTTATTAGATTAATACTAGGAAATTCCAGGAATGTGTAGCGCCGTACCGTTTGCCAATGCAAATAAAATCAAATTTGTGCGAAAAAAATATATTTCATTAAAAGAAAAATACTAATGATTTAGAATAGCAGAATACGCAATTAGGGCGATAATCAACTATGTATTTAATGCGATGTTGATGCAGGCCATGTTTCCACAGTTGCTTAATTAATTACTAGTTGAAAGAACACGCCAATGCAACTGTTTAGTTTATTTATTGCTGCGTCGTACGCGTTTCACCTCTCATCGAGTATTCATCAGCGACGAATCTGGGTTATAGTTTTTATATACAGTTTTATTCTATTATTACATAATTATGGGCATGAGATATTTTATAGCTAAAAGTTACTTACTATTTACATTTCCTACTATGGTATGCAGCTGCGCATCTCCGTTTTCATATACAACGCATGTTTTGCCTGTATCATATTTACAATATTGTTTGTTATCATCGTTCAGTCGTCTGTTAGCGTCAGCTGGTTTGTTTATGTCTTGTCGCGTCCTTCGGTTGTCTGCTGTGGCCATTTTGTTGGTATATGTCATGTCTCAGGCCAATAGCGCAGGTTTTGAAAAGTGTGTGTATGTGTGATGGTCTTGTTAGAATGTTTTATATTTATGTGTGATGTATATATGTGTGGGGTTTTATTATACAGTTTGTGTTTATTTTGTTTTGTCTATCGAGTTTGTGTATATTAAATTGAGTAACGTTTTATTTGTGAGGTTTACTAGGTCGTTTAGTACCTGTTTGCCTTCATTTTTTGCTTTTTGTATATATAAGTTTTCCTGTATAGTGATTGTGTTGTGTCTGTGGTTGTTGATAGTGAGAATTTGCATATCTGTGTTTATGTTTGTTGGTGAATGGTCATTTTCTATGAGGTGTTCGGCAAATGTGGAATGGTTACTGTATTTTAATGCAATTCAATATTCTTGATGGATAAAACAGAATACATAACAAAAACAGAAGAATTTATAGAAAAGAACAACATAACACAACTAAAATCTGATCCAACAAATAGATAACAAGCAGAACTGAAGAAACCACTGAAAAAAAAAACAAATATCATTCTTACAGACAGCCAAAAGCAACACATCACACAGACAAATCCTTCAGCTCCAACACTGAGAAGCCAACCAAAAATACATAAACCACAAATTCCAATACGACCAGTAATTAATTTTAGAAAAGCCCCAACATATCACTTAGCCAAACACATAAACAGCATTTTAAGCCAACACTACACATTAAAGGAGAACAGAAGTATAAAAAACACAACAGTACTCATTCAGAACATAAAAGACTCACACATCCCAAACACAGCAACACTTGTATCATTTGATATTGAAAATATGTACAGTAACATCCCAATCAAAGAAACCATAGAACTAATCAACACAAACCTGAATACTTACAAAAAACTACCCAGCAACCATATAGAAGAAATCAAAAGCACAATAGAAATACTGACATCTCAGAATTATTTCACTTTTAATAATAAATATTACCTACAACAGGAAGGACAGCGTATGGAATCCCCAATATAAGGCACCTTAGCCAATATATTCATAGACGACATAGAAATGGAAATACTGCAAAAACTAATCCCCCAGAAAGGATACAAGATTCTGTATTGGTGGAGGTATATTGATGATATTCTATGCCTCATAAATGAATCAGATGAAAGAATAAATGAATTACACCAGGATATAAACAATATTCACAAAAAAATTACATTCACAATAGAAAAAGAAGACATAGGAAAAATAATTTTTTTGGATCTCACCATTACAAAACATGCAAACAAACACTCATTCCAAATATACAGAAAATCTACAGCAACAGACCAGATAATACATTACACATCAAACCACCCACACAATCACAAACAAGCTGCAATAGGTTTCATGCTAAACAGATTAAACAGAATCCCACAGACAAAGAACAACTACCAAATAGAACTCAACACAATAAAGGAAATAGCAACAAAAAATGGATATGAACTGCACACAGTTGACACAATAAATACAAAAATAATTAACCAAACGAAAAAAGAACAAATAGTAAACAACACAACCAAACTGCAACCACATAGATCCCACCTGAAAAACACATCTACAACACACACAGTTCAAACAAACACACAAACCACACAGTACAATGAAAACAAAAGGAAATGGTATGCAATGACATATTCTAACAAATACACACACCTAATCGCAAACATTTTCAAAAAACAAGGCATTAACATTGCACTGCGAACTGACAACTCACTGCAAAGACAAATTAGACCCCATTCAGACACAAACAAATACCACAATTCAGGCATTTACCAACTCACCTGTCAAAAATGTGAAGCAGTATACATAGGGCAAACACGAAGACAATTCCAAATCAGATACAAAGAACACATGAGAGCATTAAAATACAGTAACCATTCCACATTTGCCGAACACCTCATAGAAAATGACCATTCACCAACAAACATAAACACAGATATGCAAATTCTCACTATCAACAACCACAGACACAACACAATCACTATACAGGAAAACTTATATATACAAAAAGCAAAAAATGAAGGCAAACAGGTACTAAACGACCTAGTAAACCTCACAAATAAAACGTTACTCAATTTAATATACACAAACTCGATAGACAAAACAAAATATAAAACATTCTAACAAGACCATCACACATACACACACTTTTCAAAACCTGCGCTATCGGCCCGAGACATGACATCTACAAATAAAATGGCCACAGCAGACAACCGAAGGACGCGAAAGCGCACCAGAGACAAGACATAAACAAATCAGCTGACGCTAACAGACGACTGAACGATGATAACAAACAATATTGTAAATATGATACAGGCAAAACATGCGTTGTATATGAAAACGGAGATGCGCAGCTGCATACCATAGTAACAAATGTAAATAGTAAGTAACTTTTAGCTATAAAATATCTCATGCCCATAATTATGTAATAATAGGATAAAACTGTATATAAAAACTGTAACCCAGATTTGTCGCTGATGATGCCTCGATGAGAGGTGAAACGCGTACGACGCAGCAATAAATAAACAGTTGCATTGGCGTGTTCTTTCAACTAGTAACTATGTATTTGTTGTGGAAGAACTTTGGCTTGTGTTAACAGCCTCATAGTACTAAAATTCTTTCAGTTCGTAGATTATGTTTCATTCAATACATTTTGTTTTGTTTGGAATAGGAACATATTTCTTCCTGTGGTTGTTTGTAATCTTTTCAAAAACGCATCTGCAAAAATGTTAATGTCTGAAACGAATATTTTCGGAACAGTGTTCACTGATTAAAAACTGTATTGTAAATAGTTAAATCTCTCTAAGTTCAGTGGTATTACAGACAGTTTACTGTTAATACCCTATTACTTCACCGCTAAATATGGGCCAAGATCAAATGACGTTTTCACCACCTGAACTGTTAGTTCAAATTTGTCATCTTGGGATTCAGTGCCTATGTCTCTGAATGAAAACCTTCTGCACAGCGTCGAAGCCATGCTACTAATCACATGAATTAGTAATACTCAAAAGACGTTTTACTAAACAATAGCAAAATAATGCTTAAGAGTTTATGAATAATCGTAAAAGGTAAAATTGGGTGTATTCTTAATTCTGCTACTAATAAGACATATTTCAAATCAGTTTTAACAACGTTGCGTTTTTAGTCTAAATTAGTGAGACTTCATGATGGAGTATTGTATAGTATTAACTATCACCGTGAATTTGACTAGTTATATGCATTGAAGGTTGAAGCGTGCTCAGGTTCCAGCCAAATGTCAAAATGCAGTCTGTTTATAAAGATCACTGTGGTGAGGCGGAATGAGAACACAATATCCTCACACATGAGATTTTTTTTGTGGGAAAGAGTGTAGACAATTCTCGAAGATAGACAAACAACAGCTGGATTAATCCTGAATGACCTTGGTCTTAGCTGTAGCCAGAGAATTATTCGTGAGTGACTGCCCATCTCCAAAGCGTCAGCGTCATCAGTAAAATGGATCCTTGCCCGTTGACCCCATTTTAGGGTCAAACTCTACGTGGGCTTTATTTATAGATTGTTCACAATGTTAGATTAATTTCTTTGCATGGCCTCATTTATGTATTAATCTCTGAAAAAGTAGTTATTTATTTATCGTATGATTATTTAACAAGGTACACAATAGGAAATGTACATATCACAAGCATATCTATCTCCAGATCTAATGTTTTGATCCAGTCAACCGCACTGATCGACCCATCATGCATTTCCCCTTGTAGGCCCGAAGAGGACGGTCAGAAACGATATAATTGATTGTAAGGTGGCTCCGCAGTCACAATTTGCAGAATCTACCCAGCCCCATTTGTGTAATAAGTAGGTGCATCTGCCTTGTCCTGTTCGAATCCGATTGACGATTCTCCACTTCCTCCTGGGGAGATCGAAACCTTGTAACCATAATGAGGGATCCTCAATTAGATTTTTATTGGCTACAGATGACTGTTTCCATTGAGTTGTCCACAGCTTATTGGTGTTGAAAGAGGACTCTGCAAGGTTGATTGCTGTGTGCCATGGCGGTTTTCTTGATTTCAAGCGTTGGTGTTTTGCTTGAATATAGTCTTGATGTATAGGCAGCTGAGGGTTCTTCAGGATATTTTTCCAGAATTTTAAGAGAGCTTCTGATCTTCTTAGTGCTGGGGGTGAGATGTTGCATAGCACTGGAAGCCATATGGTGTTCGTACTCCGAATGCATCCCATAATTATCCTGCCTGATTGAGTTGCACATCTATCTTCTTTGTGTGGGCACTATTGATCCAGGATGGGCAGCAGTATTCAGCAACAGAGTATGACAGAGCTAAGGCTGTGAATCTTAGTAGTAAAGATATGCCATCTTCCTCCCTCCCAAAATCACTAATGTGAGGAAACTAAGGGATAGTTCAGGCTGTCCAATTTCTGGGACTGTTGAGGCATAATCCTAACCGCTCACCAGATCACTATCAACGTTTATTATTTAATAGAAAGAATTTTTAACCATCTATATTGATGACTGTAGCTATATACATTAAACTACATTTTAACAAGGCGGCCATTTTTATTGAGGCATTTGTTTTATTGTTTCTTTGTGTTCCTCCTTCCAAGAAACTGACCGCCAACTTCAACCATCCCTGCACAAAGGCAACCGCCATACCACCACTGTAAAGATGGCTGCTTGCTTTCAGGAGTGATACGGGCAATCCACGTTTCATCACCAGTGACAATGTGGTGTATATCATTTCCTCACATTCCCGTCATTTATGACATAATCACCATAAAAATTCAACAATTTGTCTCCAAAATTCCGATGCACTAACATTTTTATTTTTTTTTTATTTATTTATTTATTTATTTATTTATTTATTTTTTTTTTTTTTTTTTTTTTTTTTTTTTTTTTTTTTTTTTTTTTTTTGCGAGGAAAAGTCTTATCACCGATCCCACTTTTTAATTTTAACTGCTATTTTAAAATAACACATAATAGTGAGACAATTTCCTAGAACAATATAATTCGCACAATTATTGCACTGGAAGTTAAGTAATCAACTGAAAGTGGTATGAACTGCACGCATCTAATGCAAAATTGGTGCTTACTTTTTAAACGCACCTCGTAAAAAGGCAATTGTAAGTACAACCATCAAAGGCCATCAAAGTACCTACCCCCACCACTATACTATTTTCTAGTCTCCAGATGCTGCCAACAGTGATCTATTACTAAGAGGCCAAAGATTTTTCTACAGATTTATTTATTCTGGAAATAGAGGAGTGCTTCTCTATCTCAATTGGGGCTACAGTAATTATGGATTTCACGAAATTAAATGACGCAGACAGAGATGTGTGGCATTAAATTCAGCACACCATTCATAATTTCGTTTCTCTTTTCGTGTTTAGAGAGATATATAGAAGCTTCTCCAACTGTCAGCCGGTATGTAGTAATGTCCATCTAATAATACTAACATTTGTTCGATATTACAAGTTTTTTAATCAACATAACATCGTTAACAGACTGAAAATAAACGAGGAATAAAACTTTATATTTGAAAAGTATAGTAAACCATTCTTTCGTACATTCTCTTCTACAGTATCAAATCACCGTGAAATATGAAAGTATGCTGCTTTTCTCTGAGACAGTTCCAAAACTCCTATAGGAGTCTATATAGAGGACTATCGTGTGTGTTGTTGTATGTGTGTTGATGATTTTAATGACTGTTGCCTATTTTAGTGTTATGTGAATATGGAGTTGAAAGAAAGGAGATGGCGGAACCCTGTATCGCTCTATTCAAGTTCATTCTTTCGAAAGATACCAGTGTGTCGCCAAGCTTAATGTGTACGCATCTCGATTAACAGTGTCGCATGCCCTCACTCCATACACAAGTTCTGTACACAGTCTGCGCACAATCTCCTACCCTCCAAATCAAGACCTGAATTGTGAAAGTTCTCATATCTCCAGGATTCGAACCAGCTAATCCCATGATACCTGAGCCAACAGGGTGGATAGGCCAAATAAAATAGTTTTAAATCATGTTTCTTGATGGCGTTAACTTTTGAGATAGACTCTTCGCTTGGTTATTCACTCTGCATAACTTTGAGATCGCAGTATGTACCATAAATGAAAGAGACTTAGTTCTTTAATTTGGGTATTTGACAGAGTTCTTAGAGCAACAGTTATGATGTGAAAATATGGTGTAATGCAGGGATACAGAAATGATAAACGACAGTGCGGGAATGATATGTGTGTTGTTCACTCCACCACTATAAGCTTTGTTTGACATGTTGCCAGCCGTTCATATTCTGTTGTGTTTATTATATGTGTAACATTGTGTAATTGTAAGACTGGAGATTTTCTCGGCGTTGTAAATGAATAAAATTTTCTCGGGTAGCTAGCCGAGTCAGTACATCGTTTGACCACGACGTTTCGGCGGTCACACACTCTGCCGCCATGTCACTTGACAATGGCGGCAGAGATTGTGACCGCCGAAACGTCGTGGTCAAACGATGTACTGACTCGGCTAGCTACCCGAGAAAATTTTATTCATTGTGTAATTGTTCTGAAAGAATAACAGTAAACTCGTGCGGTCGTAATGGCCTGGTGACATGGTTTCCTAACGTCTGCGCAATCCGTCCCTATCGTACCCGCTTAACCTAACCCGATAATCATACCGGCTGTAGGAGACCTACAGTTTATCGTGGAATCTGATCCACGCAAGTGTTATATCGTACTTCACAGTACACAGCAATCTGTGCAAGAGGGGAAGGTTGGGTTAGGAGCCTATGAAGACATGGATTCGAACTGGGGACCTGTTGATCTCCAGTCAGACGCATTAACCACTGAGCCGCCAGACTGCTCTGTGAAAAAAGGAAAACGTTATCCCTGTGTTAACAACGTGAAGCAAAAAAATTTATTCTATATCGCTTTCTGGAGAATAAATTAGGACGATTAATAGAAGCTTATTACCAAAATGTTTTGTCCCAATATCTACAACTTTGTAGTGTTCATCCTTAGCCCTAAGCCGATGTTACAGACCAAAAAAATGTGTTTTGTTAGCACCAATCCAATATTATTTATGCTTTGCTCATCGTTTGTGATTCTGCCTCTTAAATAAAAATACTCTTAGATGCTTATTCTGAATCTGTTGTGATTCTGACATGTAATATTCTTTAATTTTTAATATTTATGTTCCTTTTAAATTTAATGCTCCCTTATTTTTATTGTATGATAATGTGCAGTGCCGTTTGAAAGTTAGATTTTTTTTTTTCCTTTTGCCTTTACGCCTCGTCAACGTCATTAGAGGCGGGATGGGAGTGGGGAAAAGGAACGGGAAGGAATTCGGACATGGCTTTTGAAGGAAGCACCCCGGCATTCGCCTGGAGTGATTTAGGGAAACTATGTAAAACCATAAACCGGATGCCCGGACGGGGATTCGAACCGGCGTCAGAGCGTTAACCGCTCACCCACCACGCACGTCGTGTAGAAGAAGCTTATTTGATTCCAAAATCCTCTGCAGAGTAGAACATGACGAAGCTGATCACAGGTCAAGGCAGATTAAAATAATATTATTTGGCTAAAGAACTCTTATGAATTTATTTACGATTGTCATCTGGCTCTCATTTTATATCTCGCCTCTTTATCGTCAAGCAAAACACTAAAAATTATATATATATTTTGGATCTAGGGTTCATTGTCTATGTCCACTTGTGAGCGAGAAGGCTTAAGCACGATTTCGTGTTTATTGATCTACTTTGCTGTCAGCTGATTAAAGCTCGGTTGTTCCGAAAAAATTTATTCTTTCTCATATATCAGGCATCAAAAGACTGGATGTGAAAGGAAATAAGATTAGCAATTTTCTATAAACAATAATATATATACCAACTGTGGTTTTAAATAAGTCTAAGATTCAATAGGAATCCTAAAAACATTAATAACAAAAAAATCACAAATTAACCCACTGTATCAAATTATTCCCACTCACTTCAATAACAATGATCTCGCCTCGCATTCGGGAGGACGGCGGTTCGAATCCCCGTCCGGGCATCCAGATTTGGGTTTTCCATGGTTTCCCCAAATCACTCCAGGCAAATGCCGGGATGCTTCCTTAAAAAAGGCCATGGCCGAATTCCTTCCCATTCCTTGCCCCCATCCTTGCCCCCCATCCTTTCCTGTCTCTAAAGACCTCGATGTTAAAAAGAGACGTAAAGCAGTTACAAAAAAAAAAAAATAATAACAATGAATGCCCAGAGGTTCATGATTCCCCATACGACTTTGTATTTACAATCAGGTTACCGCTTAAAAGCAATTTTCTGTTAAAGAAAGGAATATCAGATTGCTGTAATGAAGTGTTATCTGAAAAATTATAGTATCATAAAAAATGAGTCAAGTCCACCATCAAAATTTTAAATGCTCGTAATTTGATAAGTTTTCCTTGCCACCTCTTCCAGATTGCACTCACCTGTTCATCTAAAGAATAAATGAATGAAAGAGTTTGACCAGTTTTACACAGTTAGAGTGCGTTTTATAGGCACGTGGATATTAAATTATGCCAAATTACGTTAAAATTTGATCATTAGGGTGTGAATAAAAGTAAAATTAGAGCTATCAAGTTTTCCAAAATGTATTACCACATTTTGAGCCATGCATAGACATATAATCCTACTGTTTTGTTCACAATAAAACTTTACAACGATCTCCAAAAGATCTAATGAAACAGCAGTTACGTAGACCTGAGAAGAGCTTGTTAATCCACACATTCCAGCACTTGATAAATTATACTGCTAATTAGTAAAAGCAGTTAATTTCGCAAAATGCAATGAAAGAGGGGGGGGGGGGGTTGAGCTTTGTAAAACGGTAGACTTGAGGTAATTAAAACGGGAAATTCACCGTCTGCAATGTTAGTACTGCACAAGATTCATCTCACCTTACACACCTCCGATATGTAATTTTCAGTATTCAACAGCTGAATATTAAGTTCGTTGCTCTTATTATTTAATGGAGGCTAGCCCACCCCGGTGGTCGAGATCGCTAAGGCATCATGATGGTATCTGGCACTCGGCGCAAGATCACCTGATTATAGACCAAGTGGAGGGGAAAAGTAATACGAGGGCAGATCGGAAAGTAACGCACAATAACATTTTCCCAAAAAGTTTAATATGTACCACAACCAAACAAATCACAAATTAACTTACATCTTTGATCTACTTTTCTACATTGTCACCAATTTTCTCAACACATTTCTCCCATCCTGGTAAAAGTTTCAATATGCCCTGTTGTCCGTTTTTTGGGAGTGTAGCCATCTGCGGGCTGCTGATTTCACTTCCGCATCTGTTGAAAAATGTTGGCCGGCCAGGAATTTCTTCATGGAACCAAACAGATGAAAGTCAGACGGTGCCAGGTCCGGACTGTATGGTGCCTGCTGGAGCACCCACCCAAAAGTGGCGAGTTTCTCACTAACAGAAACAGCCACATGAGGACGTGCATTGTCATGAAGAAGTTTGACACCATTAGCATTAATGTTGCGGCGTTTCTAACGAAGGGCACGAGGCAACTTAACCAACGTTTTCATATAGGCTGCTGCATTCACAATGGTTCCGTGTTCAGCAAAGTCCACCAATAACACGCCAAACATGTCCCAGAAAACTGTCACAAGCACTTTCTTATCCGACTGAGTCACTTTGAATTTTTTTCGTACTGGGGAACCAGCATGTTTCCACTCCATAGAGGCCTGCTTGGTTTCGGGCGTGTAATGGTACGCCCACGACTCATCACCAGTGACGATTCCTTTCAGAACGTCAAGCCCTTCTGCGGCATAACGCGTTAAGTGATCCAAGCTTGTCATCATTCGCTGGCCCTTGTGGTTGTCTGTAAGGTTCTTAGGCTCCCAGCGAGCACTAACTTTACGGTATTTCAACGTGTCATGAACAATGTCGGAAACTGCACCATAGGAAATGCTGCGATAAGGTTCGCAGGTGCACATGCCGATCCTTCAAGATTGCTGCCTCAATGGCGCGGACATTCTGCGAAGTTGAAACTGTTACCGGCCGCCCGGAGCGTTGCGAATCACTAAGGTTCACGCGACCCTCTTGGAAGAATGCACACCACCTGGAGACATTGCTACGGTCCACACAGTCGTCCCCATACACGCCACGCATGTCGCTGTGAATTTCACTCCGTGAATGCCCTTTGGCCCACAAATATCGAACTACACTTCGCAGCTCTTCACACGTGGACGACCGTAACATGCGCGCCATGTTTGTTTCATAGTTCACGCTTCTCTCGCTAGAGCTGCACATGAAAACAAAATATCCTCTATACCGCAAACTTGAAACTATATCATCATGAAACTTCAACATTCCAGCTGCAATACCAGGGGAGTAAAAAATTATTGTGCGTTACTTTCCGATCTGCCCTCGTATCTTTGGTTACTTGGCTAGGAGTGTAGGAGAGGTGGTGGTACAATTTCCAAGCACAGGATGATGTGCTAAACTCCTTGATTAAACCCCCAAACCGTGAGAATGGAGAGAGGGCAGACGAAAATATGATGTTAATCTTTATGTTTTTATGCCTTTATGCCTCGTCGATGTCGAGGTCACTAGAGGGCGGATGGGACTGTGGGCAAGGAACGGGAAGGGATTCGGCCATGGCCTTTGGAAGGAAGCATCCCGGCATTCGCCTGCAGTGATTTGGGGAAACTATGGAAAACCCAAATCTGGATGCCCTGACGCGGATTCGAACAGGCGTCCTCCCAAATGCGAGGCCAGAGCGATAGTAATCCATATGTTGCTTGGGCTCATAAAGTTTGCTGTCTCCTGTTGTCTTTCTGAATAGTTGGCCTGAAAGGTGGAGCAACAGTTTTCACTCTTTCTCTCCATTCGTCTTAAAATACACCGCACAAAACAACTTTATGCTCCTACATCTCATAATGTCAGTTACTGTTGTCTACATACAATAAACCGAACGTTGTGGGTGAGCGGTAACGCTCGGGCCTAGCATTCTGTAGGACGCAGGTTCAAATAAACGGCAGGATATCCAAATTTCAGTTGTCGTCGTTTACTGAAATCACTCCAAGTGAATGCCGGGATGGTTCCTTCAAAATGCCATGACCGAGTACCTTTCAATCCCTTGCCCCATCCTCTCAATTCTCAAATGACGATGACGAATCGTATAGCCAGAAGCAAAAACAGAATAAAAGATAAACAAAACAAACATACAATTCTCCGAAGACACATGGATGTAAGGAACTAAATGTCCTACCTCTGTATTCGGACTGTATTCGGACCTAGTACTCTAGTACTCTTCCTATGGGTGGATTCAATCTTCGGATCTCGGAACACACGTACAGTTCATTAAAGAAGATCCACAGAAGGGAAGGAGAGAAGAGGTGAGTTCTGTGTAATCACTGGAGGTATTATTTTCCATTGATACTGGCAGAATTGAGGGGTAAAGGAGACCCAAAAATTGCCTAGTTAAATATAGAAAACCTGGCAAGTGCTAGTCAAGCCGCACACAATTAGTATTCCTTTCTCTAATGACATAAACACATATCTCGCATGCTATACGTCAGACGAAAAAAGCTTTGCACAAGAAGCAATGTTTGATACATTTTCGTGTTAAGTAGCGGAATCCGCGCCACGTTGCCGCTCGCACTGCTAATGCTATCATTCATTTCCAATCAAATTTGGTATAGGTAAATCTAGATATAACAGTAACCTGAGATAAGAGCAGTTTCAATAAAATTTTATTATGTAATATACCGTCAAAATTATAACCTCTTCCTTTTTTTAGTTACTTGCAAAATATATTAAATGTAATTCTTAATTGTATTTGCAGTTTAAACACAGGATATGTTCGATCTTGTTAACAAATATCAAGTTCGTAGGTAATAGCGATTTTTGAGACAGAGCTAGTACCAAGAATGACGTCGACGTCGAGGTCATTAAAGTCGGTAAATGATGGGGGGGGGGCAAGGAACGGGAAGGAATTCGGCCATGCCTTTTGTAGGAAGCATCCCGGCATTCGCCTTGAGTGATTTGAGGAAACCATGTAAAATCCAAATCTGGATGTCCGGATGGGGATTCGAACCCACGACCTCTCGAATTCGAGGCCAGAGCGTTAACCACTCACCCACAATGTTCAGTAAACAAAAATGATCGAGAATTGATAACTTTGAAGAGAAACCTTTTTTTTTAAGAGTGAAAAAAGAAGAAAAAAAATATCTTAGTCTTTTACTTGATCTCTAAACATCTGCTCCCAAAACACTCAAGGAAAAAGAAAAAAGAATTGGCCCCTTTACTTCAATGGAATCCGCTTAGAAATATATTAAATACAATACAATAGAATACGGTGTGTCCATAAATGAAAGGATAATCCTGCAACTGCAGATAGGCCACATCATTTCCTACTATATGACAAATTTTATTTTAGTAACAGTCTCAATATTTTAGAGATATTGATTTATTAAATATTTTTTTCGAAACATGTGATTTTTTTTTAGTTTATTCCATGCCATTTCCACAATTTAAGACTTTCCGACACGATGGCACCCAGATAGCCAATTCAACAACACGATAGATTTCTGGGAACTCATTGTCCAGATGGAAAAAATACTTGCATGGTTACATAAATTCCTTGACTTTAATTTTAATTTTATTTTAAAAAAGTCCAAAATACCAATCTTCGTGCTTTAGAACTACCATAAAAACATAATTTTAAAAGGAATGTTAAACAATTATACCATTTTAAAATTGGCAATAACTTTTTGAATGAAATTGGCACGATCCGCTTAGTACATTTTTTTTTTTTTTTTTTTTTTTTTTTTTTTTTTTTTTTTTTTTTTTTTACACCACAGGCTGTCTAAGTCAGCCGTTTGAATAAATTTGTATACACTTTTTACATAAGATTTTAAAGTTTTTTTTTAACTTTTTAAGAAAAAAAGAACATTGTTTTAGATGCCTCAAACATTCTTGAACAAATTAAAGAACAACGGGGTTTAAAAAGTACTAATTTGTAGAAAAGTCAGTCACATGTTTCGAAAAAAAAATTAATAAATCAATGTCTCGAAACTGGTGAGACTTTTAGTAAAATAAAATTTTGTTATATAGTAGGTTGCAGGATTATCCTTTCATTCCTGGACAACCTGTGTATTAAATACAATATTTGGTTTTGGGACTACGAAACACATAATAAGTCCAAGTTGTGACTTTCTACAATTCCTGAACATGTCAACAAGTGGTAAATCTGAAGAGGAAGCATTTATGTGTTTTTTTTTGTTTCAACGCAATATCGTGGTATGTTTAAAATGACGTGAACATGTGCCGCATACAGATGCGTCTTCTCTGCAAACATTTCCGTTTAAATAAACCTATCGTCCACATCGTAGTGAATGTCTGGGCCATTCTGATGTAAGACCCTAAATTTAGACGTACAAAGAAGCACTGTTTGCGCCACTTTCCTAGAAAAAATCTGTAGCCCGAAGGATACCCTGGCAGCTGGCTGATAGCGGCCTTGCACCGCACTTGTGTTGGCCCAGCGACAGCAAACACCATTTACTTATGCGCGTGTCACTTTCTGTGACACAAGTAACATTTCTTCCGGCTTCTATTTGAGCCTAGGTGCGCGGACGAAGGAACCTTCACGTGCTGCTTTGAGCAGTGACCTAACTAATTCAGTAAAACTATTCGAGGGCTCTACAGTAAAAGATGCAGATGGAAGAAATCCTATTTCCCCTTTTTTATGAGTTCTTTACGGCTTAGTTACGACTAACCAGGGGAGGATGAGGCAATGAACGGGAAACAATTCGGCCATGGCCTTTTGTAGCTGCCATCCAGTCATTCACGATTAGTGATTTTTGTAAATCATAGTAAACCAAAGCTGGATTGCTGGACTGGGAATCAAACCAGCGTCCTCCCGAATGACAGTCCTGAACGTTAATAGCTCACCCAGCATACTCGGTGTCAGATACCTGTTTAAGCAGCACGTCAGCTTTCAAGAGAATTCGCAATCGTTTCTTAAATACATCTGCATGTCGTCATTTGGTCCTCTAGTTCTAATGGGGCATAAAAATTCCAGGATACAGATGCATTGGAACACTTCACATCGTGGTTTATGTAATTCAAATATCGCTAGTGACATAAATCAGTGTTGCTGAGAAATGTTGTACATCAAGAGACCAATCATAATTTAACGAGACTGATTTTATTTTTATTTTGACTAATATAAAAACTCCATCTATTAAGCAATCTGCCCAATCTATTAGACCAGCTTCCATATGGTATCACCGTATCATGCATGCCGGCTTTCATTGCTTAAGTATGTACTCAATGTTCAAATTTAACAAATTAATAATTATGAGTTGCATAGTTGCCTCATGGACATCCTCTTTACTCATCGTGATAATAAGTTAAACGACGATTTCGCATTTAGTGTACTAACGTACTAGTACCACATTAACCTGCGTTTAATAAAGCATTTTGCGTCTGCTTTAAAAGTCTCGTTTATATTTGACTGACTCTAGTGTACACCTCAAGTAGTAGTAGTAGTAGTAGCATGACCAACTTATTGTCCAGTTTTATTGTGAACGACTAAGAAATTGAAGAAAAAATCAGTTCGAACATAAAGGAGCGTCCATAAACTACGTGGTTCACTCAAGGGGTGGAGAGGTTGGGTAGAAAGCTACGCTCGGCTAATTGGGAGGGGGTTACGAGACGAGTTACGCAGTTTTTCATTTATTTTATTTGGCAAAGTTAAAACAGAATACACAACAGCATGTGAATATTTTATTTCCGTAATTTAATTACCTCCGTATTTTGGATACGCTATATACTCGCGGTGCGTGTGACTTGAAGTGCTTGGGCTCACGGGGCGTGTGGTTTGAACTTGCCAACAAACGGAAACATTATGCACTCAGTAACTAGACTCAAATTAGCTTGGAGATGTCGCCAGTGACAGTTCGTATTGTTCTGATGATTTCAAACAAAGCTGTTTTTATTCGGATCAGCGACGTGTCAACACACCGCTCGTTGACAAAATAATTTTATGTCTTCTTTTAAGTGAACTTCAGTGCATCTTTAATTCTGGGGATCACTGAAATGTTATTTGGAGTTTAAAGCGTTTCTGAGACGTGAAAAGACGCTGTGCAGAAAGTAAAAGTCCAGCTAATTTTAAAAATCGCAAACAGCGTCAACGACCTATAGAAATCTTTTAAGTAGAACAAAGAATCATTTTCGGGCAATGCAGAAAGAAAAGTGACAGAACTAAGGCAAAAATTTAAAAAAAAAAAATCTAAGATTTTTACGTTGCAGGTATAGTTTGTTCTATTTTACCAATTAATAAACAATGATGAATGAGACAATGAAAACACTATTTTTAATAACACCTCGGGAAGAATAGGATACCCTGGCTACAATCGAGAAAAATATTATCCCAGTTATTCATTACTTACAGGCTCCATTTGCCTCCATTTGATTCAAAATATTTATAATTACAAAAAATATATAAAAAGTATCGATCGTGATCGTTATATATCATTAATTTTAACGGTGGGGGAGGTCAAGGCAAATGCCACGTTAGGATACATTGGTGGGTTCCAAAGAGGCCAAAATGGAACGACGTGGTTTACGTACGCTGCATAAGCAAAGAAACGAGGTAAATAATCGGAAACGGCAGCAAACAATTATAATACCAGCAGCATAACTTCACATAGCATTATGCTTTCAACGCATTCTTTATTTCGCCTGCTTGCACATATTCAAATGAAAACACACCTGCCAGTGATAAATCGAAAAATCATGGAAATTGATTCAAGGGCTCGGATAGGTAATTTTGATAGTAATGAAAATATATACTTGTAAATTAAAAATTCTCGACATGTATAATCTCACTAAAATTGGTCTTTCATGGACGAATCATTAGTGAAATTAAACCAGAACTTCATCTTTTTTCATGGTCTTCAGTTTGTAAAATATTATTTGAGACATTTAAAAACGTTAAAGAGCTTTGTTACTCCAGATAGTTGTCTGCGGTTATTTACGCCAACAAATACAACATATTTTGCACTCTCAAACTACTTTAAAAAATATCAAATACTTTTCCAGAACCATCTCAGATATCTGCCAGAACTAACCGTCAGAAATACGCCACCATAGTGGTCGTAAATTTCCTCATTCGACAGACAAATCACCAGTGTAGTTTCCCTTCCCACCATACACACTGCGGAGAGGTATGGCATTTAGCCCAGGGCATTGGTATTCTGGAGCATGTCATATGCTCTAACATTATGAAATTTCTAGATGAAAACGAGTTACTTACAGCAAACCAACACGGATTTCGGAAGAACAGATCGTGTGAAACGCAACTAGCCCTATTTTCGCATGACGTAATGAAAGTTATCGATGCAGGATCACACGTTGATGCAATTTTCTTGGATTTTCAGAAAGCTTTTTACTCTGAACCACACAACTGACTTTTAGCGAAGATTCTAGCATACGGTATATCGGATCAGATTTGCGAATGGATACGCGATTTTCTAACTGGTCGATCATATTATGTCGTTGTTGACGGGGAAGCCTCTTCTAAGCTAGATGTTACTTCGGGCGTCCCTCAAGGAAGTGTAATAGGACCACTTCTTTTTCTAAATTTTGTAAACGATCTCGAAGACAACGTTAATTGCAGGATACGATTGTTTGCTGATGATGCACTTATCTATATGGAAGTGAGGTGCTCTGACGATTGCTTAGGAATTCAGCGCGATCTGGATGCTATTTTGGAATGGTGCCATAAATGGCAGCTTACACTTAACTGCAAAAAAGTGCAAGGCAATGCAAATAAGTAATAAAAAAAAGACCCCGTCTGCTCACGAATACAAAGTTAACAATTCAGTTGTTGACACGTCGTATTCCCTGAAGTGTCTAGGCATAACAGTACAAAGCAACATGAAATGGGACTTGCACATAAGTTCCGTCGTAGGCAAAGCTAATTCTAAACTACGATTCATAGGTCGTATTTTGAGAATTTGTAATGCTCATACAAAGGAAATAACGTACAAAACACTAGTGCGTACACATTTGGATTACTGTTTTGGAATTTGGGATACGTTTCGCAAGGGATTGATTGACACGTTAGAGAAAGTACAGAGGAGAGGAGAATATGCGAAAATCTTTAATTCACGAGTGCAATGAAATACTTCTTTCGCCAACCTATTTAGGTCGCAATGACAAGAGGGATAAGATTCGAGAAATAAGATGCCGTACTGATACTTTTATGTATTCTTTCTTTCCTCGTTCTGTTCGGGATTGGAACGCACAGAATTAGAATTGGTGCTTAGCACCCTCTGCCATCCACAGTATTTGTGAATTGCAGAGTATAGATGTAGACAATCTGGGGATTATAAATTGTTTACGGCTAAAATTTCTTCCACTACAGGTACTCGAACCAGTAATGGCGTGGCAAACGTAGAACACTATAATGGTGCCGCAACGCCCTGAGACGAAGGCACGAGTGCCTAACCATAAAGCCACTGCGTGGACATGCTGCTCTGATTAACGGTTTTAATGGTCTGTGAGGTATAAAATTATCCACTATAATTATCCATTATTACTCTATAATATCAAACACAAATCTGGTTGGAATCCAGTTCTACTTTTACTTTTCAGTTTCATTGATTTGCTCGTCGCTCCTAGAAACAGACAAGCAAGAATGACATTCATGTCCTCAGATGCACCATCCATTCTGTAAAACTGCAAAAGTCAAGAAGGTGGTCAAAGGTTCTCTGAGTCCCACCTTAGACTCACAATAAGTAATGTAGCAGCAATTGATTCCTACCCGTGAATCATCCCAGTCAGCTTTGAGTTGAAGATTGCGTTTGTTTGCGAGTGACTTAGTCATTTCTATTGGGAGCTACACCAGATAGCTGTAATTTATATCATTATGAAGCCTATTTCCTAGAGCGTGTTTAAAATATCTGTCACAGAACGGTAAGAGGCTGTATATACTTGCAAGTATTTAGCTAGAGAAATACCCGTGGCAGTCAATAACTCAAGAGAAATACAGTAACTTAGTGTTACACTATAGGCCAGTAGATCAGAGACGAGAAATGCTTGTCAGATATTCTTAATGGAACTCCGAAACGTGAATTAAGGACACCTTCAGACTCTTCCTCAAGGTGTCAGAACGCAGGGTTTATACTCGTGTTGGCTTGTGTTCTATTCACAACCATTGCAGTCTGTATTGCCTGACACCTAGCCGATGCTGCAGGTGATAGCGAAATCATCCCCATACTCGCCATAACTCTCAGAACTGATTATCAGCTTCACACATCAATAATGCGTTGTAACAAAACAGTTTCCTACTATGGAATTCTGTCCAAGAACGATTGGTTCGATTTAGGCCTCGTGCACCCGGAGCTGAAACTAACTGTTATGTTTGTCTCGTTGTGTCGTATTGTGTTACAGTGACGAAACTTGTGGAATAGACAAAGTTTGTTTATTCACACTCCAAATGAGTTTTTGGTGGCATGCCTAGTAAAGACTATTTTTCTCACCATCTTACTTAAGGTTCCGGGTTCTCATTTCCGCTTGGCATGCTCAAGCTGACTACCTATCATTCAGCTCGTTGAAATTCCAGAAGGCTGGAACTCTACACGCTACTTGGTTCACGAGAAACTCTTTTCTTACTGTAAACTGTGTAAGATGAGAAGCCTCTCTCTCTCTCAGAAAAAATAAATACCACGCATCTATCTCGTCCTCGACAAACGTGGAGGAAATCTGTGTTAAATGTCGTGTTTCTTCAAAGTCTGAAGGTTGCAACACATTTTCTTGTTTAATAAAAGAAAAATCTCAAGAAGTTATCGGGAATCGAGGGAAGACCAGTAGAAAGGGCGTTAGTAACTAGATTTTGTTTCTTCTTTTCTACGATTTTCGATCTTGACCTTCTAAGGACAACAAGAAGTAATCCTGCATTCATCTCGATGCTTCTTTTCTTGATTTCCAATAGCTTTCACCCTTTCTCTTTGTAGTTTCTTCCTTTCTTGAGTCCAGAGGTCGTTACATTTCCTCTTTCCTTTCTCCTGGAAACACTTGAAACTTTGTATAAATCCTCTGAAAAGTTTAAAAAAACGGTATTTGCTACGAGGCCACACTATGAATTTGTGTGTACTAGACTCAGCATGGTATAGACGACACAAGACAAACAAACACCCATACCCAAGGCTGGACTGGAACTGGCGACCCCTGCAACGCGAGGCTACCACGCTGCCGCATTCGGCCATCTGAAAGTTGCTCTATCTTGTATTATATCCTCTGTTATTCCGATCCTTAGGGAGCGTCCATAAACCACGTAGCTCCATTTTGGCCTCCTGTGAACCCTGCCTCCCACCCTCCCACGTAGCCCGATGTGGCTTTTGTCTCTACCGCCCCCCCCCCCCCCCCCCGCGTAGCACGTAGCTTTCTTCCATATTGATTCCAGAAGACATTTTGTACTGTTTTCTCTTGTCAGACTATCGTAAATTACATACGGGGATGATTAAATGACGGAAATAAATATTTACATGCTTCTGTGTGTTCTGTATGTAATTTTAACTGTGACAAATAATATGAAAGAAAAGCTACGTGGCCTGGCTAGGACCCCCCTCACCCACGTAGCCCAGCGTAGCTTTCCAGCCAACCCCTCCGGTCCCCCCTAGACCAAGCCACGTAGTTAACGCACAGTCCCTTATTAAATCTTTCTTTACGCCTTGTATCCACTGGTTGCCAATCTTACTCCTGTTAGGCGTGGTTTAAAATTCCTTTTTGTTAATTATTAAATAAAAAAATTACGTAAATTCAAATATCCGATAATCAACGTCCGCGATCATTATCTGTGCGCTCTGGACTCAGGTAAGTTAACCGATATTTTCAGTTTAAGTGTATAACCGTGCTTTCATAACAATTTATATAAATTCTTTGGTTAATATACCACAATATTTAGGCCTACATAACATACGAAGAAGCAAGTTAGTCATGTGTTTTATTTTGAAGAGGGGAAGTTGATAAATTTAAGCACTCACGTGGTTTCAATTAATGTGAAGTCCCTTGTCACAGGGGTAAACTGGGTATGTTTCATTTCGATGTGAAGTCAGAAATCTGAAGAATTTAACTCGAAATTGCCCACAGATTAATATCCATTTTTCGTTGAACTGGATTCACGCAAAAATTACGGGTCGGATTTTAAGTAATGAACAGTTCACCGCCCTAAGAGAAAGATAGGACAGGTTTAATTTTTACTTGACGTCGCAATGCTGAGAAAGTAAGATAAGTGTGTCAGGAAATCAGGATCCATTTTTTTCGTTGAATGCGATTCACGCTTAATGTACAGGTAGAATTTTTATGTGGTTTCGAATAATGAACGGCTCATGGTTCCATGGGTAAAATATGGTATGTCTTATTTTGATCTGACATAGAAAAGCTGAACAATTATGATATATATGTCCACGAACTAGCATCCACTTCAAGGTTAGTTACTTCTTGAAACGCGCTTTGCTGTTAACTTCTTTCTTTAGTCGTAATTTTCAGAACTAGAAATAATTCATATACATATTTTCAATGAAGGAAGGCTCGTTTTTATAATAACTCCATTTTAATAACAACGATTCCTAAAGCTAAACCAACACCCGTCATACAATCTACTTGGGTTGTTGTTTAACATTTCTTTCTGAAAAATTGCAGGTTCATGAATTGGTAATCTGTTTTCACGAAGCGACGTCTACTTTCCAAGAAGTTTTGAGTTCATCTGTCTGTTAATAGTGACCAGCGAGTTGTCACGGAAATTCAAAGAACGTATATTTAATGTTCTACATGCAATCTTTCATTTAACTTTCTTAAATGGTAAATTTTATAAAGTTATTGCATTTTGGTATTAATCAGCCCCGTTACTTCTGCAGTCGAAATGTATTTCAAGATTTCTTCATACGAGTGGCATCGTAGTATTCAGAGGTATGAAGTTACAGTTTCCATGCAAAACGTATTAGTGTTTAGTGAGCTACGGGGTCCACGGAGTCCGCGGATCATGTACTCTTCATGATCTGGTTTAAGAGGGAAGTCAGAACATTTACAGTCCACGCGAGCTAAGATGCGGACAACAAAGAGATAGTAATATTTATGTTTTGAAACCATTACTCGTGTATTTTGAAATATTCGGCAAAAAAGTACTATGTAAAACATCTTGTGCAGACTGCTGAATAGCAAGGAAAACGATATTTTGCATTTCGTTCTGCAGAATTTAAAGATATTTCTCATTCACACTAATCGGCATCGTACTAAAAGATCAACGCATTGCTTAGCTCTTCATACATATTATTTCTAATTTTTTTTCTTTGCGACGAGCCATCTTTTTTCCCTTCATACTTAACATTTAAAATGATGCCTCATTTATCGATTTTGGTTAAATTCTCTGGTTTGGTAACATCATTAATTAAGAAAGGATTTTTTTAAATTCAAACGGCAATTGGTAAAGTTATGAACAATCAAGGTCACGGGTAAGCGATAGTTCAGAGTCAAGCTGCTAGACGTCACTGGCGTCGATAAGTTGTTATCAGCATACCGCTAGATAGCAGCAGCACATATCACAGAGATATTGATAAACTGTGTGTGTTTTCTAGAGTAAGGAGCTTTGCGGATATTTTTGTTTGTGTTAGGGAAACATTTGATAATTTCTGATTGTTCCGTAACATGTGTTTTTCTAAGTCCCTGTTTCAGTTGAAAAATAAACAATTGCTACAAAAGAGCCGGTTCTAATTTCTTTTTTTTTAATTTAATTTAATTGCAATGGAGCACAGGCTCCGGTGGCAATTTCCCTACACACCCATCTTCCCCCTATCATGCACCCACCTACATTTGCCCTCTACAAATTTTATCTTTAAATTCCTTCAAAGTTTTCGGTAAATTATTCATCATTTCTCTTGGTAACTCATTCCAATCCCTGACACCCTTACCTAAAAAAGAGAATCTTCCCACACCCTTGTGCCTGAAATCGAGTACCAGCTTGTGGTCATGGTCATCTTTTCCCTTCCATGCACTACTTTTCATACCTATTGCAATATCTTTCCATGCCTCATCACCAGTATATGCCCTGTACACTCCCATGACCCTCCTCATCCTCCTCCTGTCTTGCAATGAATCCCATTCCAGCTCCTTTATCATATCCGTCACTGATTGCATTCTGCGATAATTTCCAGAAACAAATCTAGCAGCCCTTCTTTGCACCCTCTCCAACTCCTGTATTTGATACGTAAAATGAGGGTCCCATACTACACTACCATATTCGAGCAATGGTCTGACCAAAGTTTTGTAACCCAATTCCTTGACTTCTCTCGTACATCCCCTCATCACTCTCTCCAACAAGTGCAGAACTTTGAAACCTTTTCCTACCACCTGTCCTATGTGTCCTGCCCAGTTAAGTTTGTTATCAAAAGTAATTCCAAGATATTTGCATTTCAAGTCTTCAGCAAGCAATTCTTTCCCCACCTTATATTCATAATTAACCTTTTGTTTCTTATTTGTGTATCTAATAAGCTGACTCTTCTTTGCATTTATCTTCATTCCATGTTTACCAACCCAATTAGATATCCTGTCCAGATCACCCTGCAACTGTTTACAATCCTCTATTGTTTTGATTCTTTTATACAGCATTATGTCATCTGCAAACAATCTAATTTCAGATAGTAAACAATCAACACAATTATTCATTAGAATAATGAATAGCAATGGTCCCAATACGCTACCCTGTGGCACACCAATTTTTACTTCCACTTCTTTTGATATTACATTTCCTACCCTAACTTTCTGTTTTCTACCTTTTAAAAATTCTTCTACCCAACAAATGACTTTCTTATCCACTCCAATGGTTTTTACCTTATTTACTACCATTTTATGGCTTACTCTGTCAAACGCCTTAGACAGATCTAGTGCTACACTATCAATTTGGCCTCCCTTGTCCATTTCATCTAAAATATCTTGCATATATCCCACCAACTGAGATTCGCATGAATATCCTTGCCTGAAACCATGTTGCCTGCTTGAAAACCAATTACGTTCCTCACATATATTTCTGATGTGGTTGCATATCTATCTTTCCATTAATTTACCTACCACTGATGTCAAACTGATTGGCCTGTAATTCTCAACTCTATTTCTCACTCCTCCCTTATGTACCGGTACTACTATTGCACTTTTCCAGTCCTGTGGTAAGCAGCAAGTGTCTAGACTCAATTTAAATAATATTTCAAGATAAGGTACAATGTCACATCCGGCTATCTTTAAGATATCTGTAGTTTTCATCCTACTACTAACCACCAACCTCGCTATTTTATCGCATATTATCCGCAAAAATAACTCTCGGGCCACCTAGTCTACAGGTCTCACGTCATGAGCCATCAGATTTCTGTTTCGTTATTCCACTTTCGCTCCGTGTTGCAATTACGGCAGTCCCGAATCATCTTATTTTTGAATCGTAGGTGTTGCGTAGTGCGCGAAAACATCCAACGCTTATAAAATAGTGTATGAGCTCCAAGACCTATACGTTAACTGAATTGCACAACAGCTGGCAATGCACTGCTAACGATGACGCAATGTGCTCTCTGGTACAGAGAAGTACTGTTGGCTGGTAGTAGATGGATGTACGAGAAAACGCTGCGTAGTTCTCGAAATAAAAACATTATGTTACGATATAATAATATATAATTCCACAAAAAAACCCGATAAAAACCAATATTTTAAAGAAACAGATGTCACAAAATTCTCATGAATTTTTTCATGTTTCGAGTGGGAACTATGCCAAACATTCTTCGGCATATTTGAACTACTTATTTTTGAAACACAACAAAAATTAATATAGAAATCAATATAAAAATACATTCACGAAGTTTATTTATTAAAAGTTTTGTTATTTTAAAATAAAATTTTCGTTTATTTATACAATGATTAATATAGTTACAGCTATTGCTCTAAGTGTATTCATTGTACAGTACTTTCATATACAGTTTCATTGCTTTAAATATTCTCTTTGAACCCAGAGCGTGATGTATAACTGATGACCATTATAATCATGAAAGTGCCCCGATCACAGTATGTGGCGTTAGACACAAGGTAATATGGGTCGAGCCCCGCTGACTGGAGAAGTTTTTATACCGAGCGTGGTGGTGGTATTCGGGAGAACGCGGGTTCGAATCCTCGTCCGACCAACCAGATTTCAGTTTTCTTTGGTTTCTCCAAATCCCTCCAGGTTCCTCAAAAACTCCATAGCCAGATTCCTTCCCGTTTCTTCCCCTTATTCCTTTCCTTCCTCTTATAACCACGACGTCAACGAGAAGCCAGAACCAGTTTTCATCCATTTGAATTTTTCCAGCATAATAAAAGAAACAATGAAAAGCAATTCCTAATCACCAGATTGCTTACCAAATCTCTCCCCAGTGCCTATGGTGAGCGGGAATATGACACTACTGATGATTTGCCAGTAGCAAACCTCTGTTTCCCAGAGCTGGGAAAAATCTATGGAGGTCACGGGAAAATAACCTCTGCCGAACTTATAAACTGGAGCAGTTCTAAGATAGTGATAACTACATTTTTGCTTTGATGTACCTTGATCCCTACAATCACTACTCAAAACTGCTTGTTTCTAACAATCATTACAGAGTGTGCTTCAAAAGGGACTTTACAAGTTCGAAAACACAAGAATTTATTCACATAACTTACAAGAACTGGTAATAGAGAGTCACTTTGTAGCAAAACACTTCAAGATTTGCATCAAATGTCATTTTGGTTCGATTCGACCTCCACTGGTGATGCGGCAGAAGTTCCACCGTAAATCAACTTCTTGCGCATTTCGAACCTCTGCGGAGATATTTGTAAGTAAACCCCATAAAAAAAAATCCAGGACTCAACTGTGGGGAGCAAAGTAACAGTGCAGCTAGACCTACTTTTATATGCATTAAAAATTACAAAATTGTTTCTGAAGCATCTTGTTTATCTATCTAATTATCTAAAAATATGAGGTCTCTCAGCCGATTTGGGCATCTACTTTCTAATTGTCTATTCGGCTGATGAATTACCACCAACAGTGTGTTACACCATCATTCCATAAGCACTGGGTTTAAAGTACCGGTGGCCCTTTTAATGCCACGTGTGATATTATGAATTATTTTATTTGCTGTCTGCATGGCCGACCCCTTTACAGTCGACCATGTAGACAGTATTTTAGTACATTTAAAAGCCACAGTAAATTCTGGTTATTGATAGGGCGCTAATGACCCCGACGTCGACGCGCCCTAAAACACCAAAAAAAAAACAACAACAACAACAACATAAGCACTGCCCAGACAAATTTCAAACAATCCAGTGATAAATTTCCTACTTGATAGAACAAATATGACTGGCAGTGTATCTATACATTTTCTTAAATAAACCTCAAATAATATTCATTTATGAATATACTAATACTCTGTGGATTAATCTGTAGGTAAACCCTCATGTATTCAGAGAAGTTCTCCTCACTCTTTACGGGTGGTCTGGTGTATATTTGGTGCAGTTGCAACTAATTAAATTCACGTTCCCGTCGAATATTTTTGCAAGTCCTACACTTCTGGAAACCTAGATTATAAAGCTTAAAGAACGCTACGAACGTTACAGGATTTAGCACTTCCTTAAACTTCAAGTCCACCCATCCCATAGGTAAAACGAAACATGAGACAGAATTACATACAGATAAAATTTAGGCACAGGAATGTCAGACCATTCCTTGCTTTAAAAAAGACCAAACAGAAATGAAAAATATTTTCCGTCAAATGTTGCTTGAGTTTCGGACTAAACTTTTTTTTGATCATACATTGCACTTAGAGCTAGGGCATGTTCCACTGAGCTACTCCGATCGGAGGAGTTTAATATTCTAACACCTGCCCGCCACTCACTCGCTGTCTGGTCCATTGATTTTGCTCACGCTGCCGGCGGTAGTGCTGGTAACCCACCTTGCAGGGGCAGCCCGCATGAAACCGTCTCAATGATATCCATATACTCTACACAGGCCGTTTCTCTAATTGTTTTGGCCACGAATAGTTTCAAAATACAATAACACACCGTAATTTTGCTGCGGTAGTTTGTGTGGGTGTAGGTTCGTATTCCTCCACCAGCATACCGGCAATCCTAATTACGTTTTTTTTTTTTAGGTTTTCTATTATTCCTAAATCGTCCCTACTCTCTTTCCACGCCACATCACCAACATACACCTTGTACTCTCCCAACACTCTCTTCACCCTCCTCCTCTTTTCCAATGAGCCCTATTTCAGCTCCTTTATCATATCAGTTACTGACTGCGTTTTGCGGTAATTTCCAGAGACAAATCTACCAGCCCTTCTTTGCACCCCCTCCAACTCCTGTATTTGATACCCAAAATGAGGGTCCCGTACTACATCACCATATTCAAGCAATGGTCTGACCAAAATTTTGTAATCTAAATCCCTTAGTTCTCTGGTACATCCCCTCATCATTGTCTCCAACAAGTGAAGGTTTTTAATCCACCGTCCGGCCATCAAGATTATGGTTTCTCAAAGTAACTTCAGGCAAATGGAGAGACAAAGGCCATAACACAGTTAATCCCATTCCTTGTTAATGATCTTCTCAGTTTATTAAATCTCACCATTACCCAATTAAGAGATTGGGAAAATACTTGACAGAATGGTTCCCACCTCAAATGCACACAAATTGAAAAAGCTTAGTAATTTCTACCAACTCGACATTATGGCACAATACTTCCGTAGAGGAATTAGTTTTGGCATTATTACTCATGCTGTGAGCAATCCCCAACCCCGGCTACAGCGACCTTCGTGTTTTCCAGATTCCCTAGCCGGCCTCAGTAGCGTAGGGGCTAGAGTGCTCTAGCTCCGCGTACCGAAGGCCGCCGGTTCGAGTCCGGCCGAGGGCATGGGTGTTTAGTGTTGTGTCTGTGAATGTCTTGTCCGTGTTGTAGTGTCCTTGTGTCAATACGTGATAGCAACAAATCACATTGAGCTGGCGGTATGGCCCAATAGCCGAATGCCATAAAAAAAAAAGATTCCCTAGAAACATTATGCGTATGCTAACATTCTTACGGGAGATACAGGCACACTGCAGTAAGAAATCTCTACATAACTGTGTGCTTTGCATACTTTAATATTAGTATTCGTCTTCATTTTCATTATCTTTGTTTCCCATTTCTTCACTTCCATGCTTCCGAATGCTGCATATCTAATGCGGCACAGGTAATGTTTTATTGTAAAAATTTCACTAAGCGATGTTATATATTCGACAACTGCTATGTGGGACCTACATAATACCATTCAGAATATCATAGGTTCAGATGTGCTGTTAATGGTGGAAAGCTGATAATGCTAAGTTTTTGAGTGCTGGTTTTAAGTTGTTCCATACTCGTATACATTTTTAGAAGCATTATAGATTTATTTTTCCTTCTACACTACGCTAGTTAAAAGAATACCAATATGAAAAAATAAGACGCGTTAGCTGTATTCCCATGGAAAGTAAAAAACTACTGAAAGAGTGCCACGCACTATTTCCGTCTGGCGTGCAAGAGATTTCTGTTACGCTGCTGGTCCTGTGATTCACAGACACAATCAAATTTGATAGTGTGCTTTAGAGAATATGGAAATATTATATTGAATTTTAAAACAAATAATTATTTTGGGATTAGAACTTCCTCTGCAGCCATCGATGCGTTGAAATACTAAATAAAAAGTTGCCAGTATGTAAGCAATAGTTAAATTTCTTATAATCTTCTTTCAAGTGACATATTATAGAGAAAACAATTCTGTATAACACCACTCAGGCTTGCGGACGAGAAAAATACAGACCTTAGTTATAGAGAGTTCAAAGGTATCATTTAACAAGAGGCTCAGGAAATAATTTTGATTCTCATTCTTGATCATTCGTACATTTACCATGTAATGCTGTGGGTTCTACATAATTCCCACCTAATGCTTTTTTTTTTACTTCTTTTTTCTTATTCAATTGATTGTCAAGGTTATTGTAGCAAAACGATTTCGGTCCTGGAAGAATCGATAACTACTGAATACGTGAAATAAGATTGAAATCTGATCAAAAACAAATAGTGCTAGAGAGAAACGGCATTCTTTCATAAAATATTTTGAATGGCTGAGTCAGGTGATGGCAATTAACGCTTAATTTTTTAAAGTCTTTATCTGTAACCACAAACTACAATTATACCGGGTTGTTTTTCTACAATTCTTTGTAAGTGAAGTATTATGATCGTCAATGTATTAATTTTTAGGTCATATACAGCGCTGTCTACAATTATATCTGCAAGTTATAGCATTAGTATTCACCATTAAATCTTTGAAAATATTTTCTAGCAGTGTGACACTCCCCAACAGTTTGAAGTGTAATTTCGTTGGAATGTACGATATTAACGATGAAGGGAAAACGTTATTGCTTCTCTTCTTTTTGCCTGAGACAAACATCCCACCACAGGATTGTGTCAATAAGTATATACGCTTTTATGCTTATAGATGAAATTAGGAAGCGCCTCAAAGGACCGGAAATCTTGAACAGTTAATTTGATCCTATTTATTTTTGTCTATCTTTCATTGACCTGTCATTTTCATTATAATTATTATTTTATTGTCGATGAAGTAGTTCATGGGGTCACGATGTGATTGAAAGTGAGGAACTGGAAGGAATTCTGCCGTGGCGTTATGAAAGAAACAACCTTCCACTCGCCTAGAATAATTAAATGAAATCATGGAAATCAGAAATGTGGAGGGTCGGACAGGATATGGAACCAGCGCCAGATTCGACGGCTAACCCCTCACCCACCATACTCGGGGTGTGGTCTCAAACGGCTCACAAATCCTCCCGTATGATATCTAGAAGGAATGTCAGATTTCATAAGCCTACCCAAGAAAGTTTTCGCATTCCTACAAAAATGTTTTCACCCTTCGCTTCGTCCTTTACGGCTAGTCGACATCGATATTAATGGAGCTGAAAGAATATGGGGACAAGAAACAGGAGGGAATTCGACTATGGCCTTTTGAAGGAACCCACATTCGCATGGATTGGTTTCGGGAAACCATGAAAAAAGGAAATTTGGAAGACTGATTTGAACCCAGGTCGTCTCGAATATGAAGACGAGACCACCCACCAGATACGGTATACAAAAAGGAACGTCAAAGTGTTCACACAGTGACTCTCGTGTGGAAGTACTGACTTTTGAAGCCAATTTTTATGAACGTGTAAGCTATATATGTGGTATACGTAAGATTTAACTATATTAGATGAATATAAATTAAATGTTAATAATCGAATTCCATCATTTTTTAAAATAATAATAATAATAAGATATTGCCATAAGAAGTACGTAATTTTTTAGGATATGTCCTATAATAAAGCCTATATCAAAATAATATTTACATAAAATTTCAGGCATAATTTTTTTGGAAAGGAGTGTTATGTGGTAGTTAAAGCATTTTCCCTGCTGTGCATCTCACGATTATGTTCGCGTTGTTATTTCCGCTTTCTTTCTTTTTATTTTCCTGACTTCTTGTTCAACATCTATATATCATATTTTTCCAGTTTTGTTTATCCTATGACTGCATTTTAAATACAAGTGTAGTGGCAGTATATAGCCACGAATTAAAATTTTCCTTACCGCATTCTTATTTTTCACTATCGATCCCAACCAATTTTTCAAGCCTTGTAAGACATAAACGTGAGCTCTTAAATTTTTTTTGTTTTCGGCCTCACAATCAGCTGAGACAGTCACTATGACAGAATTAGCCAGACACCTCATTTATGTTTCAAAGGCATTTATTTACAATACGACCCACGAAACGCAGTATACCATTCGCTTTCCTTTGCACAGTAGTGCATATTTTTACTGAAATATGTTTTGTGGTGCAGATGGAGAGGTGTAATAATGTGAAACACTACAGCAAAACTTACATTCCATTTAAATACTATCAGACTGTCATTAATTGTCTCAGCTCAAGTTTGAAACTATTCTTTTTAAATAGGACTGGTTCGGAGAACGTTTGAAGTACGACGAAGCAGATAATAATATCCGCACTAGTCAAAGATGGCCTTGCACAAGATGTTTTGTCATTACAGACGTTTCCTTTGTACTTTATAGGTCTTCAAAATCTCTTGTTGTTGTTGATTGTGCAAAAGAAACCTTAGAATAATATATCAAATGAAAGTTTGGTGTGTGCTGAGAGCTAAGAAAATGCTGAGGAACACTTTAGTTAAAACTGTCTCAAATAGAAACCTTCTCCATATTTCTTGCACAAGCGTGTATGAATTCAAGTAAATGACGACCGGCATCCAGTAAAAACTTTTTTTCGCAAATGCGTTTCGCTGTGTATAGAATACTAAACTCAGACTGACTAGGTATTGCCTAAACAAGAAATTGTTTTATTAGGAAATTCAGTGTTATAATACTTTTAGAATCGTGGTTTGGTAAGAAGAAAGGTGAATCATTCGCTGTAATTGTTACAGAAGGGTCCTTCCATATTTTTGTGACCTGACTAGGAAAGCCAGAATCGTACGACATTGTGGAAAATATATATAATTGCTTAGTCCTTTGTATCAAATTAATCAAAACTACAACATCCTGGAACGTACCTTTATTTCATTATAGATACTAAGGTGGATGAGATGTACGTTTAATATAAAATGGAAAAAAAAATCTTACAGTAATTAAATATTTGTTTAAAAAAGAGAAATTACCAAAGGATATTCACTAGTGTATTGTTGGTAATATCAGGGTGGGTAGCTCTAACTACAGCACACTTACAAAGAGGGCATATGAATGATAGAAATAGTAATGACGATGATTCTGGAGTAGGGACGCCCATGAAGAAAATCAATCAGGAAAATGGGGGTTGGGTGCATGAAACGGTGATAAGAATTAAAAAGGTTGAAACCTTGTTAGATTATGGAAATAAGTGTTAAACACTCTTTGAAGCCAATCTGGTTCATTCTGTTGAACGATTTATGACTATGGATGACACATGGGCCTATCTCTATATCCCAGAATCAAAGGACCAATAAATAAAGAGCTAACTGAAATCTGAAGTAGCTTCTTTCACTGTAGATTAAAGCACCAACGTCTGCCTAAGATAAATTGAATTTTTCCCCCCATATTTTATGAATACTCTTAGAACTATGTTTAAAGCTTAATGTAAGTTAATAATCAAAATTTGTAACAACTTTTTCTTTTTACAAGTGTTGCCTGCAATATAATCTTTAACAATTTCATGAAACATAATTTCAGTATTGTTCTAATACACATATTTTTGTTTCAGGTGAGTATACATTTCATGAACATCTAGCACGGTAAGATTATTCCAAATCATTTTAGTGAACATTGAAACGATTCCCGCTTATTTCGCTCAGATATACACGTTTTACTAACAAAATAACACAAAACGCATAAGCTCAAAATAGGATGAAAGTCTGTATAATCTGCCAATTCCGTTTGATCAGGATGTATAAAATTTAATTTACTTTTATCCGTATGTTAATATAAATAAAATAAGTGATAGTTCAATCTGATTATTCATTACCACTTGCACAAAACGGTGTTTTATTTTCGCCTGATTCTTCTAATAAGATGAAAAAGCTCTGTCGGATATATCGAAATTAGTATTTATGTTATTGCAGCAACTGGATTACTTCATAAAATTCAAGAATTGTTGCCCCTGTGCAAAATTAATTCTTATCTTTTCTTCGAAATACAACAATAAAGTGAAGCGCTGTTGTAGATATTAAAACCAAACACTCTCTTCAGATCCGTAAAACGGTTTCTTTAGCAAGCGTTTATTTAGTACTTGTAAAATGCCACATATTTGGTAGCAATGCAGTTTCCATGAGCGTCTGAAATATTCTCGACCATAGTTCTATGAGCAAACTCCTAAACATGAAATTTCACGAAAATGTGAAAATCATCAACGAACTATTTTTACTGATATAATTTTATGAATTGTAGCAAGTGTAGAACAATGTGCAGACTCACACAAGTTGCCTGTACATTTATTACTGTGTATATATGCCAAATGAATATTTTATTTTTTAAATTTAATTCTTAACTATCTTCAACGAAAATATTTTCTCCTTCGCAATGGTCAGAGCTTAGCGCTCACTCTCTTCTAGTGCCAATGGCTGTAATGGGAATGCGGAGCTCTACCTCCGTGAATCCTGCGGAAAGCAGCAGGAGCCGTAGGAACCCCGTGACCTTTACCTTCTTTCATCAGAGAGAGTGGACGTGATCAAAATTATTTTCCCGTTCATCCATAAGAATTACTGTAATTCAGTTGTTTCTACTTGTAAAAACCTTGATTTGTAGTTTTTCTAAGTCCAAACAACTTCGTGATTTCAGCTTACGGTTACATATGAAATAGTCTATGGATTGATTGGGACGGTTGAAGTCTTTGTGCGAATGATTTTACGTGTAATCTCAGACATTTATCATTTGTTTACTGACTTCTTTATGTATGCCCCGAAGGGCAGAGACCGAAAGTTATTTTCATCACACAAAACTATATTATGACAGTCACATGCCGACAGCGAGATAGCGGGTAAGGAATATATACCGAACGTGGTGGGTGAGTGGAGACGCTCTGGTCTCGCATTAGGAAGGAAGCGGGTTCGAATCCCAGATTTGAGTTTATCATGATTTACTCAAATCACTCTAGGTGAATACCAGGATGCTTCCTTCAAAAAGGCCATGGCCGAATTCCTTTCCGTTCTTGCCACTATTTCTTTCCCGCCTCTAATGACTTAAATGTCGATGAACCGGAAAGCCATAAGCAAAACAAAAAAAGATAAGGAATGACGCATGGTCTCTACTAGGAGATACAAAATGATGTCAACCTCCTTTCTGCTATGAGCTTTTTTTTTTTTTTTAAGGGAAACGGGTGAAAGATAATGGTTCACAACATTCATTTTACTGCCACAAATTTGACGTTTTATAGATACAATTATAAGGTTTAAATGCACTTCAGGCTAGGAGTTCAAATACGGGAACAGGTGTTAACAGGCTACCTCTTTAATGCTTGGCAGAGCGGTCTGGTGGTTCAGTTAATAACGCATCATACTGGAGATCGAACGGTCGCCGGTTCGAATTCCTGTCTTAACAAGGATTTTCATAGGCTCTTAACCCGACCTTCACCTCTGGCACAGATTGCTGTGTAATGTGAAGCACGCCAGAACGCTTTGGGCGCATTGCGCGGAGAATCGAAAACCCTATCATCTGACAGCCGAACCGTCCAACAATACCATACTATGATTTGATTTAACTGACACTCGGCGAAAAGTCGAAGATTTGAGGGAAAATTGAACTAATATCACAAAGTGGTTAAATGGTGAACGATTACTGATACATATTACGCATTGAGGGATACTCAACCTAGAGATGTCCAACTGTCTAGAAGCCTTCTTCCATTTGGCATCTTTTTGGCTCCCGGCTCGTGACCCCTCATATCCTTGACGAACTGTCCAAGATTCTGATATTGCAAAGTGTTTTTGTCTAGGTCTTCCATTACATTACCGTTGAGGAGGGAATAGCTTTGGACGGATCAATACTATCATTTTGCCGATAGTGTGGTTGAAAGCCACATCACTGTAAATCAACAAGCTAAATTTCGGCCATCTACAGACTCATACGGTTCTCAATAACTACCAGCACTGAAACTACTTCAACATAATTTAAGCGACCAATTAAATATCCTAATATACATTAAATTCGTCCAGGATGTGGTTTGCTTTACTTGCTACACGACTCTGCAACAGCTAACCTACCTTAAATCTTTATCCGAGAAGAAGATTCTATATTACTATTTTTTTATTTTTTCGTATCGGGTCTAGCGGTTTACGAGACACCGGTAACTGTGTACAGTCATCGGGTGTGTAGTTATGAGCGTGAGAGGACGTGTGCCCTACACATGATAGAACCATGGAGGAAGGAAATATATGGAGACGACGCAAGAGACCTTCACTACGCATTGAAGAGAAGCCGGGCGGAGTACGAGTGGGGGGCTAGGCCGATCCCATACAGACACGGGGTATATGTACAAAAACCTCAAGGGGACTCTAGGATAAACGCAACGCCGCAATCTGGTGATGGATTATTATGTAACTTGATGAGAAAAATAAAAAATGAAGGATAAAATTCTTTGATATCATGCTTAGTTTTCGAGATATTCTGTCTCAAACGTGAAATGTTTTTGGTTGAAATTCAGAAGAAAAATTGGTCAAAGTCAAATTTGATGACGGATTCTTATATAAAAAGACAATAAAAATAAAAAATAAAGAATAAAAATTTTCGATATCTCGCCTAGTTCTCGAGATATACTGTATCAAACGTGAGGTGTCTTGAGTTGAAATGCAGAGAAAAATTTCGCAAAAGTCAAATTTAATGATCGATTCTTATGTAACACGACGAGACAAATCGAAAATAAAGAATAAAATTTTTCGATATCTTGCTTAGTTTTCGGGATATACTGGGATTGGGTTGATATGCGGCTTGGACTAAAAATTAATTCTGCCAAAGCCACAATGAATTACATGGTGGACATGCAGAATGGATATTTCAGTTTTTTTACTACCACTTGTGGTTAGATTGAAATGTGGCCTAGACCAGAATAAAAGTAGTTTTCTTGTTACCATACATCGTAAGCTTAATTGGGAATAGCTGGAAGTTGAAGTAGTTTCCATCGCGATACACGTTTTGTCATTAACTTGGTTCTCATGAAATTACTAACAGTAATAAATAAATTCTTTGTCCCTTATGGAACAACAAAACCATTCTGGTACAGACTGCATTCAGACCTAACCACAATCTCCATTAAATTGCCGCTACAGAATCAAACTATGTAGACATACCCACACACGCGTATTTCAATCGCAAACTGTATTTGCGGTGACAACATCATCAAGATTCCTAGATTGCATAGCATAATTTAGCACATTTAATTTCATCATACACTGTCAGTATAAACTGCAACGTGACGAAAGAAAGCGCAATACTAAATTCACTGAATCGCAATGTAAAACACACCCCTTTAAATCTCATTTTCAATACTCGTTAAAAAGTAATGCTAGTCTATTATGTGCAAAATAGCAAGGTATGCTGATTTTCTACACTACACCAACAAAAATTTGAGAACAAAGTCATCCCATTGAGAGCTATGACTAAATATTTATAGACAGGCACCGAAGTTTGCAATTCCTACCGCCCACTTCAACAACGATAATTAGAATTCAACTCACTTATGAAATGATATTCCAGGTTCTTTCCTCTCTTGCCTATTTGTGCAACCGTATGAAACACAAGATGGCATTATAAAACACTTATACACATTACAAAATGAAATAATCACAGCATCTAACATAATGTGAACATCGCATTTGTTTGGGATCGCAATATCGCCGCTGCCGCCACTGCGCATGCGCGAGAGTTTAGAGCCTGCTTCACAGATTTAACGTCACTTCTCCTCCATATATTTCCTTCCTCCATGGATAGAACCAGATTTGTCAGGTTCGGAGCATATACCCTATTGGAGGAAGGTTGTGTTGCCATCTGTCTGCGTGATAAGTGTATTTTTCTTAGTGAAATGTGTAGTTTATGAGTCGAAGATTGAGGATCATCTCAGCATTCACCCAGATGATTATGTAAACCGCCTACAAACCACAAAACCGGTAAGTGTGGCCCAAGACTCGATCCTGGTCCCGTTCTACCTCCCCGATCCTTTGTGGTGGCGGCTTAACGCGCGAAGTCACACTGGCGGGTTGAAAATCCATTATTTTACTGAAAATGTTCCTTACAACTTTATAGCTCATCTACTTCAAGGTCATTAGAACAGGTAGATAATTGGGGAGAACACTTTTTTTTTTTTCTTATGGCTTTATGCCTTGCCAACGTCGTAGCCATTAGAAGCGGTAAATGACCGAGATCAAGGAACTGGAAGAAATCCAGCCATGGCCTTTAAAGAAACCATCTCGGCATGCGCCTGGAGTGATTTGGGGAAACCATGCAAAACCCAAATCTGGATGGCTGGATGGGAATACGAACCCGTGTCTTCCCGAATGCGATGCCAGAACAATTGCGCTCAACCGCCACGCTTGGTATGGGGACACTCTATGGACCTGGGAAAACATGGCGTGGTGTTTACTTTCTCATGTTTTGAAAATGGTAAATAATAGTGTCAATGTGAAATTTGGTCAGTGCAGTGTAGTGCTTCATACCTTCAGCAAATTCTACAAAACATACACACAGAAGCTAACCCTGATCATGAGAAAAAAGTAAAAAAGTAACATATGTCGCTGATGATGCTCTTGATATAGAGTGAAACGCGTACGACACCAAAATAAAACAAAATTCAATTGCATTGGCGTGTTATTCACCTTTACCAAAAACTGATTAACTTTCAATTGAGGAAATGGCCCACAATATCCAGTCATTGCCTATAGTGTTTTCGGAAAATCAGGAAAAAACGAAATCCAAATGCCCGAACCGCAAAGCATAACTGAACCTTACTGCCCACCGACTAGGTTCGATGAAATGAACATACCGAGCGAGCGTGGTGAGTGAGGGATTAACGCTCTGGCCTCGCATTCTGGAGGACGCCGGTTCGAATCCCTGTCCGGGCATCCAAATTTGGGTTTTCCGTGGTTTGCCCAAATCCCTTTCTTAAGAAATGCCATGGCCGAACTCCCTCCCATTCCTTGTCCCCAATCCCATCCCGCCTCTAATGACCTCGACGTCGACGAGGCGTACAGCCTCAAGTAGAAGAAAAAAAGAGAAATGAACATTTATCAACATCCGTTTTTTAGCACCGTGGCTGTTGTTGCATATTTTCGTTCACCCCTGTGAAGGGGTATGCTCGTTTTAAAGTGTCAACCAAATACTGATAGTATTATTTGTTAATTCTATTATATACCTGAAGTTCGAAAGAACTGGAATGAAATCTTGGGTGGTTTGCTTAGCTTAAACCAGGAAAACCGAAATATGAGAAGCGGTATTCCGAACTGTCAGAAGTCAATTTCACGACTGTGTTTAATAATATATGTTGCCTCAGAAACATACAGAAATTTATTCATAGAATTAACAACTCTGCATCAAAATACCTCAAGTTTTAGATCAAAATGTTGCTCGATGTGACTTATGCAGCAAGAATTCAACTTGAAATCAGTTTTTTTTCCCAAGTCGAGCCTTTCAAAGGGAGTCACTTCTGCAACTGCGACGTAGAATTAAATTTCTGACTTTATCAAAATTTACAGGTATAAGCAAAACATACACACGATTCCTAATGAAATTGTTTTAAAAGGTTTAGATGTGCGATCCAATTGGTCCTGGTAATTCCGAACCCAATAACAACTGTCATTCAAGTTCTGAAGCCGACATCAAACTTTAGCCCTACTTGGAGGCTATTTACTGTTCTCGGTACGCAAATTAATTAACCTTTGTCGCAGAGTTCGTATCGTGAAACAAAAACACACAGTGAGCACGTTGCCAGCCAATTTAACTGCACATGCTGTTTGCGTAAGCCCAGACTGAATCTGGCACTACCGCACTACGTGACGAAAAATTTACTTGTTTCGACACAAAATGACAATTTAACCCATTCTGTAAGTGATCTGTTTAAATTTGTATACAATTTTGAAGTTTTAAAATCTTTTTCAAAGCACTGTTTACAGTGAGAATATAAACGATTATGTTATTAAGGTAATTTTAGTTTTGCAATCTCAACTTGTCACCCTCTCAACTCGTGGCCATTTCCTGCCTTGCCTCGGGCGGAGATATTTTAAATGAACTGGTCTGTCTCTGCTGTGTTGAGTAAACATCAAAAGTGAGTGGAAATGAAAGATAACAGCTTTGACAGTAATTACTTCTGTAATTCGAGTTTCCCGCGATTTACAGAATATAGCCTGCGGTCTCTGAGACTCTTAAGCCAGCACCAGTTTATTTATATCGTTCTAACTTTTGAAACAGGCTTTGATCATGACATCGTGGATTTTGAAGTGAGGATAGTACAAAACGAACACAACACTTAATTAAAACCATCCATGCCCAAAGTCGGACTCGACCATGTGAGGCCAGCATGTTATCACCAACACTGCCAGGCCCGGTGCGAATTCATTATTCCAGTACCAGTTTTGTTGTTTACAATTGAAAGATGTTCCTGCGACACAAATAGCAGGACTAAAACCAAAACTTACAGTATTTCCACATCGCTTCACTATATGTTGCAGCACGTTTATGGCTGAAAAGGAACGATAAAAGAGACTGAAATTCAACAAAAAATTATTAATATGCATTATTTGGGGGATTTCAATATGTATGTTGCAATATAGAAAGTTCAGGAATGTTGCACAGTGAATGAGACATAGTGGTGAAACGCCTGAAAACAAAATATGAAGAAAAGTACAGAACCCGCTAACTATAGTAGGGAGGTGAGGAGAACACAACAGAGTTAAGAGACAGCAAATAAGCAGGAAAACCTTGGGGAAAACAAAACTAAACAAGGATTTAATAGCAGCAAAGAGGGAAGCGAAAAATATAATAGATGCAGGGGGCTTACAGGGTGACGCATCTAGGAATTTCTATTGCTACGATAGAAAACTGAGGAGAAGGGAAGGTATTCAGAAAATTATGGGGAAGAAGTTACTGTGGATTTGGAAAAGACAGAGATACTAAGAATTGGTTTCATATCATTCTGGAATGGAAGAGGAAAATCAGAAGAGGAAATTCTCCTCATAAGCAGTATGATCGGACTAAAAACTGGAGATAAATCCTGAGATATTATGGGCGAGATAAGATAGCTAAAATGGAATATAGGGGCTGGTGTGGACAATATTACTACAGATGTTTTAATGATATTGTACCTTAATTAGTAATATTATTTTGATTGAGTTTGGAGACTTGCTGCTTACCAGACGACTGGAACAATGCCATAGTAGCACCAGTCCATCAAGGAAGTGATACAAATAAAATATAAAATTACAAGCCAATTAGTTTGACGTCAGCGGTATGAAAGTTGACGGTGAGACTGGTATGCAAATACATCAGGAATGTCTGTGAAGAAAGGAACTGGTTTGCAAAACACCAACATGGATTTAGGAAAGGGCACTCATGTGAATCTCAGTTAGTGGGTTTCATGCAAGATATTGCAGATGAAATGGACAAGGGAGGCCAGGTTGACATTATAGCACTGGATTTATCCAGTGTGAGTCATAAAATGGTGGTGGGTAAGATGAAAACCATTGGAGTGGACTTGCTTAAAAGGAGGAAAGAAAAGAGTTAGGGTAGGTAATGTAGTATCAAAAGAGCTAAAAGTAAATGTAGGAGTTCCTCAGGGGAGTGTATTGGGACCATCGCTGTTCATTATTGTAATGTACGATTGTATTGATCGGTTGAAGTCAGAAGTTAGATTGTTTGCAAATAAGATAATGTTATAGAAAGGGATTAAAACAATACAAGACTATGAACAGCTACAAGAGAACCTGAACAGGATATCTAGCTGCATAGTGAAACATGGGAATGAAAGTAAATGCCAAGAAGAGTCAGCTTACTAGGTACACAGATAAAAAAAGATTGTGTGTGATTATAGGGTAGGAAAGGAATTTCTTGTTGAAAATCCTTACTGTAAATATCTTGGCATAACCTTCGATAGTAAACTCATGTGGGCAGGACACATTGGACAGGTGGTAGGGAGAGGTTTCAAAGTCCTTGGAGAGGGTGATGAAGGGATGTACCAGGGAAGGGGAGGAACTGGGTTCCAAACCTTGGTCAGACCACTGCTTGAATATGGTTGCAGTAGTGTGGAACCCAAATCATGGATATCAAATACAGGAGTTGGAGGGAGTACAAAGGAGAGCAACTAGATTTGTTTGCAGAAATAACCGCAGACTGCAATAAGTAATATGCTGAAAGAGTTGGGTTGGGAATCGTCGGAAGACAGAAGATGGGTGAAAAATGTATATGGTTTATTCAGGGCTTATAATAATGATAATGCACGAATCGTTATTAGTAGAAGGATTAGGAGTTCTTTACGGAGGGGAAGAGATGACCATAAACATAAGCTGGCTCCCAAGCGAATGGGAGGGAGAAAATTTTATTTTGTTGGTAAGGGACTCGGGTACTGGAATCAATTACCAAGGCAAATAATGGACAGTTTAACAAAACACTGAAGGAGTTTAAAGTTGCAATTAGTAAAGGGTAGGAGTAGGTAAGTGATGAGGGGGAAAATATCAGTACATGGGAAGGTAGGGGTTTAGGGACATTACCACCGGAGCGTGTGCGCTCCATCGCAATTGAAATTAAACTAAGATCAGCTGGTGGGCTGCGTTTACTGAAAACATTGTGACACTATTGCAGTTGTGATAAGAATACGACGTATAGTATGCGGAGCAATCAGTCTATGATTCACATTTAAAGTCTCCAATTGAGGAAAATTTACGCGAGGTTCTGCTGTCCGCACAGCATGGGGAAGCGTCCTGCGAAACAGTGTATACCCGCGGTAAGAATACAAAGATGGCTTCTGCAAAGTTAAATTATTGTACCATGTCACTGTGTCACGGAAAGATGATTAGGGCCAACGTCAAGTGATATTGTCGAAAAATTAAGATGACTTCTGTGTGCCAAATAGAGAGGCGGTTTATATATTTGTTAAGACTTTATGCCTTGTCGATACAGAGGTCAGTAGAGGCGGGAAAGGACTGGGGACAAGGAACGGAAAGAAATTCGGCAATGGCCTTTTGAAGGAAGCATCCCGGCATTCGCTTGGAGCGATTTGGAGAAACCCAGATATGTATGCCCAGCCAGGGATTCGAACCGGCGTCCTCCCGAATGTGAGGCCAGACCGTTAACCGCTCATCCACCACGCTCGGTCAAATTTAAATGGTTTGGAGTACCGCTTTATCACGCCTTGAGGATTAATAAAATGTGTTAAGAAGGAATTAGGCAGCGTCTGTGAGAAAGGCGATTTAACAGTGTTTATTACGTGTCGATCAGAAGAAAGACGACCTGTATGTATAAATAATGGTTAGAGCCAGCGTTGGGTGATACAGTCGGCCGATTAAGAGTTGTTTTCGTTTGTCAAAGCTAGGAAATATTTTACCGTTGCGAATGACAGGAAGTCTTGATATTGAAAGATATTATGTTCTTCGAGTTTGTTGTGGTTTTCGAAGTATTTTCTCAGACAACCAAGTCGGGAGCAATGTTAATAGTGATAATAAATGGTATTCTTAAAATAATAAACTATATTTGCTTTTCAAACGTTGGTACATCGAAAATATTTCAGGTGGATATAGTAACCTGAATTTGTAGTGAATACTTCGTTTTTCACAGTGATTTTTGCAATCCTACAACCGACATAACTTCTGATATTCAAAAAATGCTATCTTCATATAAAATAAATCGGTAATTGTCTAACAAGAACTATATTTAATTGGTAATATGAGGTATCTGTTTATTTCAATCCTATAGCCAATTTATTTGTGACAGTAATGGTATCTCGCTTCTTCTTATCATTTCTTTAGAACTAAATTTTATTGTTGAAATTGAAAAATGTGTTCAACTAAAATGATTTCCTCCCTGTTACTGATGTAGCATGTTACTGTACCAATCCTTCATTTTTGCGCGTGGCTGTAAAAAAATGCCAAACCAGCACGTCACCATATCTTACGAATTAAAAGAACAGGAATGTCAGAATATTCGTACACACAAAAAAGTTTGGTGCGAATAAGTTTCTGACACAGACTGGTCTTGGCATTATAATGGGATACTGCACAACCTCATTATGCAACGACACGGCAACCATGAAACCAAAGTAGCATGCACGCCGGCTTTTCGCCACATCAAAGCTACGTCACGTGATAACACAAACCCACATACATTAACGCAAAAACGAATGGACTGTGATAATCATGAGATTAACGGAACTAGACGGAGGTCCTTCACAAACTAATGAGGGCTATACAGGAAAAAAAGAAATGAAAAATCTTCAGAGTGCTGAATTTAGCCAAATAGTCGCAAGCGGAGAGTGGGAAAGAAGTTAAAATAAAAGTTGAAAATTTTAATGTAGAATTCAATATAAATTTCTAAATGATTATTAAATACATAAAATAAAAAGTAAAAAAGGTAAACTCGTGTAGTCGTAAGGACCTGGTGACAGGGTTTCTTATCGGCTGCGCAATCGCCCCAATCGTAGCCGCCTAGCCTAACCCGGTAATCCTACCGGGTATAGTGGACCTATAGTTTAACGTGGAATCCGAACCATGGAAGCGTTCTGGCGTACTTCACATTACACAGCAAGCTGTGTCAGAGGTGAAGGACGGGTTAACGGCCGGTGAAAATCTCCACCGAGACAGGGATTCAAACCTGGGACCTTTAGAGTTCCAGTCAGACGCCTTAACCACGGAGCCACCAGACTGCGTTAAATAAAACGGTCAGATTCAAATATTCGAATGCAGAAGAAAATAATAGACATCAGACTCAAGAACTGAACATTTACTGTGAAATTTCTTACAAAACAATTCATTATTACTGTAGATATCACACAACAACCATAAGAATCGGTTAAATAAAGAGACAGCCATTTTTTTTTTTTTAGAGTTTCAAGACTTCTAATTTTAAATTTGGAAGAGTTCATTTTTTTGTATATTTTCTTATGCGGTGAAGATAACGAAAAAGCAAACACACAATGTTCTTCTAGTAGAAGCAATATTTCCAAAGGAAATAACTGTCATGGGTTTGTCTCGCCGTCCCTTTATATATCATAATTTAAGATAATACGCATGAATGAACTAAGGAAGGGTAATCAGAATAAACATTCCGCCTCTGTAGCTGACTTCAAAACTGGAAATCGTTAGCCGACTGCAGACGGTGAAACGCGGACAACACAGAAACAGAAATAATTGTTCGAAAATTCTTGTCCCCAGGGGAACAAAAACACATCGTTTTCTATCCAGCAGCGCGTTTCGTTAATTGAAAAGTACTAAGAATTAAAAGCAATTGTTTCAGTAGTATCTGTGAAATAAAGAGCATCTTCACGTTATAAAATTAGCTATGATAAAGTAAATACAACGATTTGAGTATCAGTCTGATTTTTGCAACAGTCACGGAAAGATTTCGCCAGCTAACAACTGTCTTCAGTTAGCATTGACCTCGACTGTAGAACACTGAGCTGGTCAAATGTTTAACGTCATGAAATTATATAATTTACAATCAGTTAATAACAATTTGCAAATGCTCTATGTTATACTTAATTATATATATAATATTACAGAGACTTACATAAGCTATCAATTTGTCTGTCACCGTTCGGTTACTTTTCAAAATTTCTTGACAAATTATTTTATTTATCACTAAAAAAGTATCGTATGTGGTTCATAATGATACGTAGTATTTCCATGTCAAATTTCGTAAAGATTGGTTTAGCCGTTTAGTCGTGAAAACATAACGCACAGACAGCGTTACTTTCGCATTTATAATATCAGTGTAGTGAATTAATATTAGGGTCATTTGTTATTAACGTTTTAGTGCATTAAGGGGAGACGGTGGCAGATATCATGAAAAAAAACAATTTTTTTATTTTTTTATTTAAAAGGAAATATTGTTGGGATTATTATCACACATTTTCTCTTTGAAATTCGAACTACAAATGGTATAAAAATATTAAAACCCTAAACGGTGTAATGTGCCACGCCCATTTTTAAGGTATTCAGCGGAGAAACAAATATCGCGCTTTCTTTTTTACTGTGTAACGTGGATATATAGCTTTAGAAGGCTATGATTTTTTTAATATACAGAACAGCAATGATATATAGATGGCTGTGGAGCCATTTTATGATCCAAGCAGTATTGTATAAAAGGTTGTGAAGTTTCGTAAACAATTTTTGTGCTTTATAGTAGAATTTGTGTCAAATTGGATTTATTGTGTGATTCCTTGTGGAATATTGGATATACTGCACTTAATTCTACATTTATTAGTGTAGATTAATTTGCTATATAGAAAACTTAATAATTTTGATTGGAAATGATAAAAAAGTGTACCTCAAAAAAATAATGTAATAAAAAATTCAAACTACTCTGACAGCTATAATCGTTTATTAAAAATTCTGAAAAAAATATTTAAATCATATAGATATCTTATGCACAAGTGTGCAAAATTTCAATGAGATTGAACACGAAATGAGAGAGATTTAGATTTACCAATAATTCAGTGCAAGACTGCCACCGTCTCCCCTTAAGGTGTTAAATCAGCAGAAAACTATTTAGAAATGATACCCTTTCTATGTAAAAGTGGCGTACATTCTTCTGTGAATGTTGGACAGCACTTTCTAGCCTCACTCACAAACATCGTACCAGAACAAGCATCACGCCGCAGACAAGGTTGCAATTTAAAAACCATATTCTCGAAGACATACGAACAAATGTTCGTAAAATCAGCGCAAAAACTTGAGTAAGTTTTGGAAATGTGCATAAAATAATAATAATAAAATAAGTTACACTTACGCAAAATCATTTGAAGGTCGGTAACAAGAATGTATAATACAGATTAGAAGGTTGTAAAGGCTGAAGTTTCTCGAAAGCATTTGAAGCGCCCTAGGACATGTTTTCATCATTCACCCCTGCAAATTTGTCACGACGCGACGCGATTCTGTTTGAGCTCCACAAAACAAATGTAGGTGCAAAGAAACTTTCCAACTACGAAACGTTACAAGACATAGTGCGTAGTTGGTTATACGGGAGATTTCGCCTGAGACCGGCAAGCTCTCTCGGAAGGTAGCCTGCCTAGTTTGGAAGCGAACAAGTGATGTAATACAACTGAGTCATTAAAAGACATCAGTTTTTTAAAAAAATATTTGTTACGTGACATGAGTACACAAAACATTTTGTGCGGTGAGTGAACGACTACTTTAAGAGTACGAATGATCGTCAACAGCCGAGGGGTATTCTTAGAAGGAAACCAAGCGACTAAACTATTGAGCAGTACTGGTAAAGAAATGAATCAAAGAAACTAGTCCCTAAAAGCTTTTTTTTATTGTTTCCGCCAATGGTGGGGGAGCAACAACTGATAAAAGAGAATCGAGGGTCGTGGCTTGGCGAAGCTGATGCAAGACTTCAGGTAAGAGGACTACCGAGCGGGGCGGTGTAACGGTTAGCGTTCTCGCCTCGCATTCGGGAGGACGGCGGTTCGAATCCCCGTCCGGGCATCCAGATTTGGGTTTTCCATGGTTTCCCCAAATCACTCCAGGCAAATGCCGGGATGCTTCCTTCAAAAGGCCATGGCCGAATTCCTTCCCATTCCTTGCCCCCATCCTTGCCCCCCATCCTTGTCCCCCATCCTTTCCCGTCCCTAAAGACCTCGATGTTAAAAAGAGACGTAAAGCAGTTACAAAAAAAAAAAAAAAAAAAAAAAAAAAGTAAGAGGACTACGGGTAGGAATGGTGGACGGATTATTCCTCCGCCACCAACTTTTAGTGAATCGCGGAGTAATAATAATAATAATTCCGAGGGGAAGATGTATGGTGCTCCGTATGATGAAATATGGCAATGTCATTACGCCAAACGAGTATCTTTGAGCTGACAGAAGTTTTATGGAGAACTCATTACAGTGAATAGCACAGTGTGTTGAAGATAGCTCCACAAATACTTTGTGTTATTCTGTGGTGGAATAGTGGCTTGAAGATCACACAGTCACCGGTGCTATCTGCAGTTTACAAACACTGGTAATTAGCGCATAAACTTCATTCCAGTTGTATTGCGTTTCATGTGATCATGCCCCACAAGATAAGAATGATATCAGTTGCCCTGGACCCATAATTTTTGTTAATTTGAGTTAGGCGAGTGGTGACCACAGATGGAAATAACTTTCTTTCTGTGCATTTCTGATGCACGGACGTTGATCTAGTTAGGGATGTCAATCAATGATCATGAAACTATAAGGGTTTTCATGAAATGTTATACTGGTTTGTTTTAGAAACACATTAATCTCAAATGTAATTTATTAGATTTTCTTGTATAGTTAATAACTATTTTTTGTATTTTTTATTCCTTGTGCGCATACAGTGTACTGTGTACGTAATTAATTTAGTTTTCTTCACGATTATGAATATGAGAAAATGTAAACTGTGAAACTTATGTAGGTGATTGAAAAATGCAAGTTATCCAATCTCTCCACAAATATTATTTTTAATTATTTATTTCAGGATATATACTCTAGTAGCTACGGAACTATATTTTTCTGCTCAATTCACATCGAACAACATATTGAGGACGAAACATTTAGTAAAATTAGCCGTGTCCCAAGCAGGAGCTTTGCCTAGCGTCAGTAACCAGCAATTTATCTTCTATAGGGCTTTGAGCATTGTATAACATTTCTTTTTTTCACCTCATATTTAATAGCTAACAAAGAATAAAAGATAGAACACCCGAGAAGAATAATTTTTGTCATCTGTACGCCGGGAAAGATTCAGTTCTTACAAAAGAATAAAAGCTTTGAATCCAAGAATCCGCACTTTATTTTGAATACAAAAACATATTTTACGCTTTTATATTCGTTATTTAGGGGCATATGGCTACATGTCTAGTATAAATAATTAAAAAACAATACTTCTATATTACCAGCCTCTACTAAATAATACAGAAGAAATGAGTTACATTAAAATTATTTTCTAGTGAGAATTATATGTTAAAAAGAGATTACTATCCAATGACAATTTCGTGCATGAAATATCTATTTGAAAGAAACGTTTTGTGAAGAAACCCAGGTGTTAAAACCTTCGTGAGCATATCTCCCCACGCTGCCCCACCCCAGTGAATTATTACTACGCTTGGTCCTGGATATTTATAGAATGTTCCCGTGAACAAGCAGTGAGCTGTGAAACACTCGCCCAGCCTGGCGTGAAACTGTTGAAATATATATATTCCATAAGTTTAACAAAAACTAAAGAAACGGCAATGGTATTATCTTTCACCTCCATATATTAAGGCCTACGCCTCCTTACATCGGGGACTGATTTTGAACATTTTCAGTACCATCTTAATAAATCATAGAAGAAAATAAGTATTGTATAATTAATTCCTGGTTGTCGTGCTCTGAAGATATTTGTAATTTGGGAAGGACCCTTTGTAATCCATTTCCAGTATCTTCTATTACCAGTAGCTCCTCAGCAAATAATAACACCTTTAAGAGATATACCTTGTACTACGTTTATGTCCCTCGCTGGATATTCATTCTGCCTCGTAGTAAAAATGTATGTTAAAAAGTGTCTGGAAGAGACTGCTCTCCTGTCTCATACCTTGGTTAATTGTTATTATTTGCTGTTCGTTTCTTATTTTGAGAAATCCGTTTGTATTAAATAATAGACTTCTCACTGATTCAGTAATATGTTTCGGATATTTTATGGTAAATTCCAGAATGTAATTTGTGGAGGACTCTTTGTAATATATTTTCAGTATCCTCTATTACCAGCATGTCGTCAGCAAATAAAAGCGCATTAAGAGATCTTGGAATAAGTCTGTAAGTATGTCTGTTCAGGATATGCCATAGCATCTTTGTGTCAACTTTATGAGTAAAGTAAAAAAACGCAATATATGTAGCTAGGTATAACCTGAAGACATCCACCAACGAAGAAAAAATAAATTATCACACTCTGCGTACGAGATCCTGTTAGAGTAAAAATGCAAGGTTATTCCAAACAAAAAGGAACATATAAAAGACTATCTTAAAAACTATAAAAGATACAATTACGTGCCACACATCATTGGATAGAGGTAGGTTCAAACATTATAACCCCCTCCCCCCAACGATCAGTTCCATTCACTACCAGCAATGGCGCTGTTGTCTGTTTATATGGAAATGGCAACGCCACTGAAGTCGTTTTATGTGCTACCATATGCAAAAAGTGAATCCTTTGTTGATACGCAGCGTTCATTTCGTCGTACGTTCAATATAGTACCGCCTCGTTATGAACATATTTACGATTGGCATTCACTGTGAGGTACGAACCTACCTGAATGAAACAATTCCAGAATAATGAATTCGAAGAGATGGGCAAGAGGATCTAGTTCATCGTGAGTGGCCTCACTGGTCACCTGATCTTACCCCGTGCGATTTTTATCTGCTAGGGTACGTTAAAGATAAGGTGTATGAACCAACTACGCCCGCTAGTTTTCAAGAGCTGCGAAGACGAATTATTTCAGCCGTGATTTCTTTAATTAGGGATGAGCTAACGCGTCTATGGTAACAAATGGGCTACTGGTGTTTGTCGCGCTACAAGTGGATCTCATGTCGAATATACACAGTAAAATTTCAAACTTTCATCTATCCAGTGATGTGTGGCACGTATTTCTATCTCTTACAGTTTTTTAGAAATAAAAATCTGCCCCTTCTTTTTAAATAACCTTGTAGTAGTAAACGGTCAACAAGTTGAGCAACTATCCCACTATAACTACTTTAGTTGTGACATCACATAAAAAGTAAACAGAAGTATTGATGATAAGGTGAACAAGTATTAGAAGCTGTATAGAATTTCAAGCCTTTGAAATGAAGTTTTTGCGTACCATGCTTCAGAGAACACGAAAAGACAAAGATGGGAATGGTATCAATCGTGAAGAGGCCAGTATAAACATCAGTGTGGCAAAATCCTTACAGAGTTTTCGCCTGAGGTGGTATGTACATGTTCAAAGGATGGAGGAAGAAAGAAGAGCAAAAGGCCTACTTTAATATGAAGATCCAAGGTAAAAGACGTGTGGGAAGGCCCAAAAAGAAAGACCAAATCAAGGAGCATATAGAAGACTTAGGGCTTGATCGGAAGACTGTTCATGAACATCAACTGTTCATGCACAGGAAGAAGTGGAGAGAGCTCGCGACTAGCATCCGGGAGACTAGAGCTGAAAAATAATGATAATGAAACAATAACTAAACCTTTAGGAAACAGAGCCACAAAGGTAAAATTTTACAAGTTTAGTTCCTATGCTTTTCTTTGAAGGTAGTCATGGATAATAAAGATAAAAGTCGCATAGAAGTAGAGGATATGATGCTCCTAAGATCCGTGAAAGAATATATAAAATTCAGTCTAATAAGAAATCTATACTATATAATCAATCATGTTGTGTTTATACGTTAAATTTACCTCAAAAAGAGTAATTGCAATGTAAACTACTCCTAAGAGATGTAAAAATCTCGTAAAATTTTATTCTGTTGTATTTTCTAGCATCATGCAACAACTAATGAACGGGTTTTAACTAAACTTCACAAGGTGATAGCATATTTCGTCGGTCAGAATACAGAATAATTTTTATCCCGAAAAGTTACAGAATTCCTCATGATACAGCGTCCAAAACTAAATCTTGCTATCCGCATATCACGCAGAAACTAATGAATGCATTTCAACGAAACTTCACACAGTGGCAGCTTATATCACCGGTTAGAATACGGGATACTTTTTATCCCTATTAGGACATACTTTCCCATGGCACAGTGCCCAAAAACCATAAATTTGTCTACCTGTGCGACCTTCTAGCATAAACTATAGAACGAATTTCAGTGAAATTTAGCATAATGGTAGCGTCTGTCATTAGTTATTATATAGGATACATTTTATCCTGGTTAGTACCATATTTCGGCCGTGATACAGTGAGCCACCCTAAATTTTGGAATTTTTGTATATACATTCAATTGTATATTCATTTTTACTGTCTGCCAAGAGGTGTGGTTATTCAGTTGTTTAACACACGCGACAGGAGTATGGAAAGTCCCCCATTCAAATTTCGATTTTGGTAAGAATTTTTACGGGACTTGAAAATGATCTTCCCGTCTGGAAATGCTTTGCTTTGCTAATGTGAGGGAGCTAGGACACCCCGTTTTTTGTATTCCACATCAAAATATAGGTCTCCTTTACCTACTACAATTATCAGGTTAGGTTACACGGTACGATAAGGCGCATTGCGTACCAGGACTTTGAGACAATATGAAATTATGACCGACTATAAGCGCTCAGGTGACATAAGCGCTCAAGGGTCGCCTTCCTGGAAGGACGGTCTATAATCCCCTACCTTCCTAGAAAGACGGTGTCGCCAGAAGAAACGCACTGTGAAGCCCTGATGGCCTCTAAGGCTACGTGAGCACTTGGGATTTATTGGCGGCGATTAAAGACCAATTTTTCAAGCAACACAAATATCGAAAACTGATTTGAGAGATTGAAAAATTGCCAATCTGCCATGTAAATACACAAAAAAATTGTATTTCATTACTATTTTTAGTTCCGAGTATTCAAAAATATCGACCCATCACCGTTTAGCAGTTAACATTCGAAATGGAACATACTAATGTGTTGTTAAATAGCTAACAGTAATCAGTAGCTGGTAATATTTATTTATTAATGGTTATATGTACTGTCCCACTTCCCGGAAACTCTTTTACTTGCAAAATAAGTAATCTATGTTCTATGTTAATTTTTATATTGAACAACATTATACATTTATAACAAAACAATTTGCTAAAATAAATGAAATTTTCTTATCTGGAACATCTTGAAATTTTCGTTTAAGTAACTTTTGACCAGTAAGAAGATATGCCCAGTATAGTTATTTTTAAGTATATTTTTTGAACCTAACTACACAGAGACGATTCATATCTCGACAATACAATCTGACATCCGACTAATTAGTCGCAAGTGTGCGAACTAACATTTTTTTGCGACCTATTTTTCTATCGCAGGTACAAAAAATCGCTAGAATGCGTCTAGCCTAAAGAGTTCATGAAGTCATACATTTTCCAGCAGTAATTCAGTAAATTTCTAATACTTAATAACTCATTTTAATAACTGATTTCCATCACCCTTTTTCCAGGCTTTGGACTGGCTTAGTGACTGAAATGCACGTAGCACACTATCGTTTAAGGCGTGTTTAAAATCAGCTTGAATTAAGCTTCCTCAGTATTTATTTATTTATTGTGTGTTAAGAAGGCAGGTATAGCCCAGCTTTTGTAAGTACGATATTGCTTTCAAACAAGACGTAATATCACCGTTTTCCTCGTATTTTTTACAGTATTTTCCAAACATTCATCTAATTTAATATAGGAACTTTTCCTCTTTTTCCCAGCAAGATTGATCTCCGTTCTCATGTAAATACAAGCGGAATTTTCAGCTTCACTCTTTAAACACATTATCACTTCTTTAATCTTGGGATTTTGTCGCCCAAGAAGATTTTGTTGTTCCAACCTTCCACAACGTTCGTAGTACGGTGTCGCCTACCGTAACAGGTCCACGGTTTAGGAGGAATTTCTTCATTCTCCAACCATTGTTCAACGAAATAATCAAAAAACTGAGACAATTATGGATTTTCTGGAGCCTCCGAATATATCTCGAGCCAGCCGTCTAAGATGTCTTCAGTTTTGAGGTATGTTAGCGCAGCACACATCCTAACATGCAGTCTAATTTCTTCATTTTCCCGATACTCACGGGTCAATCCAATTTCCTGCAATTTCCTCTACAGATATTTCTTCATGTGGAAGTAACAACCATTAATTTCAACGGTTGGAAAAACGTCTCCAAATGCGGATATTGCACTTCCCTCAAAATCAATGTTAATTTTTTTTATTCCATTCTGGAACTATGTGTAAAATATGGCGAAATAAACGGATATACGTTGCTTTCTTTTTGTTTGGCAACAGAGCAAACGTTACTGGATACACACTAGTTTCTTCCTTGAAGATTCCGTAATCAGCGTGGATACTATAAATGTGAGATAATTGTTTACTACAACTTTTAAATGTACCATCCATGAAGAAATCTTGCTGTCTCTCCAGACATTCGCTTCCCTTCTGTCCACAAAGAATTATCATTCGCTCTCATGAGCTGTCATCTGTCAAAAGGAAACTTGAACCATCTTTCATCTGAAGCATATCATTATCTAAGACTATTTCGTCTCGGCTCTTCAGTTCCTTTCCGTTCCCACGAGCTTTGCTTCTCTGTCGAAATAAGGTTCTCTTGACAGTCACCGTGTAGGGCAATTTGGCTACATATTCGTAGCCTTTACTGTGTAAGTCTCCCTGTTCTTCTGTGTAAATTTTAGAAACGGGCGTGTCTTCTTCGTGGGCCCTCTTCTTCGCATGATTCATTCTTTTAGCAACTTCCAAGCGAACTGTGTCCGCTGCTTCGCATAAATGTTCAGTTGCACATAAAACTTGCCAATTTTTCGTTTTGAGCGTTCCACCACAACTTTTCGTCCTTTCCTTCTGACACCGCCATACCGTTAGCCCATCTTCTTTACTTTTGTATTTCCGATACGAATAACCTTCATAATGCACGGGAGGTTTACACTTATTAGTTGTTAGCACTTCCTATGACGACAAACTAGAAATACTTTCACAAGTGGCACTTCTACCAATAAACTTCACTGTACTAATGACAGGAAAGTAATAAGAGCCTAAACAGATGAGCTGTGCTAGATATTCAGGGAAGGATTTTTCTTGGAATTCTCTACTGCAGGTAGGCGAGGGTGGGTGGTTATACCTACCCCCTCGCCTACCTGCGCTAGAGCGCTTTTGCCATATAACCCAAAATTATATATCATCTGTCGGATTTTTTTCGCAATCGCAATGCCTACCACGATAAGCGGTAATGATGTGTTCGACTTATAGGATATCACAGTTGTGCCAAGTAACCCTCAGACACATTTATTTGTATGTGCCACGACTATGGACGCCATTATGATTGCATGCTTAAGAGATGCGACAGCAAGGAATATCTCGTGCGTAAGCTGACTTACGATCGCAACATACCCTCCCTCCTATTAGGAGCGCCGAAGGCTTCGCAGTTTTCTCTGTTTGAATGTGAGGCCAATAGTTGATAGTCTCACAACCCACGTCCCTAATGCATGTGTCTCTGATGTTCCATGCCGAGCTTCACATGAGTGATAACGAGGAACGTCCTTCGCCGGGACCTCACGGCCGACCACCGCTGGCTGACTACGCGGGCTCGTCAGCAGCTGCCGACTATAGTGCTTCGCAAGTCGCACACCAGGCAACCTGCAGTGTGTGTGTTCGTGTTCGTGGAGTGATAGTTTTATACCACTTAACCGGCCTGTTGTGTTGAAGCGCTGGGAAACTTTGATTTACACGTACCCGCTGCGATTACCGAACCCAATCGACTCAGAACACCGGACTCCATAGCCGCCCACGCTGGTAAAGTACACTTGGTGAAAACGCGGCCACTATGATTCGAGTGCCCCGCCCAGAAAGTGCTATATGCGTATTAACATACGCAAATTGCAGACGGCCTCCGCAATATTCTGTTCCTAGCGGTGCCGTGTTGCGAGAGTAGTCACGCTCTCGCCGACAGTTCGTGTTAGCTAGTTGTAGCATGTGTTTAACTGAGAACGTTAATGCAATTACTGTCCGCCACACTTTGAACTTGCACCAGTTATATTCATGTATTTTTTTTGTTTGTTTGTATCAGAACGTACTAGTTATGGCGCCCACGAAGTTCTTGTAGTTATCAGAATACTCTTTGTAGAATTAAAAGTTACAAACTGTAGTTTTTTCTGTAATTTGTGGACTAAGGATAAGAACCCATCCATCCCAAATATAAATGTTTGTACATTTCTGGTCCATTCTTATCGGTGTTAGCGGGAAAGTTAGTGATTGTTCCACCAAAACGTCCTTTTCATGTGTTGAAACACTATACAGTTTATATACATACAAATAATGAAATCTGTTCCTACACACGCCATGCAGCACCATTTCAAATATTGCTTGCAGAGAATCCATGTGAGTAAAAAACAAACATAATATTTCCCAGTTAATGGTGATTTCATGGAGAAGCCGAAACAAATGATGCACTACAAACGTGAATCAAGCATTGCATACAATGTAAATTCAGAAGAAAAGGATGAGATCCAAGAAAACGGAAAAAAACATTACCACTCAGCTTTTGCCTGCTCATCCAATATTTCTTTGATAATTTATCTGTTAGCTGGCATCACAAATCTCAGAATCCGCCTGACGACACCGCGAGCACAGCTAGTGAGACGGAGCAGTTCCAAACATAACTTCTTCTTCGCCACCTTTTCCCAACATTAATGGTCAGCATTTGATGAGTTTTACTCATAACTGCCATTGTCAAATTTGTAGCTCAGATTTTGCGGTTCAGCAAAGCATTTTATTCCTACTGCCAGGTCGTATTAAGTTCTTATGGCTGAAGTGGAGTGTTTCCATCTGTCTGCCAAATGTGTAACTGTGTTCTGTGTGCGATACGTGTATTTTTTGTTCGTGAAATGTGTATTTTATGAGGCGAAGATTGTGGACCGTCTAAGCAGTCGCCTTGATGGCTGCGGAAAAATTGCAGTTAGGACGGCTGGTACGCGGCGGGCTAGGCTTGTGCTCGGTCCCGTTGTACCTCCCAGATCCAATAAGCAGTGCCTCAGCGCGCTCAGCCACACTGACAGCTATTAATTCCATTATTGTTCGATGCAAATATTATTCATTCATTTTTTCACAGTTTAAAACAAACGATAGAAGAATCAAACCCAGATGATGAAAGATTTCCTGGTATAATTTCCCAATTGGAATTATGGAATTCACAGAAGTGTGAAATAGTTCATATTTTATAACACGATTTGATTTCTTCCTAAATTTGACAGTTATTCATTTATATCAACGAGACTGACTATTATGCAGTGATATGTATAGTTCACTTCAAATCGTCACTGTCAACAATCTTCTCCAAAATAAATGTCAGCCTGCGGTCTATATAGTTTCCGTCCGGAGTTAAGTCGAATGAAACAGTAATCGTTCATTTCTTTTTGGACATTTAGTGAGAAAAATTATTACAATATCACAATGTTGTATCATGCGGCGAAAAAAAACAAGTCGGAATCTTTTCGTTTAGCATAAATGAATAGTGTAGACTACGCATTGCGTCAGACTACATATATTTTGATGCAATGATACATAAAGACAGACACACACGGGTAGATCCAAAGATACTCCCAAGACCACTGCGGAAAGAATGCGTCTTAAAGAGGGCAGCGGGAAAAGAATCAACCATCCACGGCCGCACACTTGATGCCGCTATCACCCATAAACGATAAACGTCACGATGATGAAATGATGTACTACGTCTATAGACATAGCACTTGTACGTTTGATTTATATTTTCTCGAACTATTCCGCGAACACTATCCCCAACAGTTCACCACGTGTCGTCAACGATTTTAATTTGCTGCGTTGCTGTCTTTCTGGCGTTCCCCAAGAAGTTCTTTATTGCTTCTCAAATGTGTCTGCCGTTTACGACTGGGCAGAGTGCTCACACAGTTTCTTAATGGTACGTCGCCCGGCGGTATTATAACTGCCTATGCCAAAGCGGCTGTAGTAATAAACCTGAAACTAGATCGTAACTCCTAACACGATTACCACCTGTGCTTCAATAATGGGTTAGTAAAATCATGATCATAACACTGACCAAATATCAGTACAAATATTGAATTTCTTATGGAATACATCCCCTGTTTAAAAGTCACTGAATTTATTCTACACTGGTGGAAATTAAAAGTGCAACATCAAAACGGAGTTGTGATAAATGAATGAAATTTGGCTCCAAGAATCCCCATATAAAGAATATTAAATTATTAAAAGTTTTACATGGAATAGCATGAGAATTACGGCGCTATTTATTATGCAAAATTGCTGTCTTTTAGCGTATAAGTAGTGAACAGTACGGTGTAACATGACACTTTTTTGTTCACAAGTTCTTGTCGACCAAGTATGCCAAGACGAAGAGTGGCTACCTTCTACATCCAAATGTCTAACTATGAAAGAGGTCGGAGAATTGGCGTGTTTGAAATGGATGCATCATATCGTGAAATCTCACGAAGGATTGGCCGTAGTGCAATGTCAGTATGCAGACTTGTTACACAGTGGCTGAAAGAAGGCTCTAATGCTCCTATAGCAGGCGCCAGTGCATACAAAAGGACAACAGCATGTGAATACCGCCAATTTGTGTGGATGGCTGTTGCTGGCAGACGGGTTACTGCAGGCCATATCCAAGCAGTGGTTACAGAGAGAATAACATCCCGGACGATTGTAAAACAATTACCTGAAGCTGTGTTAAGCTCTCTGACCCCTATGCAGTGTGTTCCATTAACCATATATCATAGCCAGCATCTTCTAACCTGGTGTACTGCAAAACGCAAATGGACACGTGAATGGCGTACATTTGTGCTTAAAGAAGAGTCTCGATTCTGTCTATGGCAAAATGATAATCGACAACATGTACGCAGGCGTAGTGGAGGATTACTCTGCTGTAATATCAGAATGTCAGACGGGTCTAGCCACTGGTTTCGTGGTTTGGGGGTAATTAGTTTCGACAGCAGGACTGAGTTGGTTATTGTTGAAGGGGAAATGACAGCTCACTACTGTGTGTACGGGATGCTGCACCGTATTGTGATACCCTTCATGTCTACCATCCACATTGCAGGATAAAGCCTCATACTGTGGCCAATATAACACAAACCTTGCAAGGGGCTACGATCACAATTTGGACCGCACGGTCACCAGATTTGTCCCTAATAGAGCATTTCTAAGATGCCAGGAGTAGACACAATAGATCATGTAGTCACCCAGCTCAAAATGTGCAACAACTGACTGCACAAGACATGCAGACGTAGAGAGAAAAAACCCAAAAAGACTTCCGAACAGTTATTAATTCAATGCCGGTCAGGATCCACGAATGTTTAGGTGCTTAAGGTTGGTGAACTTCTTCTTGACAACTGTATCTAGAGGTAATAATCTGGTGTCGTGACAATCGCGCACAGTGACAATCGCGCACAGCGACAATCGCGCACAGTTTACAGGTCGGACCACACTCTCCCCTCTCCCGTGTACTTTATAATTTACGGAACTCAGTATTGACAAATCATCATCACACAAAAGCTTTGCCAGAGGTGAACGTCAATTTTAAGGCCTGTAATAATTTCATACAACGGAGCCCGGGATTTGGAGCGAGGACCTTCAGTACCCAAATCGTGCGCCATAACACCGTGAGTCACCAGAGCGAATATACAGGAAATGGAAAATAAATATTCAACCACAATAAAACAAACTTTTTTTCTCTACAATTTATATTTGCTATCTTAAAACACAAATGTAATCTTAGATTTGTCTGCTTACGGGGTGCATTTCAACAAAATCTGATTTACCTGAAAGTGATGTTAAAGAGAAGAAAGACACTTTTGTAAGTCAATCAGTAACAGAATAAAATTTGGTTGTAAGGGACCAGAAATTTCCGCAATCTACCTATCGCTTCTCCATATTCACCAGTCCGACACCGGCCCGCACCGTCAAAAAGGTAAACCAAACTAATGACTACCGAGTGTCGGACGACATGCGGTGTCGTTTGAAGTGACCTCCAACAATAAGAAGAGTGTCGGTGCGCTGACTGTGCGGGCTAGTGTGGCCAGACCTTCAATCACACTTTATCCAGGCTTTGCACTGGATTAACAACTGTAAAGTTACAATTATTTAGGCGTGTTTAAAATCAGCCAAGAAGCTTCGTCATAATAAATATTTACAACTTATTTACATTTATTTACAGTAATGAAATTATCTAAATCAGCCATTATTGATTATTATTTACAGTAGACCTACAGTTATTCAAGCTTGTACATGTAGGACAACGCCTTTAGACATGATCTGATGTCGCCGCTCTTTTCATATCTGTCAACAGTTTTTACAATTGTTTCATCCAATTTCTAGTATGTGTTTTTTTTTTTATCTTTCCTTGAAGAATCAATTCATATCTCATATACATGAGACCTGAAGACTCGGCTTCCCTCTTCAAACAAAGTAACACGTCTCTAAGCTTCGGGTTTGGTCTGCCAAGTACATTGTTAATCCTATTATTCCATCCTTCAACAGCAATAGTCGTGCGATGACGTCTTTTGTAACAATTCCACATGTGAATTGGAATTTGCTCATTCTCAAGCCACGTCTCTACAAAGTAGTCGAAACACTCCAATAGTTTTGAGTTATTAGGAGCCTGTGATTGGATCTCCAACCAACCATCTGTCACATCTTCTGGTTTAAGGAAAGCCAAAGCTGGGCACATACGAATACAGAGGCGGAGTTCCTCATTTCCTTTGTACTCACGCGCTAGTCCAAGCTCCTGAACATTTCTCCATACACATTTTTTTCATGTGAAAAAAAAAACAGCCTTTTACTTCCGTTGAGGGAAACACTTCCTTGAGGGCAGATACTGCAGCACTTTCAGAATCTACAGTCACCGTCTAGGGGTCCATTCTGGTACGGCCTTGACAATTTCACGAAACATAGGTACATAAGTAGTCTTATTTTTGTCAGGTAGAAGTGTAAACACCACAGGATGTATGTTTGTTTCTTCGTCAGTGGTGCCGTAATCCGCATGTATCCTATAGATTTGGGAGAACTGTTTACTGGCACTTTTAAAAGTACCATCCATGAAAAAAAGTTCGAGTAATTTTAAAATTTGTTTTTCTCTTTCACCACTCAGAAATATTAATCTTTCACCTTCAATATCATCCGTAAGAAGAAAACTGCCTCCATCTCCTATCTTCAACAATTCATCATCCAAGAATACTTCGTCAGGATTATTTGGCTCTTTTTGGTTTCCTTGTCATATACTCCTCTGACGGTACAAGTTTCTCTAGACGGTTGACTGGGCTGGCATTTCAGTTACAAAGTATTATGGAGATCTCCTAGTTCCTCAGCGTAGATTTCTGGAATTGAACTATCTTCCGCTCGAGCTCTCTTCTTTGCCGCATGAAGTTTCTGATGTACTTCAACGCGTGCGTCGTATGGGTGATCGTTCCATCTTCTTTCTTTCTATACTCTAGATAGCTGTTCCCGTCATAATGCGCACACGGCTTTCCATGTGTAGTTGAAGTAACTTCCATGACTAAAACTGTGATACTCAAGGCAGCAGTGAATGCGAACAGTGGTGTGCGGTCCGGTTAGGAAGAGATGGGGGTTGTAATTCCCAGAATCCAGCATGCTGCTGTAGCGGTGACTAATTGATAACTAAAAGCAGGTAGCAAGAGAAGACCCGGTTGTGCGCGATTGTCACTGTGTGCGATTGTCACTGTGCGCGATTGTCACATATCCAATAATCTTAGCCCGATTCATTTCAATTTGTTATTATTTCTTCTGGCTATGGCCCTGGATATATTTACAAAGTTTCCTAAAACTTCACCACTTCTGTCTGGTTGTTGCGATTTTAATTTCCGCCAGCGTAATATCCTGCTAAACTGAACCTTACCAAGAACCTTCAATCTGAAAAATTAATCGTCGTCTTAAAGCTAAAAAACAAACAGTTCAAAGAATTATCATCCTATATTACTACCTATTCAACAAACATTTGTTAAGGCTCATAGGCTCTTCTAAATATAATGAGTCATGGATTAATCACATAATCGCAGAAGAAGAAGCGGATTTCAGATGAAAAAGAAGCTGCACAGAACAGATGCTGAGTCCATTTCAAAAACAGCAAAAAAATCCTCGACCTGAGTACTGCTTATTACACGATTTGGAAGGTAGGACTCTTTTGAAAACTAATAAAAGCAATCCCAAGCCAAAGAACCCTAAACTAATCAGAAATATGCTCGCAGGCAGACACTTTCAACTAACACAATGATATAATATGACCTAATAGGCTGCATCAAGGATCAGTGCTGACTACAACTCTCATCAATCTCTTCATCTCAGACGTACACAACATGCATAAATTTCTGATATGTTGACGAACAGTTTCAAGTTACCGCAAATCTGTTAACTGATGATCTCAATCACTTGAACGAGTATTTCGCCAAGTGAATAGCACTACCGAACCCTCACAAGACAGAAATCATCTAAACAACAAAAAAGCAAACCAAAAGCTGCTAATCTCTTATGGCAACAGTAAGATTAAGTCTGGTGACTCAGTAGTTCAGGCGTCAATGAGCTAACAAGGCATTGTTCGCCGAATGTAAGCTACCAATTATCCTGAAATGCTAAACACTATGTTCATGGATGACGGCGAGAACGGCCCAATATTCGTTTCTGAACACATGCAAGCTGTTAGCTGTGATAGATTTATTTATGCTATTCTGTCATACAGCGATCAAACTAATTGGGAGGTATTACTAAAACGTCTAGAAATGAATCACTGTTCTGGACGAAATACTACTGAATTTAATCAACAACGTTCCTGTAAACAACTTTTAAAAACTTGTGTTAAATTCAGACAAGATTCAAATACGTTTCACAAGCTATTTTAGCATGAACTCGCGCCAAGCGACCTTTTCCAAGCTGCGCAGCACACACACTGTCCCGCCCTGCCATGCTACAATGCAAGTGCCCAATCAACAATCGCTGCGCTCAAATTTTTTGTTTTTGATTTTTGTTTAAGACTTTACGCCTCGTCGAGGTTATTAAAGGCGGGAAAGGAGCGGGGATTAGGAATGGGAAGGAATTCGGCCATGGCCTGCTGAAGGAAGCATCCCGGCAATCTCCTGGAGTGATTTGTGGAAACTATGGAAAACCCAAGTATGGATGGCTGGACCGGGATTCGAACCCACGTCCTCCAGAATGTGACGCCAGAGCGTTACCGCTCACCAACCACGCTTGGTGCTGCCCGCACAGCTGTGCTGGCCAGCGTTAGAAATTGTTGCTTAATTATAACAACACTATGCTACGCCATTTACTAAACAAACTACAATCTGTGGAAACCCAACAATATTATAAATCAAACTACAAACATTAATACAATTATTCAGGATAATTATAATTAATAAATCCAACATAATTCAGTATTATTAATAATAATAAATAAAAAATTATGCGGGGGGTTAGTGATAATGTCACACGTCTGACTGGTGTTTTAAAGATCTCCGGTTCCAATCCCTGTTTGCTGTGTAATGTGAAGTACGCAGAACGCTTCCATGGTTCGGATTTCCCGTTATAATCGGTAGGATTACTGGGTGTGGTTAAAGTAGCCACAACAGAGGCGCATATGCGGCAAATGGAAACTTTGTTAATCGGCGGCCGAACCCTTTGGGGATATCCCGGTTAATAATGATATTCGAAATTATTATTTTTTAATTTGAAATATCAGTTGTTCATAAATATCTCGGAGTCACCATGAATAGGTCACGGTCTTTTAAAATAAATCTATAATAAATAACCAAAAACAATATAATTCAGAAACTTTGTGAAACTGAGTCTGATGGTGTCAGACCCTCCAAACTTTAACTCTGAGTCTTGTCTATTCCACAGCTGAATAACAGCCACATAAAGGAAGCAGACGCAATCCACAATGAGAATAATCAAAGGCTATATCAAGTCGACGTCACTGTATCAGCTCCCAACATTGAGCCACATTACAATAAAATCCTCTCGGCTGTCCAGCCGGGAGTATTCTAAGCAAGCCGAGATTAAAATGTGTTTCATTGCGGTGAACATAAACTTTCAAATATTGGTGATTTTCTGGGACGTCCACTCATCAAAACTCAACGAAAATCTTTGTCATTGTTTCTTGAGATATTCAAACTGAACAATCATGTTATCTTTTACGATATTTGAAAAATTTGTGACTATAGATCTTGTAATATTAGCACAATTAGAAAGTAGAAATCCAAAAACAAATATCTGAAATCTGAAGTACAGAAATAATTTATAGTATTTTTTTTCAAAGCATTCGGAAAATCATTTATTCCATTGATTTTCCATTTTCAAATAGCTATTAATAGTTTTAACCTTCATTTTGTATTATTTTTACTTCCTTCTCAGGAGGAATTTGAATTGCATCATGTTTTGTGTATATGATCTGTGAGCTAATTTTGCAACAGGACGACATAACTCAAATTATAACTAATGCATACAACAAAAATAAACTAGAGTTGTCATAAAAACGTAGAAGTGAATCTATTTACTTACAAATCACGAAAGATGACAAAAATACACATTTTTTGCTTCGAGTCAAATGTGAACTTGAAGGGTACAGGCAAACGAGGCAATAAAACCGGTAGAGACGAGAGTCTGGCCGGAAAGTGACGAATGGGAGGAAAGGACACGCAGACTGAAAAACATTTTTGCACCATTTTACGAATTGCGGATTCGCTTAATTTTGTGTGGGATCCGCCAGACTACCAAATGATGCGGGATTGCAAACACTAGTTGGCAACAACCACTTCCCCCACTTAGAATGAATCGTCGTAAGTACATAAACTCTTAAAGTGACTTTTTTGTTCATAAGCAGCTTGTAATAAAGAAAAGAAGTCTTAGGTCTTAAAATTCTGTCTCGTTCTTTACCGACATTCCTAAGCTTTCAACGGTGGAATACTCATAGTAGCATCTCTAGGCGAGCGTCCATAAACCACGTAGTTCCATTTTGGCCTCCTGTGAACTCCCCTCCCCTCCACGCAGCCCGACGTGGCTTTTGTCTCTACCCCCTCCCCCATTTAGCAATAACTTTTTTTCTCTATCAATCCCAGAAGACATTTTGAACTGTATTCTCTTATCAAACTACCTTAAATTACATATGGAGATAATTAAATGACGGAAATAAATATTCGCATGCCGTTGTGTGTTCTGTACCTCATTTTAACTGTAACAAATTATATGAATGAAAAGCTACGTGGCCTGGCTCTGAACCCCAACTCCCCCCACGTAGCCCAACATAGCTTTCCAGCCAACCCTCCCCCCCCCCAGACCAAACCACGTAGTTTATCGACGTTCCCTAGACAGCGGGTGGCAAGACTGCAGTAATTTAGATCTTTTACATTGTATGATTACAGCCGGCTGAGGATTGTGCCGAAGGACAGGGAAGAAATAAGATTATAAGACCACGGACGTTTGAAGGAAACATCCTGGAATTCAGCTGAAATGATTTCGGGAAACCATGGAAAATCAACACCTGACTCACCGAATCTGTGATCGAACCCACATATCCACCCTCTCCTACCCCGCATCCAGCAGGCTCGGTAGCAGTTTTCAGAATACCTGAATATTGTCCCATCTTCACCTGGAATGATTTCAGGAAACAATGGAAAACCAACACCTGACTCACCGAATCTGTGATAGAATCCACGTATCCACCCTCTCCTACCCCGCATCTAACAGGCTCGGTAGTAGTTTACAGATACCTGAATATTGTGCCCCTCTTCACCTGGAATAATTTCAGGAAACAATGGAAAACCAACACCTGACTCACCGAATCTGTGATCGAACCCACGTATCCACCCTCTCCTACCCCGCATCCAGCATGCTCGCTAGTAGTTTACAGAATACCTGAATATTGTGCCCCTCTTCACCTGGAATGATTTCAGGAAACAATGGAAAACCAAAACCTGACTCACCGAATCTGTGATCGAACCCACGTATCCACCCTCTCCTACCCCGCATCCAACAGGCTCGGTAGTAGTTTACAGAATACCTGAATATTGTGCCCCTCTTCACCTGGAATAATTTCAGGAAACAATGGAAATCCAACACCTGACTCACCGAATCTGTGATCGAACCCACGTATCCACCCTCTCCTACCCCGCACCCAGCATGCTCGGTAGTAGTTTACAGAATACTTGAATATTGTGCCCCTCTTCACCTGGAATGATTTTAGGAAACAATGGAAAACCAACACCTGACTCACCGAATCTGTGATCGAACCCACGTATCCACCCTCTCCTACCCCGCATCCAGCATGCTCGGTAGTAGTTTACAGAATACTTGAATATTGTGCCCCTCTTCACCTGGAATGATTTTAGGAAACAATGGAAAACCAACACCTGACTCACCGAATCTGTGATCGAACCCACGTATCCACCCTCTCCTACCCCGCATCCAGCAGGCTCGGTAGTAGTTTACAGAATACTTGAATATTGTGCCCCTCTTCACCTGGAATGATTTTAGGAAACAATGGAAAACCAACACCTGACTCACCGAATCTGTGATCGAACCCACGTATCCACCCTCTCCTACCCCGCATCCAGCAGGCTCGGTAGTAGTTTACAGATACCTGAATATTGTGCCCCTCTGTGTAGAATCGTGGATCAGCAGCGTTCCCGTGTTAAAATAATTCACTCGTCGGCCCTCTTCTTAAAAATAACTAATCAGTATTTGTTCTACTAACATAAATGTGAATCTCAAGGCGTCTATGTTTTCTGAGCAATCGTAAACTCTTTGGCTGATTGAAATTAAGTTTCCGAAGTTGACATTTGGAATAGTTAATATATAGGTTAGCCCATCGACAGACCAATCCCTTTCCTAAAGTGTTTCCTCCAGCAAATTAAAAAAGAAAATGAAAATAATGCCACGTATTAGCTTCAGAACCATAAGTAGTAAACTCTTAGGATAATGAGCAGAGATAGTCTATGACAGTATAATTGACGAAGTAAATATTTCGGTGGAAATCCGAAGACTTAATCAGAAAGAATATTTCTTCTCTTATCAAAAAATATTTTCGTTTTGTTTGTTAAAATTCCTTTTCACTCTTCCTCCCGTCGACAGTGGAGGCGAAAATCTTGTGGAGGCTAGTTCAGGAGTGCCAGGCCAACACAAGCTCAACAGTTCCGAAACTTTGAGGAGCTTCGCCACTCTCCCTGCCTCTCCTGTCTAAGCCGGTACCTCGTTCCAGTTGACGCACAAATCTGTATGTAAACTAAACTTCTGATTCACTAATAACAAACAGCGAATTTCATTTATTATGTGTTATCATTGTTTGAATTCCTCGCGGCCGGGTTCTGTAAATTATTTACCGTCCATTTTACTGAATACTGTTAATTATTTTTAGATCTTGTTTTGTGACACCAAGCTAGGTATGCGGTTTCTTCATTTTTTCAAAGTTGGCCCAGCAAATAGATTGTCGTTTCGTCCTGTCGGATCCATCCTGCATTTCCATAAGCTATACAGTTTGCGAGATTCTTGCAATGGTGGACATATTGCGATGACGTATTGTTTGTAAATTAGAGATGGGCCTTAAACAATATTCAGTTAATGTAGTTGCCGGACAATTTTCGCGTAAGATGGAAGTGTTAGTTGTAGATCTGTTATCTCCTAGTGTGAAGTAGTTACGAGATCCAACTCTTTGAGTCTAGCAATATCTTCGAATTTGGTTCATGAAAGGTACTTAATCATTATATAAATCAAGGAAGTAAATGTTTTCAAGGCTACGTAAGAGAAATGATAAAGGGACGACAACTGCCGGACCGAGGTAGTTTATGATTCGCGTCAAGGAAACATTTAAACGCTCCGATTAGGCCACTCAAAGATCAAAGAGTTGTTGAGTAGAGCGTAGCATCTTAACCAATTCAACGCAAAATTAAGTTCGTTGAGAAATAAAAGTTTGAAAAAGGGTTTAATTTGTATATTTCTGGTTCATGCAAGATTGTCATTAATCTTACCAGAATGTTTGGAAAATTGTAATTCTTCTTTCATATTTGTACCCGCAACTTCCCAGAAAATTCGGAAATGTAAAGTTGGCTGTGTGCCAGTGAAATGATCATAATTAAATGTGGAATTATGTGATTGATTGTGAGTTTCAGTTATACTCGTATATTTTTTTATATTGTTTTAATATGATAAACTTGTGCTAGATAGGGCAAGAAAGTAATAAAACTTTAACAGGGAACATATATAAAGAATTTGATGTCATTTATTTACATACCGTTTATTGCAACATTCATTAATTACTTTAAAGGGTCTTCAGAAAGTAACGTTACAGTTATTGATATTTTTTTATATGTATGGAAGATTGATCCGACACGCAAAATAAATAGTGCTGCTTTTTCTTTTGAATTTAATTATTTGTATGTTGTTAAATCAGTGCACATAGACCTAAATTTATGCTCAATTATGAAAACTCCACCAAGCACAAGCCCTAACGTAGCTGGATCATTCGTCATTCCCATTAAGAAAATTTAATCATGCTATTGTTCATTTTTTTGCAAATATCTCGAAAACCTTAGGGAAATCTGTCCATAAAATTTACTGTTTATTGCCGTTGGAACGGTTCTGACAGAGAATTTGAAATATAAAATTTGTTTTAAAGTTGGTGAGGCACACACAAACCCGTAGTTTTTATCCGATATTTATGGAACTTTGCACAAGTTTACTTTAAAGCAAAGGGAAAAAATACTGACTAAATTTGGTTTACAAAAATCCAACGCCTCTCCCCCCCTTTACTCCCTTGATTTTTACAAATGTTTTTTCATACAAACCTACAGTTTTTATCCTGTCTTGTTGAAACTTTAGACACATATACTTTAAGACGAAGAGAAAAATACTGTTTTCATTTCGTTTACTAAAACCAAACCGCTCTCTCCATTTGCTCCCCTTAATTTTTACAAATGTTCTTTTATACAAACCCACAGTTTTTATCCAGTCTGGATGAAGCTTTGCAAACGTATACTTTAAAACAAAGAGAAAAATACTGGCAGCATTTGGTTTGCAAAGACCCACTCCTATTCCCAATCAACCCCATTATGGAAAATTTACACCTTCAACGATTTAGTTTTTTGCTTATATCTCAAAAACGGTAAGGAAATCGGTCAAAGTGGATGGTGATGGCGACTGTTTGCGACAATCCGGTCAAACGGGATGAAACATCAGATCTTTCATATCCGTCAAGTACAGTTTTCAATATTAATAATCAGTTGTGTTTGAATTATTTTGGACTACAGACAATTTTACGAACGTTTGGAATGCATATCCCACGTGGTTTCTCAAGTCAGGACAATTTATATTAATTTCTGTAACGAACAGTAAAGTGTAAATCAGAGATCACAATTTTGTAATACCGTTTAAAGTGAATCTATGGATCATTATGGTTTGCCTATTAACAATGGGACAGATCTGTTACTTAGTTATGTTTTAATAAACTGTTCTTTACCTATGGAGTTGTAATAATAATTTCTCTTTCTGTTTATATCGAGTGTGGTGGGCCAGCGGTTAACGTTCTGGCCTCGCATTCTGGAGGACGCCGGTTAGAATCCCCATCCGGACATAGAGATTTGGGTTTACCATGGTTTCCGCAGATCATTCCAGGCGAATTCCGGGATGCTTCCTTCAACATGTGATGGCCAAATTCCTTGCGATGTTATTGTCTCCAGTCTCATCCCACCTCTAATGACCTCGACGTCGACGAGGCGTAAAGCCATAAGTAAAAAAGAAGTCTTTTCTTTATAATTAATAAATGTTCTATAACTTCAAATTTGATAGTCTGTTTAATGAAAAGAGAGAATTCATCTCATCTTGTTCCAACAAATGAATTTATATTTGCATGTTCTTATCAAAAAGAATAATTTAAAAGTTTTCATTTATCCGTCGAAGTATGACTAGTAAACCTCAAACAGATGTCATTTTGGGCATTTTCATTTAGTTGCGTATTTCTTGAGATAACCTCAAAAAGTAGTTAAGGATGTGCCGACCCAATTACAATTTTCAAAAAATAAGACCGAAAAATTTGAAAACATTCAAAATGGCGAGACATAATAAAGACTCTGGATGAAATTACATTACTGTTTGTGAAAATTGTAACACTAAAAATAAGACCTGTGATTACAATGAAATTTATTCATAGAAACACAAATGATTAGAATTACAGAACTGAACATGCACTTTTACCATATGAATTCAGTACGCCGCGTGCTGCACCAGAGCATCTAGATGTCGCGGCATGGAATTAAAGAGAACCTGAATATGCTGCAGGGAAGCACATTCCCACGCGGTTTGTAGGCGCGTCCACAAAGTATCGGCATTGCTTTCAGAAGGACCTTAACGAACATTGCTGACCGACCACATCCCAGACATGTTCAATGGGTGACATTTCAGGCGAACGTGTAAGCCAGGGAAACAGTGGTACCCGTCGTTCTTCGAAAAAGCCTTGCACATCCCTCGCCACATACGTAGGTCTATATCTGAGCATTGTCCTGCTGAAATATGCAATGTGGAGCTGCCTGCAACAGGGGCACTGCCTTGGGCTCTGAAACATCACTGATGTAGTAGTTGCTGTTCAGATTGGCCTCAATACGCAGGAGGTGAGATCGCGCATTGTAGCCAATACCACCCCAAACCATCACACTTGGCGTTTGTCCGCTATAACTCTCAAAAATGCAGCCTATCCAATAGCCTTTAAGACGGTAGGGTCTAACACGTGCGTGGCCATCATTGTAGGATTCGTTTCGTACGAAAACACTACATTTTGCCACTCAGCACGCCAGTGTCGGCATTCACGTGCCATTGCAGTCTGAGGCGTTGGTTGTTTCTGGTAATTGGAATCCGACGTAATGGCATGCGTGCTACTTTTCCAACCATCAGCAGGCGGCGACTGTACGAGCCGCAGTGTCAAGGTACGGTAAACTCTTTTCCCGGAGACAAATCATTCTGCCACGTTAGAATTCACTCACATCTTTTATTGCGCTCTATAATATAAACGAGGCATATCGTAACTCCCACGCACGTTTCCGCTTATAAAGACGTCTCTATATCGACTGAGCGTGGCGTAACATTGTTATGATCGGTAACACGCAGAAGGATGTTGCTGGGCCAGCGTGCACTCCATCTTTCTGCAATCTTAATCATTTACTATGATTCCACTGTTCGGATGGCGCTGTTGTCCGGGAGTTTGCGAAGGATTTATTTGGCCGCCGATCGACAGAGTTTTTATTTTCTGCGCATGCACCTTCCGTCCTGGCCTAGCGGTGGGTTGAGGCGCACCGTACCTGCTAGCATATGCGCCAAGGATGAGAGGCGTCCGCTAACACGCGCAGAGGGATGCGCCATGGGAACGCGCCCAACACATTAATCCTACACACAAGTAGCACACAGTTAAACATCGAATTTGAACTACGGAAGCGTTCTGGCGTACTTCCCATTGCACATCTAGCTGGGCCAGAGGCAAAGGTCAGGATAAGAGCATTTGAAAAACCCAGCCGACGTTGGGATTCGAACGGCATACTTTTCGATCTGCAATCAGATGCCTTAATCAGTAAGCCATCAGACCATTCGTTCTTGGCAAAGTAAATTCATGTGTACACACCGATCAATTCACAATGTTGCAAATTACCTCGCATTGTCCTGCCTAGACCTGTAGTTCAATGTTGTTAAAGGAAAAATTGTGTAATTATGTGTTACCCGCCTGTAGGAGAAGGACGCAAAGGATTTCTGGTCTGGGGAACACAGGATAATTACCTCAATGGAGTCACTGGTGTAGGACTTGAAATGAACAAGAAACTAGGGAAAGGGGTGAGTTATTATGAACAGTTTAGTGACAGGATAATTTTGATGAAGTTAGAAACTAAACCCGTCCCAACCACATTAGTACAAGTGTATATGCCAACGTCACAGAAAGATGACCAAGAAATAGAAAAAATATACGCTGAAATTGAGGAATTAATCCAATATGTGAAGGGGGAGGAAAATCTAATAATCATGGGTGATTGGAATGCAATAGTGGGAGAAGGAAAAGAGGGGAATACTGTAGGAAGTTTTGGTCTAGGAGAAAGAAATGAGTGAGGAAGCAGTTTGTTAGAATTTTGTGAAAGATATAAGCTAGTAGTGGAAAACACACTGTTTAAGAACCATGCAAGAAGAATATACACCTGGAAACGTCCTGGGGATACAGGCAGATATCAGTTAGATTATAACTTAGTTTCATTCCAATAATAATATTCCACTTCATCTTATTTGCAAAAACTGTGTATACACTCCACAATATCATTTTCAGGAAACACAAAATAAAACCTGCTATCATCCAGCAGAAACTTACACGAGCACTCGTCACATCAAGAATGTAAATATAAAAATAAAAACGGCGTTTGAAAATGAGATTCAGATCTTGAAAGGCGTCACGCCATAAATTAATAAATAAACAATTTATTAAAAGTAACTGTGTCGCAGGATAATTATTTGCTCACCTTATACTGATTCAGGAATCAAGTTCTAAACTATAAAGCGTACCCAGGAGCAGACATAGACTCTGACCATAATTTGATAGTAATGAAGTGCAGGTTGAAATTTAAGTGAATAAGGAAGTGGTATAAGCAGAACAGACTGGAAGTGAATAAACTGAAACAATCTAGCACGAGAGAAAAATTTGCAGAAATGGTAGACTTATGTCTAAAAAGTAACTCTGAAAGGAGCTCAACCGAGGACGAATGGAATACATTAATGACCAAAATAATGAAAGCTTGTAAAGAAACATTAGGCTTTAGGGAACAAGCTGCCCGAAAACCTTGGATCACAGAAGAAATTTTGGAACTGATGGATCAGAGGAGAAGGTACAAAAATGCTCAGGATGAAGCAGGAAGAGAGCAGTACAGGCAATTTAGAAATCAAATAAATAGGAAATGCAAAATAGCAAAAGAAAAATGGCTACAAGAAAAGTGTGAAGAAGTAGAAAAGGAAATGGTCGTAGGTAAAGTGGATGTTGCATATAGGAAGATCAAACAGAATTTTGGAGAAATGAAGAAAAGAGGTATGAACATTAAAGCTGCCGATGGGAAACCTCTTTTAAGCTCAGGAGATAGACCTAACCGATGAAAGGAATACATTGAGAAACTGTATGTTGGGGACGACTTGAACAATAGTGTAATGGAAAAGGAATGCGATGTCGACATTGATGGCTTAGGAGATCCTGTTTTGAGGACAGAATTTAATAAAGCTCTGAATGACTTTAAAGCAAATAAGGCAATTGGAATTAACGAAATCCCTGCAGAACTTCTTAAATCCCTAGGAGAGGAAGAAATCGAATGATTATTCAAGCTGATATCAAAACGTTATGAAACAGGAGAAATTCCAACTAATTTTAATAAAAATATCATCTTCATACTTCCAAAGAAAGCACAAGCCGACAAATGTGGGAATTATCGCACCATTAGTCTAACAACACATGCTTCAAAATTACTGACCAGAATAATATACAGAAGGATGGAATGGGTAGTAGAAGAGAGAGTAGGTGAAGATCAGTTTGGATTTAGGAAAAATCGCGGTACAAGGGAAGCAATTCTGTCTTTAAGATTAATACTTGAAGGGCAGATCAAGAAAAACAAAGATACTTTTATGGCATTTGTTGATTTAGAAAAAGCTTTTGATAATGTTAAGTGGGACAAGATGTTCAAAATTTTAAAGAAGATAGGTCTAAAGTATCGAGATAGAAGAATACTCTATAAACTATATAAGAATCAAGAGGCTATAATAAAAGTAGAAAATCACGAGAGACATGCATCAGTTAAAAAGGGTGTGAGACAAGGCTGTAGTCTATCCCCGTTAATATTTAACTTGCATGTAGAAGAAGCAGTGAAGAAAGTCAAAGAAAAATTTCCATGTGGCATAAGTTTTCAAGGAGAAAAAATCAGTATGCTACGATTTGCTGATGACATTGTCTTGTTAGCAGAGAAGGCTGAGGATATTGAGAAGTTACTGAATGGCATGAACAAAATACTGAAGGAAGATTTTGGACTGAATATAAATCAAAACAATAAAATGTAGCAGAAATGATACCAATACTGCTAGATTAAATATAAAAATAGGATCCGATGCAATAGGAGAAGTAAGTTAGTTCTGTTGCTTGGGAAGGAAAATTACAAGGGATGGCCGATGTAGGAATGATGTTAAAAGCAGAATAGCACTAGCAAAAAGAACCTTATTTAAAAAGAGAAATCTTTTAGTTTCAAATATTGATCTAGGAATTAGAAAGAACTTTTTAAAACTATATGTGTGGAGCACAGCACTTTACGGTAGCGATACATGGACTTTAGGAATACCGGAAATAAATAAAATTGAAGCATTTGAAATGTGGTGCTACAGAAGAATGCTGAAAATTAGGTGGACAGACAAAGAAAGAAATGAACGAATTTTAGAAATGATGAGTGAGTAAAGAAGTTTATGGAAGAAGCTTATTGAAAGAAGAGACAGGCTGGTAGGTGATATTTTGCGACATGCTGGATTGGTTAATTTGTTAGTGGAGGGAACAGTCGAAGGTAAGAACTGTAGAGGAAGACAGAGATTAGAATATATGAAGCAGATAATTGAGGACGTGGGTTGTAAGTGGTATGTAGAAATGTTAGCACAGGATAGGAAGGGATGGAGGATTGCATCAAATCAGTCGAAAGACTGGTGACAGCAAAAAAGGAATTCAGAACCTATGGCTTTGTATTAAACTAAGCAAATGGTTATTCGATTATAATCTCAAAAATACATTAGATTTATCTTTAGGCATTATTATTATTTACTTAGTATCCAAAACCGTTTAAGGTTGTAAATAATTCATTCAGTTATTAACAGAAATCCTGAATTTATTTGTTACTTAATTCCTGAATCATCAGCACTTTTATCACTAACGGATTCCATAGTTAGCTTATTATCAACAACAAATTTGTGGGCACTGTTCTGCGTCGGCATTTCTTTGAGTCAAACTTTTTTATTTTTTTCTGATGTCTCTACGTCTCGCCGACGTCGAGTTCACTAGAAGCGGGAAAGGACTCTTGTAAAGGAACGGGATGGAATTCAGCCATGGCCTTTTAAAAGAACCATCCCATCAATAGCCTGGAGTGATTTCGGGAAAAACTAATTCTGGTTGGCCGGACGGGGATTTTAACCCGCGCCTTCGCCGGACTCGGTAGAGCAGGGTCTGGAGTGCTATCTCCACGTGTCACGGGTCGCCGGTTCGAGGGCATGGGTGTCTAAACGTCGTGTGCTGTCCTGCATCTGAATAATCATGTAAATCCTTGATGATCACACAAAAACATCGAGAGATGCTGGCTGAATGGCTATGAGGCCAAGTACCATATTATTTTATTTTTTTAAAAAAACTGGCGTTCTCGAATGTCAGGCCTGAACGTTGCCATTCACCCACCTCACTCTGTATTTAAACTTAATTTCATCTCCAAATTGCAATAATTATCGTTTTCTAAAAATTTTATGTGCAATAGATCAAAATCCGCTTGAATAGAACGTATTGAGTCTGGTGGATGAGCAATTAGCCTTTGGATCTGATATTCGGGAGGACGTTGGTTCGATCCCATGACCGGCCATCGTGATTTTGATTCTCTATAGTTTCCCGAAATTACACCAGTGGAAAGCCAGGATGTTTCAATAGATCACGGTCGGATCCACTTCCCCGGATCCTCTTCCCACAAGTGACAACGAGAAGCTATAAATGCCTAACTTAAAAAATCAGAAGCACTCTCCTGTTTCAGCCTCAACAATCCATAAATAATTATTATTTTTAATATTTTTTGTGGCTTTACGCCTCATCGGCGTCGATGTCATTAGAGGTGGTACAGGACTGGAGACAAAGAATGGGAAGCAGTGAGGCCATAGCCTATTTGCCTGGAGTGATCTGGGGAAACGGCGGAAAACTCAAATCTGGATGTCCGGGTGTGGATTCGAACCCGTGAGTGCGAGGCCTGAGCATTTACAGCTCACCCACCACGCACTGTTTTTAGTGTTGATATGTTTTGCAGTCAGGGCACATTATTGTGTGGCTATTCGGTTCTACTATTAGCCGAGCGACAGCGCCTGTGTGCCAATATAAAATAAACCGATTGTTTTTGCGTACCGTACCGATTTTGTTTGATAGCTATATTTGTCGGTGGCGATGAATTCAATTGTTATTTGACTGCTGTATGGTACGCAAGCTGGAAATTTATTATGGAACGTCTGACGCCGGAAAACGTGCTATGATTATTCAAACTTTTATTAAAATGATTGATCAGTTGTGAATACGAACAAAAATTTATGTGCATTTTGGTACATATAATGTTTGTTTAAACACATTTCAAATTGTAAATACTAATTTCGTAACGTTGTATTCTCTGCAAGATTTTCCGATGGTATCGTGATATCACAAAGCGAGGATTATGCAAAGAAAAATCCGAGTATATGTTGCGCACTGTGCACAAGATAATGGCGTTTGTCCAATAATTGCATGGAAATTTTTTAAGAGGAACTTAGTTTTTAAAGAATACAAAATTCAAACATATCAGTTGCAGGAAAATGACATTAGACGTCAACATCATTGGAGCACAACAGTGTTACAGAGGAGTATTGGTACCACAAATTTCTTTGATAAATTGATCATGAGTGACGATGCTTTGTAAACAAAGAAAGTCTTAGCTGATAAGGAACTTCTCCTTGGTGCCCTCCCAGTAAGTCGAACATAACTGTTCCTAACAATCTTCCCCCACTTAATTTCTTTCTTGATCCGTTTCTATTTTACATATATATCTTCCAGTTTCTATCATTGGCTCTGTAACTTGTCTTTAATGTGGTCCAGCCACCTCCATCCAGATTCCTATACAGGCTTCTCGAGACTTCCTAATCTGCTTCACGTGATCAAACCGGATATATGACAAAAGCGCTCAGTGACAAAACCGCTCAACCCAAGCTCGGTGGGTAGTTATACCTGCCCTCGCCTACCAGCAGTTGAGAATTCCAAGAAAAATTCTACACTGACTATCCAGTACAGCTCAACTGTTTAGGCTCATATTACTTTCGCGTCATTCGTACAGTCGGTGATGTTAATTCTTGTTTGAAAGCGATACCATACTTACAACATCTGCTTTCTTAACACACTAAAAAAATGAAAAAAATGCAAATAATGTAAATAGAGAGACAGTTAAAATATGTAAATAATTAAATAATGACGAGGCTTAATTCAAGCTGATTTTAAATAATCCTTAAAAGATTGTATGCTACTTGCATTTCAATCACTAAGCCAGTCCAAAGCCTGGAAAAAGTGTGATAGAAATCAGTTATTAAATATTAGAAATTTACTGAATCATATCCGGAAAATGTATGACTTCAAGAACTCTTTAGGCTCGGAGCACTGTATCAATTTTCTGTCGCTGCAATAGAAAATAGGTCGCAAAAAAAAAAAAAAAAAAAAAAAAAAAAAATAGAGTGAGCACACTTGCGACTAATTAGTCGCAACAGATGATGCCAGAATGCATTTTGTCGAGATACGCATTGTCTCTCAGTAGTTAGGTTAAAAAAAACGTAAACTAACTACTGAGCATATCTTCTTACTTGTCAAAAGTTACTCAAAGGAAATTAAGAAAATATCATTTATTTGAGCAAACAGTATTGTTTTTAATGTATAATGTTGAATATAAAAATTAACATAGATCATAGAATATTTTTGTTCTGAATTGACAAATCGCATCAATATAGGTGTTGATTGCTGGAGCAATTTTCATAATAATTTCTTGTCTTAATCCAAGCTTCACAGAACTGTAATGCACATTAGATACAGGCATTGCAAGTATTGTGCTTGGATTAAATTAAATATGCTCGCAAATGAAAAGAGTTTCGGGAATGCGTGACAGCACTTATATTCATTAATAAATAAATATTACCAGCTACCCATTAGCAGTTAGTTATTTAAAATCCCATTAGTATGTTCCATTTCGAATGTTAACTGCTAATGTGTAATATCCAATGTTTGTTACTATATATGAATACGCTTTCCAGACAGCCTAATTGGTGCATTTGTAAACAGTTTCCACAAAAAGAAAATCATTCACTATTTTAGTAAATGTAAATAACTTTGAAAATTTCCACCGAGCGTTGGGCGTGAGTGGTTAACGTTCTGGCCTCACATTCGGGAGGACGCAGGTTCGAATCCCCGTCCGGGCATCCAGATTTGGGTTTTCCATAGTTTCCCCAAATCACTCCAAGCGAATTCCGTGTTGCTCCCTACAAAAGCCATGGCCGAATTTCTTCCCATTCCTTGTCCCCAGTCCCATCCATCCTGCCTCTAATTACCCCGACGTCGGCGAGGCGTAAAGCACTAGCAAAAAAAAAAAAAAAAAAAAAAAAAAATTGACTTTTTTCCATTCTGCACCGCAACATACACTATTTTGTCAGTCATCTTTAGTTACTAAATCCTAATAAGAAAATTCTTTCACGGAGTGAAATGGGTACTTAAGTAAAAACTCTTTATGTCTGGATTTCAGTCTGTAGGCTTTCGTAGATAAAATTTTATTTTCTGTGGTAAGTCAGAGAATAAAATAATAAAGAAGCTTTAGTGAATTTATCCCTTTTTGCTAGCATTGATACTAAAGAATTTAGGATTTTCCACTGCGAAAGTCAGTGGGGGGTGTATGTATTGTGCTGACATTGGTTTTTTTTTTAAATTTAAGAATCTTTCATGGTTTCGTCCATCGCCAAGGAGTATCTTTTTCGGTTATCTTAATTACTGACTTACGAAGGCGGTGTTGGATCGATATTTTACAATACTCGGAACTAAAAATAGTAAAGGAAAACAATTTCTTCCGTATTTACATGGCAGATTGGCAATTTTTCAACCTCTCAGATCAGTATTCGACAGTTGTGTTGCTTGAAAAATTGGTCTTTAATCACCTGCCGGCTGCCTATAAATCCGAAGTGCTCGCCAAGCCTTAAAGGCCATCAGGGCTTCACTGTGCGTTTCTTCCGGCGACGCCGTCCTTCCAGGAAGGTAGAGGATTATAGACCGTACTTCCAGGAAGGCGACCCTAGAGCGCAAATGTCACCTGAGCGCTTTTAGTCGGTCACCGATGAAACCAGCGCCAGGTCTACCTTGGAATCTCTCCTTGTATATTAATTTATTTGTCTCTATTAGCTTTCTGCACAGCTGAACGCAGAAACTTCATTTTGCTTGCTTGCAACTTACTTGCTTTCCCCTCTTATTACACAGCTATCAAAACTATTGGTGGGAGGTATGGGCTTTCTATTACTTGATTATTTGTTAAAGGTTGTTAAGTTCCACACTTAATAGAAGAAAATCATAAAAATAAAACACATAAAAGGTTGATTTACTAACGACCTCTTCAACCAAATAGATAGAAAGTTTAGGATGTCATTTTGGCAAGCGGCACAACTGGTTAATGACTACAATAATGCTGCTCTTGTCACTGCCAACCATTATTGCATGATACTGCAATATTTGATTTTGCCGAGAAATATTTGCAGTTTCAACAGGACCGAGCAACGTAGCATTTAGTTTGTGCTATGGTAGAAACTTTGAGGTGAACATGTTGTAATTTCAGAAACTGGCCGCATCGATTATAGCCACAACGTTCACCCGATTTCACAGCACTATGTTTTTTTTTTTTTTTTTTAGTTGATTAAAAGAAATATACTCCCTGAAAACAAACCAAAACAACAATCGTGAAGAACTATATCAAACTATGGAAGACTTACGCTGTAAGTAAATGAGGTTAAGTCCAAATAACGCGCATTTGTGCCGTAGTCAAAGGCAAATATTTTATTTTCGATATTTTTTAAATAAATAAATAATACCATCTTATTTAAATTACGTTAAAAACAAATAAAGTCCTGTATGCTCAGGAAAATTACCAGCACTTCAAGTAGTGAAAATTATTGTTCGTACGAAATTTATAGAAGGTTTTAAGGATATAATAAGGTTAATATGGTTGAGATGTAGGCCTAATTACGCTCGACTGTGTGAGAAGCCTCGTAGGAAGGAATTACAAGCAGAAGTTACCTCACTCTCGCGAGAATGCAGATGATTAAAAACCCGGAATCCCTTTTAAGCAGACACATTTGTATGGAAGTTCTACGGGAGTTGATTTATGATTACTAATGAGCAGCTCATGGCACTGTAGGAATACGTGTAACACAAAGGTTTACGTGGAAATACCGCACTGAAGAGTTTGCGTTCCAAATTCAAAATGCAACATCTTTGGCGTTCGATTGCCTCTAACAAGCTTATCATCACCCTGTCTTCAGTTTCTTAAAAAAAAACACACACACACACACACACACATAGAATAATGTGAAATTAGTTTTGAGTTTTTTTAAAACTGTGATGACATTCCCTTCCCCAAAAACTCAGAGAAAAGAGAATTACTGCGAAGAATATATATGACTCTGGGACAAATCGTGAAGTATTGAAAGCGAATTCTGTACGATACTGCAATCATTCCACATAACTAACAGTAAGGTGATTTCCCAGAATAACAGAAATTGGTTTATGGTTTCTAGCTACCGTTCGATGCAACTTTCTGAAGTGAATATTATGATCGTCCTACACCTGCGATGGTCACTTCTGGCGGTAGTGGAGACGAGAGCTATTGTTTCCTAATTCCTTAATGACTTCTGCCGATACTCTTCTTACCGGCGTGATGGATGTGCTGTAACGCTCTGGCCTCGCATTCGGGAGGAAAGGGTTCGAATCTCCATCCAGCCATCCAGACTTGGGTTTTCCATGGTTTGTCCGAATACCGGGATAGTTCCTTCAAAAGGCTATGACCGAATTCCTTCCCTTTCTTTTCCCCCAGTCCTTCCCCGCCTCTAATGACGTCGACTTTGACGAGGCGTAAAGCTGTAAGCAAGGGAAAAAATCTCATTTTCTTCTGGTCCTTCCGTTCTTGAGATAATCTGACACCCATTTTCCGTGACTTGTGGGAACTTTCTAGGAGAGGTGTAAACAACTACGTTTTTCTTGCACTATGAAAGATGCAGTAACTGGAAACCTCTTTTAATTACTAAGAACGACGGGTACTACTGCTTCTCTGGCCTTCACGTTCACATGAAATGTCGCCGATCGAACATGACTGTGATATGGCTGGTCGGCAACTTGTTCGTTCTGACCCTCTCGCAACCACTGTCGATGCAATAGGGACGCGCAGTATTTTCCCATCAAGGGATCTAGGCGCTCCTTGATTCCATGGCACGACGTCTAGAGGCTGTGATAGCAGCACGTGGCAAGCCGTATGAAGTCTCACGGTCAAAGTGAATGTACAGTTCTGTAGTTCCAATCAATTGAATATTGTCATGTCCCTAATCTGTGTAATAAATTTCAATCCCTTCTCAGTGTTGCAATTATCACAAACAGTACAGTATTTTTACACTGGTTTTAATTTCTAGTACACTAACAATCCGTTCCGGTGTGTGTGTATTGTTTATTTTCCTGTTGGTATAATCTTCCGTTGAAAATGGCACGAAATACATTAAAATTTATATGTATATCTAATACAGGGCGTTCGCCGGAAAACGCTACCCTCCCAGTCTGTTGCCGTCGGCAACTTGCTCGGTCAGTGGGGCCAGCAGCTCCCGCCACACGGCACCGTGAATCACCGCACTGTTTAACACCTCCGCTGCCCCAACAGTGCAGTGACGCAGTATATTGGGACCCTTACATTGTTAAGAACGGTTTCTTTGCATTGTAGCTAGTTTGTGACTTCAGTCTCTTATTAATCAGTGTTGTGAATAAACGTTTCTTCGTGGTTTGGCTGGTTTGGGGCTTCATACTCTTACTAATCTGTACCGTGTTTGAGTGTGAGTAAAATTATGGTACGTTACAGTTTGCAACAAAGAATATTTCTCTACGATACATATGTGAAGAAGAAGTCGTTTAAAAAGTGTCGCAGTAAATTTCGTCGCGAATTTCCTGGCGCTTTACTGCCAGCTAAATCAACAATTCTGCGTCTGGTTAAAAAAGTAAGAGAAACGGGTTCATTTTTTAACAAAAAGAGACTGTCGGTCAACCGTATTCTCACAGAGGAGAAAATTGACGATATCGCTTTTCGACTAGAACAGTCACCCAAAAAATCATTACGTCAGTTAGGGCAGCGTGTGTCTCGAAAAATGTTCAGAAGATGTGAAATGTGCATTACACAAGAGGGTCAACACTTCCAGCATCTTTTATAAGGTAAGCTAATGAATTACGTCACATTTAAATGCTTAGCACATACAAGTTTATGAAGTTTATGAAGCGTAATTATTATGAAATAGTCCGCGGCCGACGGTCGAACAATGCCGGAAGATGAGCGCTCGCTCGCCGGGAGCAGTTTCTTCCTTGTAGCGCTAACAGTGGGTTGCGTTTCCCGGCGAACGCCCTGTATAATCACTATGTCGAAAATTTTTCGTTTGCCTGTTCATTTTCTATAAATTGAAGAAACCAAAAACAGCAAAAGTGTACATCAAAAACATCTGATAATAGAGTTGAGATATATCTATGTGTACCAATATTAAGTTATTATATATGTATGTATGTACGATTGGGCCAACTAGGACGACGTTAAGCCATAGTTTGGCTTCAATTTGCTATGAATGTGTACACATCAGTGTTACAACTAGCGCTGCTAGTCCTAGAGAGTACCGACAGTTTAACGTGGAAACCGAACCACGGAAGCGTTTTGGCGTACTTCACTTTACACAGTTAGCTGTGCCAGAGGTTATGTCGGGTTAAGGGCTTATGAAAATACCGGCCGAGACAGGGATTCAAAACGGGACCCTTCCGATCTCCAGTCAGATGCCTTAACCACTGAGCCACCCGGTCGCTAGTTATAATTATTACATTTTTATATTAGTATGTACGTATGTATCCGACGCATTTTGGCATGGAAACAATGAGGCCTTGGTTGGTCGCTGGAGGGAGCTGCACCACATCTGCACACACGTCACCTAATTCCCGTAAATCCCGGGGAGGCGGGCGATGAGCTCTGAAGCCACGTTCAATTGCATCCTAGATGTGTTCGAACGGGTTCAGATCTGGCGACTTGGGGGCCAGCACATCAGTTGCAACTCGCCACTGTGTTCCTGGCCTTGTGACATGGCGCATTATCTTACTGAAAAATGCCACTGCCGTTGGGAAACATGGTCGTCATGAAGAGGTGTACGTGGTCTGCAACCAGTTTACGATACTTATTGGCCGTCATGGTGCCTTGCACGAGCTCCACGGGACCCATGAATGCCCACTTGAATGTTCCCCAGAGCATAATTTAGCCTCCTACAGCTTGTCTCCGTCCAGCAGTACAGGTGTCATGAAGCTGTAAAACGTCATTTTCGCACCCTCCCATCGACATGGTAAAGATAGTATGCAACCCTCTGCCACTGCGACAACGTGCCCATTTCAGTCGTAGTTGTCGATGTCGTGGTGTTAACATTGGCACATGCATGGGTCGTCGGCTGCGGAGGCCCATCATTAGGAGTTTTCGGTGCACTGTGTGTTCAGACACACTTGTACTCTGCCCATCATTAAAGTCTGATGATGTTAGCGAGAGTGGTGGTGTAACGGCTAGCGTTCTGGCCTCGCATTCGGGAGGATGGCGGTTCGAATCCCCGTCCGGGCATCCAGATTTGGGTTTTCCATGGTTTCCCAAATCACTCCAGGCAAATGCCGGGATGCTTCCTTCAAAAGGCCATGGCCGAATTCCTTCACATTCCTTGCCCCCCATATTTTCCCGTCTCTAAAGACCTCGCTGTTAGAGCAGATAAAAAAAGTCTGATGTTAGTTCTAGAACAGTTCGCCGCCTGTCCTGTTTTACCAGTCTGCCCAGCCTACGAAGTCCGACATCTGTAATGAAGTGTGGCCGCCCAACCCCTCGACATTTGGACGTGGTTTCACCTCGGATTTTCCACTTGTTGAAGACACTCACCATAGCACTCCTCGAACACCCGACAAGTCGTGCAGTTTTCGAAATGCTAGTGCCAAGCCTTTTTAGCCACTCGTAGCAGTGATCTGCTGGTTTCGTTGATTAAGGCCCCTGAGTGGCGACCAGAAGTTCCTCGGTTCGAATCCATATGCTGGCGGAAACTTTTAAGGGCCATAGGAGTTACTTTTCTCTCTGGAAGAACGTAGTTTTGTTTATGTGAAGTACGGTAGGACGCTATATGGTTCGGTTTCCATGTTAAACCTATACCCGACGGGATTGCCGGGTTAGGCAAATACAACCGCGACGTGAGAGCGCATGTGCGGCAATTCCAAAAACCTTTGACACTTGGAGGGTGGACCCTTCGGAGATTTTCCCGGCCAACAACGTCATACGGATTTAATTTAATTTCGCACTTCCAGACGTCTGAATTTTTCGTAATATCGCACACATTTTAGGAACGATTAACAATACAATAATATCGCAGCTATGTCCTGGTATTCTCATTACTAGGATTCGGATCTTTATGGCCAAAAAAATAGAGAAATATGCAGACAAATATAACCTTAAAAACGGGTAAATATGACCTAAAAATGACAAAATATGACAAAACATTTAAATTTACTATATTAAAACATTCTCAATTACACATTTATTTTATCTAGTAGTGTCGCTTTCATGTAGAGAGCATAATTTGCTTTCTTCCACTCACGGCACCATTGGGAAATTAAATTTTAAATCATTTTGTTGAAGTCATTTTAATTTCAAATAATTTACAGAAAAGAACTCTTTACTGTTATAATTTGCTTACGTAATTCTGTAACTTCGCACTTTCAGAAAATTTTGTTTACCGGCATGGTGGTACTCACTGACACTGTAGATTTAAAACTGACAGAAGTATTTCATTGAGACATTGATTGACGCGAATCGACACAGGCATGCTGCTTCTGCATTGTTGAGATTAAAAGGTGGACGGAACATTTACGTTTAAAAAATGAAAATAATTTATAACTTTAATTCTTGACTGGTGAATTCTGACCAATTCCGTGACAGTTAGTTTGGTTTTTTCTCCAATGTATGATATGAGTACAATTCTGTTAATAATTATCTTAATTTATTCTCATCTATATCTAGTGAATTCCCGGTACTATTAAAAAAATTACAAGATTTTTCCTCAAAATATGACCATATGGCTATAAATATTATCGTAATATGACCAAAACTAGGAAAATAGCCTAAATATGCATTTATATGCTACATAAAATACAATGATAAACCTTCAATCAGTGTTTAATTCAGCATTGCAGCTAAAAAAAGAAGGCAGGAAAAAAATATGACTTGTCCTTAAGATTCGGACCCTACTCATTACTTTAACAAAAAAAAGTTGTTGTTTTTTTTTTTTGCGCAACCTTATGCACATGCGTACTTAACGATACTTCGATGCAAGCAGCTGCTGTAGTGGCCACGATCACTTAGAGTGATGTTAAGCAGAGAGTATTCCCTACATCGTTTTGAGTTAGCTCAAATAATTATAGGAGGGTAGTCACCTACATTTACCCTGCTTTCGGGCCTCTTGTAGAGTTGACCATTTAACTGTCCGTTACTAGTGCGAATGATAATTAAAGATAAAACATTAACACGAAGAAAAAGCAAACAGTGAGAATCATACATTTGTAACAATCTGAACTAAAAATTAAAAATAAAATTATAGTTTAAAAAACAAAACAAAAAAACTCTTTTGTAGCAATGTGAACTAAAAAGTTAATAATAATCTTTAAATATAAAGATTTTATCTAACAGCGAGGACGTCCCACAATTCGGTATAAATTAATTTTTTGAATAATCTTAAAGTAATTTCATTGATTACAAAATTAACTTTAATGTAGAAAATCATGGGGTGTTGTCTACTTACCTTTCACAACGACCTTTTCAAATAGCTAGCGATAAAAAATATAAGACAGCTGATATCTAGAACACGTATTTTACATTTAAGTTAATTGTTTGGTTAGTGACTTAAGCTTATTAAACAAAAAATCAGTAACTGTTCACCATAACTGTTAGCATACGGCAGTTGGAAAATGATAGCCAACTAATTGAAAAATTTCAGGTTTAATAGTTTTTCCTAAAGCGCTCAAGGCATTGATAACATAAACTAGGACATACAATTTTCTACGAATAATTCTTAATCGCCGGAAAATTCAGACTTCCCAAAAATATTTTAATGGAATTTTGTTCACAGGCTGTACAACCAGTTCTGGAGTATATGTTTCTTCATCTCAGTATATTCTGTTGACAGCTGCTTCGCTCACTGGAAGCAACGTTTCAGTCAAGAGTAGAATTTCTAAATCACGGAAGGATAGAATCTAGCGCTTTCTGGTATCGTGCATGAAACAGCTGTATTTATTCGCAAGAGTTTTATTTTATTCGTAAACACTACGAGAAACAGGATACAGTGCAGGAATGGAAAACTGTGATCGTTATAGCTCAATACTAATAATCAACTTCATAGAAAATAGTCAGTTTGGAGAAGAAGGAGAAAGCGTGGCTTCGCATCTCACAGTTTGCAAGATCTTATGGTAACCCGCGAATTGCTTCTTAATACCAAGACCATCACTTCCCTTCACCCGTAGAACCCCCAGTTATCTGTCTTTTGACTCTTCAGAACGGATCATTAACAACTCTGATTCGTTGGCAACATCTAGCCGTAATTAACACTACCACTATTGTTCAGTCCAGATTCCATGGCGACCCTCTCGGCATAAAACCGAGAGAAAATTTTCATCGCGGACAGCGCAAATCAGCGTTATTGGCTCCCGAGAAACCAACGTTATTTCCTCCTACTACAGCTTGTGTAACAGAAACATTGTGAACCTCAAGGTGACTGACCCGCTCACCAGTGTCTCCTCCCATAATTTATTGTAGTTCCAAGCATATGACATCACTGGGTCGTCGGGACAACTGTTCAAGCTGCCCGGACCGTTACAGTACAACTAATTTATGTTCTTCATACGGCTTCCTCGGTATAAATGTAACTAAGCTTTCGGAGCGTTGGGACCGAGCGTGGTGGTGTAATGGATAGCGTTCTGGCCTCGCATTCGGGAGGACGGTGGTTCGAATCCCCGTCCGGTCATCCAGATTTGGGTTTTCCATGGTTTCCCAAATCACTCCAGGCAAATGCCGGGATGCTTCCTGAAAAGGGCCATGACCGAATTCCTTTCCGTTCCTTGTCCCCATCCCGCATCTAATGACTTCAACGTCGACAAGACGTAAAGCCACAAATAATAATAATAATAATAAAGCACTGGTTTTAACGCGGCTGGCACATTTGAACTAGCCGACACGCGACGGGGCATTACGATTCGAAAAACATTAGACATAGCGTACATAGACCCAAATTCCCTTACACATGTCATCGGGATTTTCCAAGGCATCAATAGTTGGTATTGTTTTGATGATTTAGGATCGCCCGTGTTTAATTACACCGCTCGATGATTAAATAATTCTAATTTTGTTCGTCAAATTAATTTCTGTGCAATTTTAATTAAAGTACTCGGTAAAGTGTTACGAATTGTCCATCAACTACGTGGCTCGGTCTAAGGGAGGGGAGGGGTTGGCTGGGAAGCTACGCTGGGCTACGTGAGGGAGGGGGGGGGGAGTTCCGAGCCAAGCCACGTAGCTTTTCATTCATATCATTTTTCACAGTTAAAATAAGTTACCGAACACATTACAGGGTGTTAATATTTATTTCCGTCATTTAATTATCTCCGTATGTAATTTACAATAGTCTGACATGAGAAAGCTGGAATCAATAGGGGAGGGGGGGATCTACGTGCCACGCGGGGGAGGAAGAGGAGTAGAGGCAAAAGCCACGTCGGGCTACGTGGGGGGAGGGGTGGTTCAGGGGAGGCCAGAATGGAGCTACATAGTTTATGGACGCTCCCTTATTTCTAGTTCAAAGTGTGATGTGAAGTGTCGCTGTATAATAAACTTTACGGGGCTTAACGGAAATGTTTCTTCCAATGAGTTTTCAGTATCTAATGAATTATAGAAATCTTTTAAGCAGATCAAATTATCATCCCCTGGTAATGTAGAAAAAACTGCAGCAAAAGTAAACAAAAAAAGGAGCTTTTTTTTACGCAGTGGGTATACTTCGTCCTATTCTACCATTGTAAGGAACACTGATGAATGAGACAGTAAGAATGTTTTTAGTGACACCTCAAGAAGAAAAGTATCCCTGACTGTACCTTAGAAACAGGTATTTCCCAATAACTGATAACTTGAAGCAGTGGCTAGTATCAACATTTCATTCAGAATTTACATAATTATAGAAAAGTATATAACGCAAACATCAGTTGTGTTCATTTTACAGGGTGGTCAGAAATTCACTCATCGGCGGGTAAGGGCAGTGTTCGGGACGTTGCACTAACGAAATAAATACAAAAAAAAATCTAGTAAAAGTCGTACCGTTTTTGAGTTATTCGAGTTAAGTTGGCCAATAAGAGCGCTGCGCGGGCGAATTCAAACAGCCTTCCACCGGCGGTGTTGCCAAGCGTACTCGAGGCATGTGACCGCCACAGAAAACGAAAAGAAAAACTCTCTTCGGAAGGGGGGATCGAACCCGCAACCTTCAGATTGAGAGTTTGCCGTCTTACCGACTACGCTGCCAAGGCACTAGAATTGCCTTGTTTTTAGAAGCCACTAGGGCGGACTGTTTGTTCGTAATCGAAATTGATCGGTAATCCGCGATATTTTTCCGGAAGTCGGTGGTGGGGCTAGAGGATTCTTTTTTATGGGAATTGTTTTTTAATTAGTTGATCTGCTTGCTGGATTAATCTTTAATTTTTGTACAAAAATCATTTAGTTACTGGCACAAAAAAATAAATAAAAAATCTGCAAACTTAATTTATTAGTTGCAAAGAAGCTTCTTTTATTCCATGTAATCGTATTTCACTAGATTTCGATCACAACATTTTTATTGATTAACGTGAATATCCTTGCTACTATTTTGCAACAAAAAAAACAAAAAAATTTTGAAAAAAAGAACATTAAATCCATTCTATTGTTTGTAACGTAACTTTCTCTGCTGCAAAAAGTCTGTTCTTATTCAAACAAGTTGTACATTTTGGTAACGTGTATCAACTCGCTAACGCGCGGCAAGCCGTAAAAGGTAAACAAGCCGTTACTTATTGAAAGCCCTTTTTTCACTGATACAAAACCAAATTACTGTACAGTAGCTTCATTCCAACTTGACGTTATCAGTCGCAACATTGAAAGCAAACAGGGATTTACTTACAATAAACGTCATCCCGCAACAGTAACCGTAGTAAAAATGTATCCCAATAAACAACAATAACAAAAAAATACGGGTTCTTACATTTTACAGCAACTGCTCAAAATGTCCTCCCTCAACTGAAATACTGGCACGACAACGCTGAGTTACTGTATTTGCGAGTCTTCCAAAATTGTAACTTTCTCTAATTTCATCAAAAGCTAGAATTATCCTAGCCAAAAGTTAAAGTTCTTCCTCTGTTTCTACTTCAGTCTCATAATCAATGGCCTTGACAGCTCCCCAGAGATAAAAATCCAATGTGTTGTTGTCTGGTGACCGAGCTGGCCAGTGAAGTGGGCCTCCTCGACCAATCCACCTGTTAGGACACAATGCACCTAAGTGTTGACGTACCGGTACTGCAAAATGCGGCGGCGCGCCGTCATGTTGAAACCACATGTCATTACGAATTGCCAAAGGAACGTCTTCTAAGTACAACAGAAGGACATCGTGAAGGACGTCCAAAACAGTGGCATGTGAGACCTGGTAATTAAAAAACAACAAAAATGACCCTATTGGAAGGCTGTATTTAAACGGAGAATTTGAGGGATCACTTAGACTGGACGTATCTGCAATGCGTTGGAAATGACCCTAGAGCTTTTCCTCGGATTATCAGCAATCATTTCCAGGACATTGTCTTCAAATCCTACACTCCGCCTGAACCGACTTCGTCCGGCGTCGGGCCTGTGGACAACAATACTTCCCGTCTCCCTCAACCTTATGTCAACCAACACAAAAGTGTTGGCCGATGGAATCACACAGTTAGGAAATCGAGTCGTGTATGTTGTTGTTGTTGTTGTTTTTGTGGCTTTAGGGCGCGTCGACAACGAGGTCATTAGCGCCCTAGAGTCGTGTAAATCTTAACTGCTTCGGCCTTGTTTTGTCCAGCAGCGCCATACGCCAAATGCATATCGGCGTACTCTTCAAACGAAAATTGATGACGTTGCATGATGACAGTGTCTTTATCAGTAAGTTGCGTTCGACTGCGAGACTTCTTCTGGCATGGTCCTTTAGCCCCACCACCGACTTCCCGCCCTAGTGGCTTCTAAAAACAAGTAAATTCTAGTGCCTTGGCAGCGTAGTCGGTAAGACGGCAAACTCTCAATCTGAAGGTTGCGGGTTCGATCCCCCCTTCCAAAGAGAATTTTTCTTTTCGTTTTCTGTGGCGGTCACATGCCTCGAGTACGCTTGGCAACACCGCCGGTGGAAGGCTGTTTGAATTCGCCCGCGCAGCGCTCTTATTGGCCAACTTTAGCTGCGAATAACTAAAAAACGGTACGACTTTTACTAGATTTTTTTGTATTTATTTCGTTAGTGCAACGTCCCGAACACTGCCCTTACCCGCCGATGAGTGAATTTCTGACCACCCTGTATACGCAATAATTTTAACGATGGTCATTTAATAAAAAACAGCAGAAAATGACTTATGGAATTAATAGGGAAAAAACTACGTGCCACACGGGGAAAAAGGGGCGAGGGGGGGGGGGGGGTCTAGGCAAAAGCCATGTCAGGCTACGTGTGGGGAAGGGGTCCAAGGGAGACCAAAATGGAGTCACGTAGTTAATAGACGCTCCCATATGCCTGACCTTCCGATCCAAGTATTCATATCCTTGAGTTTAGGTCACCCAGGCGGGGGCTCCTTTCGTGTAGCAGTTAAGTATCCATCGCAACGTATACAAAAACTAAACTCTACTCTCCCAAAAGCCAGCAAGAGAGTTGACACTTTTAACCTCTCCATCAAAAAGTCGAAATCACCATCAACATTTTTTGGAGTGATTTGGGGAAACCATGGAAAACCCAAATCTCGATGCCCGGACTGGGATTCGAACCCGCGTCGTCCCGAATGCGAGGCCAGAACGTTAACCGTTCACCCACCACACGAATGCCGGGATGCTTCCTTCAAAAAGGGTATGGCCGAATTGCTTCCCGTTCCTTGTCCCCAGTCCCATCCCACCTCTAATAACCTTAGCCGTCGACGAGGCGTAAAGCAAAAAAAAAAAAAAAAAAAATCATTCTATGATCGCGTAGTGACGTGTTGCTGTCCTCCATAAATCCCATAAAGCAACATCGGATTTCTGTAACTGCGATCACCGGCAATGATAATGATGTCTATTACATCATTTCGCTTATCCCACCTCTCTTTTTGATAGAAAACAAATGGAAGTTAACACTGGAATTGCCGATTTACGTCATCAGCCACACCACATCTCAACTCGTTGGGAGTCTACGGTTACGTCTACCTTAAAGACGTGCAGGGAGGAAAATATTTCGTTCTTTCTAATTTGTTGCTTTTATGTTTTGCAGCATAAATATAATCAGCAGTTTTTAATAACTATCAAGATTAAAAAATGTTTTTACATTCGGAAAATACAGTCAATTCATAAAAAAACATATGTAGTTTAAGAGCCCCATGGTTCATGCCATGCGGCACCGTGATGGTTTCCTGCGACTTTTAACTTGTGCGAAGATTGATAATATCCTCTTACCATTGCAAGATTTATATTATTATTATTAATTGACAATATATACTAAGATTATTTGCAGCTGGGTAGTATGTTATCTTAACTATGCCACATTCCCATAAAATAATTCCAGCTCAGACTGTTTTACTGCATTGATCCGCTTAACTTATAAAAATCTGTACGGGAACATCCATAAATTACGTGAGGTATTTTTTCGGATTACCGGACCCTCCCCCCCCCCCCTCTGGTGAGACTTCGTGAGATCTGGCCCGACCCCCCCCCCTCTGGTGAGATCAGGACCGTGAGACCCCCACCCCCCCACCCCTGGAAATCACCCTCGCAACTTTTTGAGGCCTTTTTTTAGGTCTCGCCCTCCCAAAAGCCGGTTACACCCCCACTTTTCGACGAAAGTCGCCTTTCGTAGACCTTTTTTTTTTTTATTTTTTAGCTCTACAATTTTTCACAAACATAGACCCCCCCCCCCCCCCCCTTGGTGAGATTTGGTGAGATTTCGCCTAACCCCCCCCCCCTATTTCACCTCGCGTAATTTATGGATGCCCCCTACACAAAATTTAGTTCATTAGATGCCCACTTTAACATTATCTAGTTCAATTAACATATCAGAATGAAACATTTCTAACTCAAGACACTTGAAACAGTTCAACGAAATATATACTTAGCAGACAAAACAATAGTTGATATTGCACCCTAAGTTAAGCTACCGTAAGTTAATGTTAGAACATATTATGACGTGGATTTAGGCACATAGTCGAGATACCAGCAAACTGGAATTTTACAATTAACACGCTAAAGAGTACCATCACGACTAAGAAATTTATAGAACAAGTTACGCCAGGATTCACAATTATTATGTCTCGCTCAAGACCGCGGATTAGTCGAACTCACAAAAACTATGGGTCAATCCAACACATGATGAATAGTGACTGATTGAGATGAAGCACCAGGTTGAGACTGAAAGCCTCGGTAACGTCTCTCTCTGCGGGAGAGCAATGAGGGCAGTCTGTTGTGCGGTACCAACCTCCCACCAAGAAAACTACCTTGCTTACGTGTGAATCGCCCAGCGAAAGAGCTCGTTAGGGCGAAATTGCCCTTGTTTAACAATCTTGTTGACAGATGCTGGCACTGGCCTCTTCCTCCGTTACATTCTGAATGGAGGGCTAGTTTCATAGTTACACGAATGAAATAACTATTACATAAAACCTCGTCTCTCTACTGTAATGTATGACTACCACAAAACATGTACGTAGAAATTAAAACGTAAATTAATTTTTACTAGCAGCTTCTTCTTATTCTTCTTCACCAATTTTTCCCAACATAGGACACGGCTGCCTTTGATGAGATTTCCTTATCGTTAGTATAGTTAGATTTGGGGCTATGGTTTTGCGGTTACATGCCCTTGCTGACCCAACCTACTGTCAGGATATGCTACGTACTAATGGAGGGTGTGAAGTGTTTCCCTTTGTCTTTCAAACGTGTATTTTGTTTGTTTTTGAAACGTGTATTTTTGAGGCGAAGATTGGGGACTGTCCCAGCATATACCATGATGACTGCGGATAACCGCCGTTTGGTCGGGAGTCCTTGGCTCGTGCCCGGTCCCGTTGTGCCTCTCTAATCCAGCGCACTGAGCCAGACACACTGGTGGGTTAATCATTAACACTATCCTTCGGAATAATTTGGTAGTGTTAGACCAGCCAGTTAGATGGTTTGAGCGCCGATGGTGAAATTTTTTTAACCATTTGGCAAGTAGGGTAACAGAAGTGCTAGTGCACAATTCCTAATCACCAGATTCTGTATTTAAATCGTGGGTTTAATCCAAAAACTTAGTACAGTGCGTATTTATTGAGTTTCTACGACACTGCTGATAGTTATTTGTCCATCGAATGGGGACGTTAAACTTGGCGTATGCGTAGTGAATTTCGGAGCATGTCTGAATAGTGCGGCACCTGTTTTTAGTCACTTCCATCGTCATACACTTAACAACAATCATATATATCCAAACAACAGTACAGAGGACAGGAAATAGCCACCTTTCCTCTTCCCTATATGGTCTAGTATGACTCCTGCAGAAGTCTAGGACCTGCCGGCCTCGGTAGCGTAGGGGCTGGAGTGCTAGCTCCGCGTCCCGAAGACCGCCGGTTCGAATCCGGCCACGGGCATGGATGTTTAAGTGTTCTGTGTCTGTGGGAATGTCCTGTCCGTCCTGTGGCGTCCATACATTGGAGAACACACTATATACTGGATGATGACTTATACACTGAAAACTACAAAATTACATTGAGCTGGCTGTATGGCCTTCATTGCCAAATGCCATTAAAAAAAAAAAAAATTCTAGGACCTGCCTCAGGCACAACAACATATTTATTTTATTATGTAGTTTATTTACCATGGCAAAGAGTTCCTACTATCTGCTCAGACATTCTCGTACATAAATTAATGATGATCCTAGACACAAGACTCTGTAATCAGAATATCAACATATGGCATATCTCAATCACAAAAACAAGTTTCATGTTCTCATTTCTCCGAAATAAAAAGATTCAGATGTACGTATTTTCTGAAATCACATAGTAAATCTGACTACAGTTTCTATAACTCTTCAATTTTTTTGGCATAAACAAAATAATGAGACTGCAGGAAGTAACTAACTCGAGTATTCACAATCCAGAAACCTGGAAAAATTGTAGTACAGGGTCCGGCAATAAAACCTCCCACATTTCACGTAGCCGGCGTGCGGGTTGTAGTGAGGATACTGATGTGGAATGTGTTTTGTTTTAAAGAGGTGTACCTGCCATTTTCAGTGTGCGCCATGTCATGGCTTGGTGACCATCGTGCGTTTGTTGTGGACGAATTTATTCGTAACAGTTGTTCTCAGATTTTCGGAGACGATTCGAACTTGGCCAACATGATCGTGTCCCGGATAGAAAAACTATTCAACTGTTGGTGTCAAACTTTAGAAAGACAGGTTCAGCAATAAAAAAAAAATAAAAAAAACCTACAGGCCGTCCTCGGACTGCAACAACGCCGGAAAATTTGGCGCGTGTGAGTGTGTCTATGCAACATTCACCAATCTTTGGGGACACTTAAAGCCTATAGTGTACAAACATCGTCCCACAACACTGGAAGCACTTAAAGAGGCCATTACCCAAGAATTGGCAGCCATTCCCAGAGAAATGACGCGAAAATGTATGTAGAACTTTCTGGATAGACTTTGTCAATGTGTCAACAATGGAGGGCAGATATAATTTTTAAAACAAAAAATTAAAAATGGCAAAGTATGTATTTTTCATAAATAAAAGTAATTATTCTCTATCATATTTAGTTTTTATGTGACAACACATTAAAATGAGGTAGGTTTTATTACCGGACCCTGTACATTTGTATAACGCGTGGCGTCGTATCTTGGTGCGCCGCAAAATTTCCGTAAATGTCTTCGGGTGTGATCTTTAACCAAGACGGATTCTAAACGATTAGGGACTTAGGGGCCTTCCTCGTACTAATAATATGTCATTTTCTCCGTGCGTCCGTTTAAACACCTTCCACCGTACATGGTGAGATATCTGACTTTCAGGAGGCTCTGGTACTATCGTCTCAATGCCCCATATAAGTCCTATGGCAAAAAAATTCTTCCATGGAATCAGTGGACAGCTTCCATTCTTCCGTACCAAACTTGCGTTGAGGCTCTTCCGGGGTTAAAAAAAACCCACATTTCGTTGTGCAGGTATAGTGCTGATGTGATGTGGTCGCAATTAAAATAGTTTTAAAAAGAATTTATCACGTTTCATTGCACTAAATAGTGAGAGTATTATATGAACTAAGCTTCCGCTCCTTTTAAGGTAAATCCAAATCATAATTTAATTTTAGAAGAGATTTACAAATTACACTAATTATTGCATTTGAATAACTGTCTCTGTGGCAGCGTATGGACATGCTAGTAAGCCTCAAGTTCATAGGGGTCGTCTTATCGACGCCACCAGACGATGTGGGCGGTATTAATCAAGGTTTATTTTCGTTTTAAAATGCTCTTAGTTTAGTGTGTATTAATCACATTAATGATTAATAAGTTTGTTAGTAGAATTAAAAGTTCTGGATATGTCTAAATTGAAAAAAGTACAAATACAATTTTTAAATAAGACTAAGTTCCCAAACAATGTAAATGGACATTTACTCTAACACACCGATAATATTCCTGTTGCTACACGGTTGCAAAGTCATGGTTGCTAGATCCTCTTTTAAGAGTAATAATATTACTGGATGCTAAGAGTAGTGTACTGTTTGATTTGCGCAAAATGAATGACAGAAGGGACAAATCCTATGCCTACACGTAAGGCGTCATATCCTTGTGAAAGACACTAAGGGCACCTTCGAATTTTATTTCTCCATCTGTTGGAAGAATCGCCATCAAGAATGCTTTTTGATCATAAGCACTACTTAGAGATTTAATGTTTAACATCGACCTTTACTACACTATATGAAACGCTGTTCTTCCATCCTGGTTACAAAGTATTAGAAGATTTAAATTTCTGAATCCTGGTCAGTTCTGTTTTTTACCGATCTGTGGCATTGGCAAATAAATAAAAATTACTAAGCAGATTACCCTAATGAAGAAATTTGTATTCAATATTCAGCTGTTTCATTTACATGTATATTCCCTCTTTGGACTTTGTCGATCAATAAAGCAGTTTTTAAAACGGGACTTGAAAGGTTATTGGCAAAGAACGAGAAGGGCAAAGGCTATGGCACACTTTAAAGAATACCCATTACGTTGTTCTAGAATGATTTCGGGGTATAAAAAAACGAAATATTTGGCCAGTCGAGATTATAAGATTAACTAAATAGTTATTTTTACGGAAACCGAACGTGATGGGTGATTGGTTAACGCTCTGGCTTCGCATTCGGGAAGACGCAGGTTCGAATCTCCGTCCGGGCATCCAGATTTGGGTTTTCCATGTTTTCCCAAAATCACTCCAGGTGAATGGCGGAATGCTTCCTTCAAAAGGCCATGGACGAAGTCCTTCTCGTTCCCAGTCTCCGGTATTTTCCTGTCTCGAATGACTTCGCCGTCGATGAGGCGTGAAGCCATAAGCAAAAACAAAAAAAAAGCTTTCTATGTATCGTATATGAAGGGTATAAAAATAGGAAATTATCTGCTTACATCTAGCGTTAATTAAGACCTTTCAGTTTAGATTGATTGTCCTTAAAGTACCTACTAGGGGTAATGTGAAACCACAACAGATCGCGGTGTACAAAAGTGCAAATAGAGCTGCTCCCGATCTACACGTAACTTTCTTAACCAAAATTCGTATGTAGAGTGTACTTTGTTATTAGTTATTTAGGTATACTAATACTGCAAATGTCTTAACAACACCATGTATGTACGTTTACAGTCACTGAAGATACCCCATTCAATAAGGGCGAAACGTGTCTGAGTATATATAAATTAAAACCAGTTGTTAATAGACGGTGTTTTCATTTACAATCGCTTAAGAAGTTACTGTGGAAGGATGGCCAATATACCATATACAAACTACTTTATTTGTCTATATCTTATGGGGCAGAGAAATTCAATCAATAACCCTTTAAATAGTTCAAGAGATGCAGATGCAGATCCTTGCCTTATTCATGAGGCAGTGAACCGAATATTTCTTTGCCCAAAACCTCTTAACGGGATCCAGCTTGTGGATGGTGAGCGTTACCGCAAACAAACCTCCCTTCCAGGAAGGTCGCGGACGACAAAGAAGCACGTTCCGCGTGTCTTCTCTCCCGCCTACTCCTTCTCAGGCGATAGTTAACGGGTTTAGTCAAATTTGGAAAGAATAACCGGTGATTTTATGAGAGTATTTTTTATTATTATTATTAAGAGAGATTTTCCTCACTACAGAGGTTTTTTCTCCAACACAACAATAAAGAATTCGGAACATAGATCTTGACTTCATCTTCTCAAAATATTCCTCCAGATATTTCGATCGTGTATATCTTCCTCTTCTGCACCAAGTCTTCTCATTGCTATTTGTACACTTTGGAGCCAGGTAAACACGGGCCGTCCTCTTTTCCTCCTTCCTTTAACTTCCCATTCTTGTACCAGTTTTGGTATCCTAGTGTCTTCCATCCTTCTTACATGGCCATACCATTCCAGTCTTTTTCGTTCTATAACATCATACATTTCTTCTTTCACTTCCATTAGCCTTATTATTTCGGTATTCCTTACTTTTTCTTTTCTTGATATTCTTGCTGATCTTCTCCAGAAATCCATTTCTAATGCTTTCAGCTTCTTGATATGTTTTTGGTTGATTGTCCAGCTTTCTGATCCATATAAGACTATACTTTCAAATAATGATTTGAATATAATTCTTTTTGTTCTATTCATAACACTCTTGCTCCATAGAAGTGAATTTAGCATCCCGATTACTTTCCGGCCATTAGTAATTCTTTTATTAATTTCCATATTCGATTTTCCTTCTATTTCTAAAATTGAACCCAAATAGCAAAAATTATTTACCTTTTTAATTTTTATTCCATCAATGTACAATTCATCCAGATCATTAGTAAGATATTCTGTTTTTTTTGTAGTTAATCTTCAAGCCCCATTTTTTATATTCTTTTGACAGTTGATTACATATGTAATTTGCATCCTCACCATCTTGTGCTATGACGACTTGATCATCAGCAAATAGTAAATGATGTAGATATTTTCCATCTATTATTTCTAAACCCATTCTATTACACTTTTGAGACCATGTTCTCAAACTAACATCTATATAAATTTTAAATAGGGTTGGTGACATAGGGCATCCTTGCAGCAGACCTTTACTTGTTTTAAATTTTTGTGATAATCCATGACCAGTTTTTATTTGGCATGTGTTATTTATGTACATTTGTTGTATTATTTTTACTAAGCAGTTATCTATATGTGACATATGTAATGCTTTCCATAACATATTTCTTGGGACAGTATCATACGCTTTTTCTAAATCTATGAAAATTAATCCTATATTTTTTGATTTTTCGTTGTATTTTTCCAGAATCTGTCGTAACGTGAAAATGTGGTCTATACATGACCTACCTGCCGTAAATCCACATTGTTCTTCTTGAGTCTTATACTGTGTTTCTAATCTATTTTTTATTAGTTTGGCAAAAATTTTCATCAATGAATTCATAACACAAATCCCACGATAATTTGAACATACTTTGCGGTCCCCTTTCTTGAATATGGTAGTAATATAACCTAATGTCATTTCCTTAGGTATTGGGTCTCCATGTAATATTTTATTGAACAATTTTGTTATAAGCTTTACAACTTTATCACCACCATATTTCATAATTTCCAAATTGATTCCACCTGGCCCAGGAGATTTGCCATTTTTTCCTGTTCTTAATGCCTTAAGCAGTTCGTCTTCTGAAATTTGAATGTCATCACCTTCCTGCTCATTGTCTTCTCGTAATCCTCCTTCTAAGTATTCTTCTCTGTCCTCGTTCAGTAATGTCTGAAAATATTCTTCCCATTCCCTTGGTTTTATCAGCTGCAGATTACTTTTGCTTTTAGTTCCTTGTCGAAGTCCTTTTAATACAGACCAGGCTTCTTGTGATTTCCCAAATCCCAATTTACAATTAACATTTGCACATGTCCTTTCCCATATTTCATTTCTTGCTATCCTTATTTTCCTTAGCGCTTCATTCCTTTTGTCCTTATAAATAGTCCTTGTTTCTTCTGACTTATTACTCAGCCAACGATTGAAAGCATTCCTCTTTTCTTTTACTGCTTGCTCTATTTCTTCTGACCACCACTCTGCTTCAGGTTTGCGTTTCTTTTCCTTTATTCCCAACACTTCTGCTGCTATTTTTTTCATGTTAAATTTTATGTACTCGTATATTTCTTCAGTGCTTCCATCAAATGATTCATCTAATATATTTCCCATTCTAGTAACAAATAAATTTCTTATACTTTCATCTTGTAAGCTATTGATGTTATAGCATTTATTTTGATCCTTCTCGATGTGATTCCTTACTGTTGCAATGTTGTTACTCCCTAGGATTTTCCATGGCCAGAAACATTTCATTTTTACCAGATAGTGATCAGATCCACACTGGGCTCCTCTGTATGATCGTACATCACTTGCCTTACAGGTGCTTGTTTGTCTTATGATAATGTAATCTATTATAGATCGAAGTTCTCTAGTATTCTGTTGCCAGGTATATTTGTGAATATCTTTGTGTTTAAAAAATGTATTTGTAATTTTTAAATCAAATTGTTCACATAATTCAATTAATCGTTCTCCATTATCATTACATTCTGCTTCTCCGTGTTTTCCCACTATCTTGCAAGATTCTCTTGTTCCTACTCTTCCATTCATATCTCCCATCAAAATCAATTCTTTCCTTCCTGGGATTTTTTCTATGGTTTCTCGAAGAGTAGTCCAGAATTTATCTTTCTCACGGTCTATTGCATCATTTGTGGGGGCATACACCCCAATAATCACAATCTCCCTGGCAAACAGTGTCATTTCAACTACCATAATTCGTTCACTGATAAATTCCCAATTTGTGATCCTTTTTTTCCATTTTTTCTGTATCATGATGGAAACTCCTGCTTTAGCCCTTGCATCTTTGGGTACTCCACTCCAAATATGTACATAGTTACCAAGTTCTTCCTCTCCTCTACCTTTTCTCTTAGTTTCAGAGAATACAGTAACTATCCATCTTGAATGCGTCAAGCTCTGTGGGCAATATGTTCACTTTCGTAGAAATACCTTGTACATTCCAGCATCCAAAAGCCATTTTCCTTTTTCCATCGCCGTTCCGTCGCCCAGTGATCCAATTTTTCCTAGGCATATTGTTCGGTTTTTTAGCATTTCGTATTTTTTATATGAGTGGGGAGCTGGCCCACTGCAAAACCCCAGTGGGTTTTCTTCCTTTAGCTAGTTTTGCTCCACCCCGGGTATTTTATTCCCCGGTACCCACCAAATCTGGTGGGCATTCCCCTATCCGCCACCTGGGGAGGCGCCCGATGGGAGACTAGCTACTCCACACGGGAGAGAGAGAGAACATTTTTACATAAGCTTTTAACCGACAATGTATAATCGTTACTTTAACTCTTCATTTCCAGTTTATTAGTTAAAATCTTTGAAGAAATACAGATTTGATTTGTGACTGAAGTTGGAAGGATTTTAACGATAGATACGAGGAATTACCATCATTGAAAAACTTTTGCCCAAATGAGAAATTAGCATGCGACTTCCACGAAATGTCACATTGACGGGAAGTTGCCCGCTGTTTCCATAATTCATTGCAACACTGGAATATAAGGAAAAGTAACATTATTATTCAACAGTTTCCAAGGTTCTTCATGGGTTTATTGTTTTCTGTACAAAAAAGGAAGAAAGAAGAACGTATAAATTAGTTAAAACGTGATATGAACACACCAAACAGGCATATTAGAAAGGGTAGATGAATTTCTTAAATATTGTTATATTAAAAAACACAGACTCATTCCAGATCAACAAGAAACCTACTATATGTTGCAAAGACATTCGTACCAAGTGGACTAAAAAGGATCTTATTAACAGAATGAACATTTCAAATACGTATCAGCATTATACATGGAGTAGCTACAAAAACAAATAGATACAGTGCACCAGTAGTTGACACACTAAACAGAAAAATTATAAACCAAACAAAAACCACGTAACCAACCTTACATTAAGTAGAAAAACACATACACAACAACTGTTAATACAGACAGTTAAGAATAAACAAACATCTAGTGACACTGAAAATAACATTAAAAAAATGTAACTCAATCATAAACTCTAACAAATACACACGACGCATCACTAAAATTTTTAAGCTACAAGGATTCAGCAATGCATTCGTAACAGACAATTTAATATAACAACATATAAAAACTTAAACACACATAAATTCTTCAATTGTGTCGTATATTAGTTAACATCACCAATTAAATACAACATACATAGCCTAGAAACGAAAATAGTTCCAAACCAGATACAAAGGACCCATAAGAGCATCAGTGTGAAACTATCACTCTGCATGGGCCGAACGTTTCTTGGAAAATAATCATCTATATACAGAGAGAAAAACACTTATTTAAACCTTAAGAATCAACAGCCACTAACACAACGCTGCCATTCTACTGAGGAAACTGTCATATCCAATATGCAAATAAACAATAAGAAACAGGCACTGAGCGATTATATAAAACTAACAAAACAAACTTTGTAAAAGCTAATAAACACACATTAATCAAGCGAACAAAACAAACACATTCTCCTCAAACTCACTCCCTCTCCCTTGCGCATAGACACACACAATAAAGGGTTACAAAAAACAACAGCTCATGTAAACACACAAATCCATTCTATTAAGTTCAGAGTTGGCACCATTTATAGCACATTGGAGACCAAAGAGAGAAAACAGCAACGTCAAACAACTAAAAGTGGAAAGACGCACCGTAAATATAGTGTGATTTTGCAAGTGTTATATTTCAATTTAGCCCTCTCCGTTGGCTCAGGCCGTTGCAGCGCCGTGATCATGTTGGACACTTGCCATGGGGATAGCTAGCTCAAGCACCGGTGTTCCAAGAAATTTTCATCATTCGAGACTTTACGAATAGGGTAAGTGGGGTTGGCCGTGTACTATTCTAAACTACCGGATAGTTAACCTAACTAGGTTCGTTTCGAAACTAACATTAGCTGTGAAATGGGGACATACGACACCAATAGGCGATTCGTATGTTGGACGGGAACGTCAAACTCGCAGTCACTCTTGGTCTCTTTCGGAACAGTAGGCCTGAATGGGCTGGCAACAGGCTGCACACTGTTCATTCTCTCATCCAAATAACACACACACTCACACACATTGCAGTCATCCACATAAAACTATAACACTTAAGATGACTTCCACACAGGGGAGGGAAAACCACACGAATCAGCAATCTGCTACGAAGATTATCCGAAAGGATTGCACCCTTCGTAGCAACAGCCCGCGCCCCGACATGGGTATGGCACTATATTGGTTACATTTCAGTTCAGTTAAAAAACTGAGGTGAAGTAGCCTACGATAATGCTCAAATAAAATTGTTTTCCGTCTTCACCCTTCCTGATATGACTGTTTCAAGAAAGATGTATTTTTTTCTTTTTTTACTGATGGCTTTACGTCTCGTCGACGTCGAGGTCATTAAAGGCAGGATGGGATTGTGGACAAATGACGGTAAGGAATTAGGCCATGGCCTTTTGAAGGAAGTATCCCGGCATTTGCCTGAAGTGATTTGGAGAAACAATGGAAAACCTAAATTTGGATGCCCGGACGGGTATTCGAACCGGAGTCCTTCCGAATGCCAGGCCACAGCGTTACCGCTCACCCACCACGCTGGGTAGAGATGTAACATAAGATACTGTGGTATGTGTTTCCACCTCTATTCGAACCGTATAAGCTTTGTGATAATGTAGTTTACATGGTTTAGTTTGTGCAACATGTAGATTAGATGTATTATCTTGGTTCTCTGGGTGGATCCTCGTCGATTTTATTAAAACCTAACGTTTCTGCCATCTTACTGTGGCTTTCATCAGAGGACGGCATGTACATTGGAGACGGAATGAGGCAATCACAACAAAGTGATATGGAAAATCTTAGGGCGCTAATGACCCCGCTGTCGACGCGCCCTAAAGCAGCAGCAACAACAACAACATGGAAAATCTTACAGTGATATCAGTATTAATTAAAATACTTTGCGTCTTGTTCTCCTGCGTCAGCTCTTTTCCAGACGTTTCGATCAAAACGTGGGATCGTCTTCGTGGAACTGGCCACTTGCTGAGTCTTGGAGACTTACCAGTTGTACAGTCGCTAAAGATTATACCGAAGACGCACGAAACACCGGAGAGAGATACAGCTGACGCAGCGCAACAATCTGCAAAGTATTTTAATGAATATGGCAGATATGAAAAGCACGAAGGTTTACAACGGTAATGATTATTACCGGTAGACCGACGCCAAGATTCGAAACTATGCTGGTGGTACCTCATGTCTAGTTCTTCAACAATTGACACAGTTACTAGTTAAAGCCCTTATAATGACAATTTGCCACGTTTAGATGTACTCAAGGTTTTTGTAAGTAACCACGTCTTTTTTTTTTATCAGATTCTCTACTGTTTTGATACAATGCTGTACCTCTTCTATCCTGAACTGGATTCATTTCAACAATCTATGACCCCCAATTATCTGCTTCATTTGTTCTAATCAATGCCTTCATCTAAATTCTTTCACCAAGTCTGGTGCGTGAGCGGTAACGGTCGGGCCTGACATACCCGTCCGGCCATCACTCAGTCGAATGCGGAGATGGTTCGTTCAAAAGACCATGGAAAATTTCCTTCCCGTTTCTTCTCTGCCACTCTGTCCCGGCTCTAATGGCCTGGATATCGACGAGCCTAAAGTACAAAGCAAAACAAGAGATAAAAGAAGTGTTTCCTTTCGCTGTCCCCTCAACTAACACTGCCATCCTGTGTCTTATTTGAGAGTTTTCCGCAAACTCCTTTCATCATTTCCAGAAGTCCATTTCGTACATTATCTGGCGAATTAATTTTCATCATCCTCCAATAGCAACGAATGTAAAATGCTTAAATGTTCTTTATTTACATAAAATACTGTATTCCATACATAAAGTTTTAGAAATATTAATTTCAGTCAAAATTCAATTTCTGAAACTAAAAGATTTCTCTTTTAAAGAAGAAAGTATGTTGTACCAGTGCTGTTCTGTTTTTGAGGTCTTTCTTGATTCCGGCATTCCCTAAATAACAAAAATGACGTACTTCTTCCAAATTTTATTCTATTTTTAATTCAACTTACTGCCACTGTTAAAATTTCTACTAAATTTAGCAACTTTTTTGTTGCAGTGAATTCTTCACGGGTGTCCAGCCGGATAGAGTCATAACTTTTTTGTTTTTATTTGGTTTATTTTTAGTCCAAATTATTCTCCCGGTATTCTGATCATACTGTTCGGTAATTACTCAAAATCCTGAAACTCTCTGTTGTCATGCCAAAGCCATGTATACTTCCGTTCTTTTCAGAGTTCGTATGTTATGACGAAGAGCTCTGGAGCGCATTTGAAAATGCAGCACACCGATGGTACTGTGAGACCATAAAATTTTCTGAGAGTGAAACATTTCATAACTAAGCGATTCTGCTTGTTATAAGACTTACAATGTCCAGTCTTTTTTTAGTGTCTAAAGTGGTACAAAAAAATTATATTTAGAGTTATAATTAATTAATTTTCTAATCGACAGATAGTTACAATGATGACCAGTATACTTGTTTTCATTTTTTCGCGTCCTGTTTTTCTACCTGCCGTTTTTCAGCTTCTCGAATATTTTTTGCTGCGCGAGTGGCACAGCCGTGTTTATTTTGCGACATCAAAAGCTATACTGAGTACTCAAAGCCCTTCTAAGCGAGCAGGAAGTTTTTATGTAATGAGACATAGGGCAATCCTATTAAAATTTGAGGATGAATATTTGATATATTATCAAGTTACTGTTTACAATGAAGCTTTAACAGAAAAAGTATAAAAATGTGGAGGTGATGAAGACATTCCTAATTCTCCAATAGTGTTTGTATTTGATTCCATTTCACGAGCAGAATTACCGAGCATTGTGGGTGAGCGGTAACGCTCTGGTCTCGCATACAGAAAGAAACAGCCTTGAATCTCCGTCCGGCCATCTATATTTCAGTTTTACATGGTTTCCTGAAATCCCTTCAGGCGAATGCCGGGAGGGTTCCCATTCTACCTACTTATTTTGTGGTCCTTACCATTGAAGTAACAGTATTTTACTGATAGAGTAGGATCACCTTAATATCCCATCTACCAGCATTTAAAGTTCATTTCAAGTGGGACTGTATCGACAAAAATAATTCAGATGAGTAAAGGCTTCGTAGTGGAGTCATAAAATTGCCAAAGCTTGTATGAAGGTAATGATACAAGGCCTTACCATACAGTAAATTAGAATCATGTAAAGACACAAGAATGGCGTAGTAACAAGTGAAAAACATGATTGGTAGTTATGGCTGTGAACCTGTAAAATAAAATGTGCGAAATTAAATAGGTACCATTTACGCTTTACCAGAACATAAGTAACAAAAATCATGAAATTACTGTTATAGCTGGGTAATTATTGCAGTTCATTTGTTCAACCAATATATTAACAACGGAATATTCGATTGATGACTTTAAGATTCAGGATTATACATTAAAATTACAGTGAGACAAATAATTAAATAAAATGATTGGTTCGACTCCATCTGTTGTAAAAACTTACTATTACATCAGTATAAAGTGTTATTGTTGGCTCTTACATTTGATGAGTCTCTTAAAGACTAAAAACCTTCTTTTTCATTATGGTTCAACTTAATTGAATGAACATGTTTTAGGCATTTTCCCTCTTTTAAGTGTACCGTGACAGTTGTCCGTACACATGCATACGCGATATTTTTGGTTTTGTCTTTTGCTTTTTGCACTTACTAGACGATTAGCATGATTTGAATTTCTTCTTTCTGGCTTACAATGTCTGAAAAATCCAAATCTTCATATCATTCAATATTTACTTATATACTGTATTTTCTCGAATAATTCATTCAACTTTCCTTGAACCATCAAACATGCATTTTATTTTTGTATCTTACGTCAACTATATAATATACAATTAATACTTATCTTCCGTGCATTTATCGATACATGATTTCCTGCTGTCACTCGATATTCACAGCTCGGATACCAGTTCTTTGTCTTTGTGTCCTCTGTAACATTTATTCATAAGCTTCTCAACTACAAGGGGAGAAACAATTTCATTTTAAGCTTCTTCTTCTTCTTATAGATCGTAGCATGTTCATGCATCCATCAAGCAATTCTTTTTCTCGTATCTTCTCTTCATTTGTCTGCCGAAGATACTTCACACCGTCACTATCGAGTTCTCTGAACTATCAACTAAATTCCTAGGGTTAATACAATTTTATACAAACATATCTACAAATAGGAACATAATTTCTAGTAAGGACTATGTACCTTACAAGGTGAAAACATAGAAACTCAATTAGAGTCTACATCAATTTGAAATCAAGATGCAAATTGAAATCATCACTCTAAGGCAATGGTATTATCTGTTGAAACATACTAACGTTGTTAAAACTCTGAAATGCAGATATAGATATTAGGAAATATTGACACTGAAAGATAAATCATCATAAGTGTTATCATTTGAAGTCATTCAATAGCAAAATCTCAGCACAATTATCACGTTTCAAACAACATTGTAAATTTGCAGTAGAGAGTAAACATAAGGCAGCTTTGTGCATTTGTTGGGAATTACTTCTTCGTAAGTGTCGTTACTGGCGTTATTTCAGCTACCATTACGCCTAAGATTTCTGATTCTGCAATGCTCTCTTTTGGGTCCATTGCATCTAGCTTTAATCCAGTCTTGAAGTGTCACCAGTTGACGTGACTGGTTGTCTAAAGAGAAGTTGTCTTTCTCTCTAATCAGCAATGCTGCCTTTCCAGATACTATTGTGTGACCACTCTGTTCATGTCACTTCCGGAATAAGAACGTGTGACTGCTGGAATCAAAGTGCATTAGAGAGTGTCTTTGGCTTCAAGCATCCGCTTTTTGTGTTAAGTCCTTGTGCGTTGACTTTCACGCCAATTTTTGTCCAAAGATGCTCGCCAAGTTGGCGACTGGCCAACGGTTCCTCTGGCTGTCAACAACAAACACAAACCATAAGATTTTGAAGCTTTTGTTCCACTAATGTGGCTAACGGTACAGTCGTCCAAACTTGGCACATTCCACAGACTACCTGTGCCATCTCCTCAAATTTGCCTGTAACCTCCAAATAAATGACAACTACAAAAAGTTATCACAGCGGCTGACGTAACATTACGAAACTTGTGGGCTAGCGTAAAAAAACGTATTTCGTTTCGACCGGCTGAAAATAAGGTCTACATTTAATTTCCGCAATTACCTTAAGACTTAATTAGAATACAATAGTTACCACCATGAAACAAACGTAATAAAATATAATTAATTGCTTTGGGAGCGAATGGTATCGAGCCTACCATACGAGAGAATTATGTTGTAGCAATACATTATATTATTAAGCCCAAATACTGTGGACACAGATTCGTTGCCTAGAAATAAAAAAGATGTCATCCTAATGGAATTACAAAACAAACTCCTAGCTACTACATAATTTTGATAGAGAGCTTTGAGAGGAGGATTTTCTGTACCCTATTTTCCTCTAGAACATCAAAATTTTTAACTATACGGGAACTAAAGGGAGCGTCCATTAATTACGTGAAGTGAAATAGGGGGTGGGGGGGTGGTCCGACGAAATCTCACCAAAGGGGAAGGGGAAGAGAGTCAACGGAAATCTCACGTGTGGTTTTGAAATTCTTGTAGAATGGTAGAGCTAAAAAAAAGAAAAAAGTCTACAAATGGCGCTAAAGTCGATTTTAGGTGGGTAAAAACCGACTTTAGGTGGGTATAACCGCCCTTGTGAGCATGAGACTTATAAAAAAAAGGTCCCAAAAAGTTGCGAGGTCCATTGGTAGGGGGGGGGGGCGGGTCCCTCACCAGAGAGGAGGGGGAAGGGTCCGACCAAATCTCACACTCACCAGACGGGGGGTGGGGGGGTCCGGAATTCCGGAAAAACACCTCACGTAATTAATGGACGCCCCCAAAGCAAACAACATTATCACTGAAGGACAAATTATAACTAAAATGGTACGATGGACGGTTTTTTTGTACTGGTATAGCCGAACCAGGAAAAAAGCAGAATAGCACTAGCGAAAAGAGCTTTCACGAAAAAGAGGAATCTTTTTAGTTTGAAATATTGATATAAGACTCAGAAATAACTTTTTAAAACTCTGTGTGTGAAGCACGGCACTTTGTGGTAGCGAAGCATGTACTTTAGGAATATCTGAAAATAGGAAAATTGAGGCATTTAAAAAGTGGTGCTATAGAAGGATGCTGAAAATTAAGTGGAGAGAGGGTACAAAATGAACGTGTTTTGGAGATAATGCGTGAGAAAAGAAGCTTGTGGAAAAGAGACAGAATGGTGGGTCACATTTTAAGACATGTGGGATTGGTTAATTTGTTAGTTGAGGAAACAGTCGAAGGGAAGAAATGTAGAGGTAGATAAGTGAAGATGTAGATACTAAGGGGTATGTGGAGATGAAGAGGCTAGCGGAAGATAGGAAGAGAAGAAATATTGCATAAAACCATTCGAAAGTGAATGGAATGTAAAGGCAGGCAGTCATTAAATAATGAAGACAAGTTACACACTGACAACTATTTTTAAAAGCATGTCGAGGGAAACAGTATAGAAAATAAGTAAATTATCCCAGAAATTCACGATCAGACGTCGTTTGAAATTAATCTCGCACAGAATCTTCAAGGATAAAATTATAGCAAGGAAAAGAACTACATCGTAAGCATAAATAAGTCAGTTTGTGTTACTGTCATGAGAGTACGAGTAATTTAATTGATTGTAGAATTTCCAGGGTTGGGGGGAAATAATTTGATTCCATATTAAAGAATTATGGGTTTCATAGACAGTGTGATGCTCTATAGGTACATTGACATGCCTGGCCGTCCGTATGCAATGACCTCCACTTTATTCCTCGTCATATACCTCTCAGGCTTAGACTTTAAGTGTCCGGTGTCACTTAGTTTCTCTCTCCTTCTACCATACTGCCATTGCTCATACTCAACACGTGATCCGTGATCCGTGATCCTATTACTCATTTCTGTAAATATATCCGGCATCCACCATATTTTTATTTTTTATATGCAGCTGCTGTCAGCTATTCACATTTCCTAGGCAGTCAAATAAAATGTATATGGCCAGTGGCGATTAAAATCGGATGTGAAAGAATTAGAAAATAGCTTTCTGCAGATCATCTATTGTCTTTGATCTTTAGAAAACTGTTTATTATTTCGAAGTAAATTTTGAACCACAATTTTGATAAACTAATTAATTGGTAAGAGGTGTAATACCATCCTTTACGTTTTTTTTATTTTTTATGTATGTATTACCTGTGTACGTCTCCCTTATGGTATATTTTTAGACCCAAAAATTTGCCGTTTGAAGGCACATGGATTCTTATGTGTACAGATGTTTATTCAGTTCATTTTATCCTGGAGCTCTTGAAGAGATCTTAACAATTCATGAGAAAGATACTGATTCAAAATTAAAATTGTAACAATTAATCTTACTTTCTCATGAATTTAGTTTTTTTATAATTTTGTATTTAATAATTGCCTACTCATACTAATATTTTTTGTGTGCATAACAGACTCAGTTTGTTACTTAACTGTTTACCCTGTTTTATTAATTACCTGGTTTTGTTCGTAATTAACACAACATGATCAGTATCTTTTCATAAATCTGCTAACTAGCGCAGCAAAAATTATTGAAAAACAGCACGCTTAAGGAAGTTTTTTTGCGTATTGCTTTACGTCTCATGGACGTCGAGGTCATTATAGGCGGAGGCAAGGAACGGGAAGGAATTTGTCAATGGCCTTTTTCAAGGAACCATTCCGAAATTCGCCTGAAGTGGTTTCGGGAAACCTTGTAAAACCGATATCTGGATGGCCGGACGGGGATTCAACACAAGGTTAAAGCATCACTGCCCAGACAGGAAAGACAACCGACCACATCACGTAGTTGCCGGAACTATTGCTTTCATTCATGTGTATATACAGGGTGGGGCATTTAATATGTTTTCTGGAAATATTTCGGAAAGAAAGCATTTTAACAAACAATAACCTATATAAAAAATAATCGTAATTGCTTTACGTCTCATCGACGTCGAGGTCATTATAGGCGGAGGCAAGGAACGGGAAGGAATTTGGCAATGGCCTCTTTAAAGGAACCATTCCGGAATTCGCCTGAAGTGGTTTCGGGAAACCTTGGAAAACCGATATCTGGATGGCCGGACGGGGATTCAACACAAGGTTAAAGCATCACTGCCCAGACAGGAAAGACAACCGACCACATCACGTAGTTGCCGGAACTATTGCTTTCATTCATGTGTATATACAGGGTGGGGCATTTAATATGTTTTCTGGAAATATTTCGGAAAGAAAGCATTTTAACAAACAATAACCTATATAAAAAATAATCGTACAGTAGGGGGCTACAATTATGTGATATTGGTTTTTTCACAGGTGGCTCTGTTGTCGTTACAACAAGGTCAACTTAATTCTTTTAAATGGGAACCCCTATTTTTTTTTTTTTTTTTTTTTTTGAGATTCCGATTCCTCATGAAAAAATAAAAATAGTTTGCTTAACTCATTTTTCTGTTAGCCTCACAGATGGCGCTGTAATCGCGAAAAATGAATATTCGCGGTTTTTGTGTATAATTTTAATTATTGTTTAAATAATTAAATGTAATTTTCTTTCTGTAAACATGGAAGGTAATTTTAAAGGATAATGACGAAATTGATTTTTTAAATGCTTTTTCTTACTTATTTGCAGCCATGTCTACAGCAGGTGCTCAAAAAGGTGACCATTTAGTTCCAGACATTTTCTGGCCCTTTGCAGAAATGATGCCTGAACAGCTCGAAGTGTGTCAGAAAATGTCTGGAAGTAAATGGTCACCTTTTTGAGCACCTGCTGTAGACATGGCTGCAAATAAGTAAGAAAAAGCATTTATAAAATCAATTTCGTCATTATCCTTTAAAATTACCTTCCATGTTTACAGAATGAAAATTACATGCAATTATTTAAACAATAATTAAAATTATACACAAAAAACGCGAATATTCATTTTTCGCGATTACAGTGCCATCTGTGAGGCTAACAGAAAAGTGAGTTAAGCAAACTATTTTAATTTTTTCATGAGGAATCGGAATCTTCAAAAAAAAAAAAAAAAAAAAAAAAAGTAGGGGTTCCCATTTAAAAGAATTAAGTTGACCTTGTTGAAACGACAACAGCGCCACCTGTGAAAAAACCAATATCACATAATTGTAGCCCCCTACTGTACGATTATTTTTTATATAGGTTATTGTTTGTTAAAATGCTTTCTTTCCGAAATATTTCCAGAAAACATATTAAATGCCCCACCCTGTATATTTGCCACCTTTTAATTTTCAGATTCGAGCTATTTCACTACTTCAGTTTTAATTAATCATAAAATTTTTAGAGGTTTTTGTTTCTTCGTGGTTTACGGTTTTTATAGTTTCTAACGTTTAGCTCAATGACAATTTTTTCTATTATATTGTATAGTTTTTTATGCCATAGAACTTCACGTGTGAAAATATATTAATTCCTCTATCGGCCTGTTTTGATAATTAACTGAAGCTCGTTTTTTTTTCCTCCCGTGAGTTCCGGGAAAGGAGATAATGAATGGAATGCGGAGCGATAGAGGATAAGCTCATTTATTCTGCCCGCCAATTTAGCAGCTAGGTGGCAGCAAAACGCTAGGTTTTAAAGGAACAAAAAAAATATTACTGCAATTTTATTACCACTAAACTCTATAAAACAATCCGGAAGTACTTTTCATCACGACATATTTCGAATTACATACTTCCTACTAAATCAATGATGTCAATACTATGGCACCAATGAGATCAAAGGCAATTAAAAGTAAATATAGAAATCCTGTCACCTTATGCTGTAAGGCGTAATGTTAGTTATAGTACAAACGTAGGCCGCATAAATCGCTATATGTATGGAATTACTTCAATCAGTATGAAGTAATGACGTTAACAACATTGCGTAAATGAAAGCAACTACAGTTACTAATAACAGCTTACCGAGCGTTGTGGATGAGCGGTAACGCTCTGGCTTCGTATTCGGGAGGACGCGGGTTCGAAACCCCTTCCGGTTATCCAGATTTGGGTATTCCATGGTTCCCCTAAATCATTCCAGGCGAATGCCGGGATGCTTCCATCAAAAAGGCTATGGCCGAATTCCTTACCGTTCCTTGTCCCCAATCTCATACGGCCTCTAATGACCCCGATGTCGACGAAGCGAAAAGCCAAAACAGAAAAAGTAACAGCTTCATTGATTATGCCTTATGTACAGAATGTCAATTGTCATTCTGGTGCAGGCTTCATTTCTGCCTAACTTCCGCTAATATCGCTGCTTGAAACTCAAAACTTGTACCGTACACGGATTATTACATTCACAGTATTGCGATCTCAAGCTCACCCAACAATTTTACCATTACTACGAATCCGATTATATTATTTTTAATCACTTTTATGCCAAATTTATAGTTAGCGTTCATAGCTAATTAGGTGTCTGAAATGTGGTATAATAATTATAATGCGTATGGCAATATTGGCCACGATATCCCCGAACGGTTCGGTCACCGATTGACCTTTCCGAATTTGCCGCGCATGCGCCTCTGCCGTGGCTAACTAACCTAACCCAGTGATCCTACCGGATAAAGGGGACCTACAGCTAAATTTTCATCATAACTCTCGTTGTGTGATATTCTGCTCCTCTGTACCCATTCGTGCTTCCACTTGTTGCCGGGATTGAAAATTGAGACTTTTTCACACCGGGCAGGCTTGCTACTTGCTTCAAAGTAAACGTGAAACGTCTAGAGGACAGCTTTATATACGAAAATTACTCTGCCTGCTTCAAATTAGGGTTTACCACGAGTATCGTAAAAAAAAATGAGTCGAAATGACGGAAATGTAAAGCATTAAATCAAGCCAGAACTAAAGGATTTTTTTTTATTATTTTGTTGAATTTGATAAAAAAAAAATATATATACTGCATTCGCAACGACTGCGGTTAGCCTGAGAATTTAGAAAAAGCCTAAATCTCAGGCAGTTAGTATATTGCACCTCCACAAGCATCATTGAAAGAATATGACTAATGGGTTGCAGTTGCAAGCAGTTGTTAGATGTTAAAGACAAAAAAACTTAAAGTAAAATTGCTAATCAAGTTACTACTCTGTAGTAAAAACTCACGTTTACTGCTGTGTAGTAGCAGGGTCGCCAAGTATGCAGCGGAACATTTCCGTACACATACCTGCATAATTACGCTAACCAGTAAGTGAGAATTTGTCCATTTAGCGACTTTGGATGAATAATTAGTCTCGGCCAAACAAAATAGCAGTAAATATATAGAATCAGAGCAGTAGTATTTGGGAAAATATTTGATTCTGCATTTGTAACTGCAACAACTGATAGAGGTATCAAATGCAGCAGTAACGTATAAATTGTAGAGTCACGCTTCTTTGGCCGTAACTTCCGGAAGTCCCTGAAAATCAGATAGTATATCTGCATACAGCTTCCCATAACTGTGTATGCAATTGAAAGTTAATGACAGTTACGATGTATTAAACTGCTACAAAATACTGGCGTATATTCGCTAACCTAACCGTCTAATCTTTTTTATAATCATGATATACGAAAAAATGTAACTATTTCGGCGTAACAGCTATATCTATTCTGTATATTTTGCTCGCTCCAAGGGGTAACCTGTTTGCATCCCGGCAGTGAATGTTTAGTTTGCAACCACCTTTCCAGATGGCAACCAAAATAAATATTTTCATACATCTATGTTACGTTTTACTTCCAGGAATTATTCAGCTACTGTAACAAGCAAATACAAATGGATGAAAGCATTATATGGTTGATTGCTTTCTGTACAGGAATTTTGCTGCAACCCGCTCCATACAAATACATACTGTATTCAGTGCATGGGCACTGCCCATCCCACAACTTTTTCAGCTTTGATTCGTTCATCGTTTTTTGTATATTCTCCACAGAACGTTGCAGTAATTTAATTATCAGCGCACTGAATCCATTTACGACAGCTATATTTGCTTTCCTTTGCGTTCTTTAGAATAACGTAAAATCAGTATAACATATATTCCCTTAGTGAAAGAAATTTGCCTTCATCATGGAAATAGATGTTAAAATATCGAACTGTTCTTAACTGCTGCAAAATAATGTCTGAAACGATTATTCTTAGAGTAATTGGTTGAGCATTCAGAATTTACTGATTTTTTTTTTTAACGATCTGTTCATATCATTACAGCTTCCCAGCAAACAGCTCTGCTTTTGTGTTTAGAAGTGCATACTGCCCGTAAGTATTGGTATCACTTGAATGCTCTTTCCAACCGTACTCGATTTTTCTATTGACTTTTTGACGAATATAGGCCTACAACGTGTTGATTTTTGTTTATTTTTAACCCCACATACAATTTATCAGTAATCAATCAAGTATTAATATTTTTTATTGATTTATTTTACATGAAACTGATAGATCTTGACCAAAACGATCATCCTAACTTCACATACCTTGAAGTTGAACTGCGTGAAGTTTCCAGAAGAAGAGAATCGAACCGAAAATGGAGGCGTGCTCCCTTCCTCCACGAATAAAACGTTGGGCATAATAACGTCTTTGCTCGCCTTACCCGAATACTCTGGAGTTCGTGGCTGTCATAGAGGGATTTGTCCTCTATAACAACTATCTTAAGAATCCGATATGGGGGTGTTTACCTTGTCTTCACTAGTTTTTATTTTTGTAAATGACTCGTGCATGTGTGTGTTTTTGCGATGCGAATTAATTGAAGTTGCTAACGTCTCCATCCGACGGGCGAATCTTAATAAACGATGTTAAATGATCTCACTCCACACGCACTGTGGACAGGTTTTTTTTTTTTTTTTTTTTTTTTTTTTTTTTTTTTTTTTTTGGCTTCACGGCTCGTCGACTTTTGCCGTCATTACACAATAAAAGTTCTTTGACAAACATTTTTTATAATATTTTTATCATATTTATTTTATAAAAGATATAGCATCATATTTTTCAGGCCCATCTCAGTACCAAACAAATTTTCATCGTAGTTCTCTGAAATTAATTAAGTAAATTTGTATGCTAGCGAAACCGCAGTAGGTGCATCTGTTACAATAAGTATTTTATTGGAAGAGGAATAAACGTATTTAGGTTAGGCCGTGGTTTGTGAGACCTAGTATGAAAGGAATTCATCAAAATTTAGTGACTGCGAGGATAAGGCACATTATAATAATTATGGTGGAAGCTGCAGTATTCCTTACCGCAATATTTTCATAAACTTCTACATCGGAATTATCACCCCTAAACCTTCAGACTTTACAACATTTCCTTCTGTTCGTATTTAGAAATCAATTTTTTTTTTTACTTATGGCTTTACGCCTCCTCGACGTCAACGTCGTGGTCATTAGAGGTAGGATGGGACCGGGGTCAAGGAACGGGAAGGAATTCGGTCATAGCCTTTTTTTATAAGGAAGCATCGCGGCGTTGGGGAAGCCATAAGATTTATATTGATTCTACAGTCTTAACAAACTTCGGTAACTATGCTGGCACCATTTTCTTTGTTTGCTTTGGCAGGGTGATGAAATCTTTTATAAAATGTAATGCCAACTTATTACGCTATTTTATAAAATATCTTTTATAAAAGATCTTCGACAAAAATCTTTTACAGTGTAATGTTGGCCTTAGAGAGGTCACTAGAGGATTGCGGGTAGGAAGCAACTGGAAGGAATTTGGCCATATCCTGTTGAAGCAACCACCCTGGCATTCGTCCAGAGTGATTTTGGGAAACTTTGTAAATCCGAAATCTGGGTTATCGGACGAGGATTTGAACCGCGCCATCCCGAATGCCCGGGCAAAGCGTTACCTCTCACCCAACTGTGAAAAGATTTGTAACAGAACCCAAAGACTTTTGTACACAATATGATGATTTTCTGCTGGCCCTCCATCTGGGCTCGAACTACTGACCCCAGTCGTGCGCCGCAACCACATGGGACCGATTCTTTGGCTTTCGAATGGTACAGTTGGTTTTATTAAGTGCGGTTCGGTGTAGAAGAGCATTTAAATAAATACTGAGGTGAGAAATGATTATTTACACGGTATTTGTGGCGCGGAGTCGTGCAGACGAGATTGTATGCGGAGATGGGCAACCGGTTGTACTGGTGGTGGGGGGGGCGGTGTCAGCGGCCGGGCGGTCAGTGTTCGTGCGGTTTGCGGCGGAGCGACAGTGCTCGCTTCTCAGTGTGCGTGATAAGAGTCGGCAACGTGTGCGGCAAGCTTCTCTGACTAAATGCCAGTGCTTTGATAACAGTGTAAGGACCTCATTTCAATAACACCATTCAATACTAACGAAAAATTTCCTGCTTAAAATTGCTCGTAGAAGTATTTACTTATTTCACATTTTAACTAGTGATGTTTTAGTCAACCATCGCGTATTGAGAAAGCAACTGGGGAGCATTTTCTCAGCAGTGTTGCTTCGTATAGCAACCAAGCTGTTAGTAAATTGTGTGAAAAATGTGTAGGGGAGTGATTAAATGAAGGGAAAATGTGGTGTATCTACAGTTATAACAGGTTCGTTGCGACAACCGCTTGTAAATTTCTTTTGTTTCGTTGTTGATACTCTCCAGTCAGACATGATTACGTGTCTAACCAACCGTCGCGTGGGTGTTCACATTGCGACCTGCCAGAGGCGTGGAATGTGAGCAAGCAACAACAGTTCTGCTTATTTAGTCGGCATTCACGAATTCGTAGTAAGTTGCGATTACGATCATATTATGTTTTCGGAAGTGGAAATAACATTGTTATTACTCACTAATAACTCTATAGGAAGATACATCAGATTTTTTCTGTCATTTTTGAGGTAAGTCGAACATTTCTCAACAAATTCGCTGGAACGATTTCACTCAACGATGACATTTTTAATGAACTTTAATACACGTTGCTCTGCGAACTATATCCAAAGAAGCGTTAAATCGTTTCAGGTTTCCATCTAAAAAAAATTAAAAAAAATCCACGTGTTGAAACAGATCTAGTAAATAAATTGCGACAGTTGGTTTTTGTTCTTGCTCAGATCTTTTCCGTTAAGCAAGAGACTAAATCTCCATTGCAAGTATGTTTGTTGTAGTCAGTTCCATTTGTCACTAACTCTTCCAGCTAAGGAATCGTTAACTGCTGATAATGAAGAGGTTTACTTACGCGTCATATCCTGATTGACACCTTAACAAATATTTCATACTTTCATCCGTTTCACAGAAGATTTTAAACTGTGATTAGCTAAGAATGAATTTAAGAAATACCTGAAATAATCACACAGTGAAAACAATGCTTATTTCAGAATTTCTCGCTGTTTATTTGTGAGCTATCTATGATTCATCCCATATATAGTAGTATACACAACATTTATGTTTAGGAAAAAAATCTGCTTTGGTACTTTTTTTCATTGTCAATATCCGAATCGGAAAAATTACGTGGCGTATATTCATGAACAAAGTGACATGTTCTGGGGTAAGTTTTCTGCTACGTGAATCTAAGTGTATACGTTTTTTATCACTGCTAGATTTTTTATGTTATTTGTGATGATTGACAGCTATAGAATGTATATTAGCAGAAGTGTTCTCACACGGGAAGTTTTTTGCTTATTTACTGGTGTTATCGTCTAGCAGCTTCTGGTGAGATTTGTTTCGGAGCAGACGATAAGAGTAGTCTATTTCAATCCCTCTCACAAGACAAATAAATTAAATATTTACTGCACAACTTTTATTAGTAATATAAATTCATTATTTAGTCTGCAGTTAAACATAAATACACTTAAGTAAAATAGGTTTAAATTTTTTTTCGAAAATGCCTGTCTCGTCTAAAATTGGTTAACTAAATAAAAAGTAACGGGTGAAAAAACACGTTAAAGAACATGAGTTCTTCGTGTATCAAAGAATTAAAAAAAACTTTACAGCGGAATTGCAAGTACTGCAGAGAACGTAAAAAAATAACAAATAATCGAAAATTACGGTTTTTAGTTACGACCCTATGTTCTGAGTAAGAGAAAAAACTTTTACTTGCATTTGATATTAAGGCTTGTCAAAGACAAAATTAGGCAAATTTATGATTCTTTCAGTCTTCAAAGTTTAAAGCATTGTTTCGATTACCCTAACTTATCAAGTAGGATTAACGAATTATTATAATCATCGATGGTGATGAAAATTTAAATGGATTTCTCAGCAGCGTAGTAAGAACAATGACTTTGGTGATTCTATTTAAATTAATAATTTTTATAGTCGCCACTGAACGTCAATTAAAAAAAAAATCGAAAAATTTAATGATACTGATACTATTTTTTCTTATGCACTTTCTCTTGCGAGGTGTCCTTACCCACCATTCAGGTAGCATGGCTGCCCTGCCTAGATTTTAAACGATTTTATCCACCATTGACACGGATTCAGTGATGAGGCAGCAAATCATTTACCATGATGAGATGCAGGTCATGGAATTTCCATATCTGTCATTTATCTAATGGAAACGTAAAAGTATTGTGACGGTAAAATCCAAAATAGAAGTATTTGTGTGGCCAATATCTGCTGCTATAGTTTTCAGTAAAAAAGGTCACTAAAAATTACAATAATTTCTTTTTCGTTTAGTTCCCAAGAACTTTTCTAATTTTTATTAATTGCGATTTATTTTCCGGTTGTTTTCAGTCTGATATATTACATACCTGATGTCAACACTGTGCCTGATAGGTCACTCAAACAGCTGATGACCTGACATGTAATCGTCGCGCCGTCGGAAGCCAACATTATCTGGCAGCGAATCCGCGATGATTACGTTTCAATGACACGCAGGGAAAGTTTAGTTCACAGCTGATAAACTGTTCGTTCAACAGCTTTTGCGAAATGGCGGGGACCAGTCAGTAACTATTTACACAACCATAACAAACCGATGTAGATAATTTTCGTAGGATGGAACTCTGAATCATTTATAATCAGCTTTTGCCATATGTTGCACAACATGGAACTCGCGTTCCTGTTAGTAATATCAAAATTGAAACAGTACCACTGATTTATGGCTTTCTTCTCACCATAGCATTGTAGAGTATACTGAAAAATACTGGGAAAAAATATAATGTGACCAATTGACTAGTTGTAAACGTTCCAGCGACCGAATAATTCATTTTATTTCCATCAAAATTCGTGGAGTGTAAAAGAATACACATATGGGTTTTGAGATAGAAAAGACATGAAGGACGGAACATTTTGAGGTACCCCAAAGTCTAACAAAAAATTAAAATAATCATGAAAGACATGGATGGATTTAATTGTGTTGGCCATACTATAGCCGCTGACGGTACAAACAAGCATGCTATAAAATATCTGAAAGCACAATGGAAATAATTTAAGTGTAAGTTGTCAAAATTGAAGGTGGATTTACGTACAATAAAATTATTTTCGTTATTCTGTACTGAAAAATGGTTTAGTGCGGAAGCAAAAATGGTCATGGTATTCAACAGAACTGCGTACTTAGTACTAGAAGAATCAATCAGTAGTTCCATGTATTGATAAAAACGTCACGCGTAGTGATAAGTATTATTAATTTAGGACGAGCAACTCAAACAACAGTTTATGAGGGTGACCACAAATACCCATTCAGATGAGGAGTGGGACGAGATATTTATTGGAAACGGAATCAGAGTTACACGTGGCTACTTCAAGTGGCTCTACACTAGTTGCGAGTGTTAATGTGGATATAATACGCTTTAGGTACGTTACCTGTACCTATGAACGCTAAAGAGCAGCGTCAGACCCCAAAGGTGCAGCCTTGCAACCGGCAGGTAAAATTTCATGCCTCTTTATTCAAAGGTCACAACATATTATTTTAAGTGTTTGGTCATCATCGTGAGCGTCAGAGCTGCTGGTGCAAACAATTAATTAATAAAAGAATTTCCAAGATATTTGACCAGTCTCCGTTTGTTCAGTGAAGGTGATGTAGGCGATCAGTGGTTGGTTCGTTACGTAATGTCTTATTTCTTCCCATTAATTATTCGAATAATGCTTGGAGTCCGTTTAATTTGCCTCCGTGATGGAATCTGCAGCTCGATAAATTCCAGTCTCTAACAGAAAAATAAATTCCACTAATGGATGCTTTATCTCCCCCAGGGTTCTACGAAGTGAAGTAGTTTATAATTCCCTGAATTCGTATATCAATTTTATTTTGGGGTAATGAATAAAAAAGTGTATTTCGAACGCCGTATGATTTTTACACTTTAATTTGAAAAAGCGTTGTGCTACTTTCTTGCTGTTGACAGATGGATAGTTATATATTAAGAATGGTTTTATAGCATCAAGCTGCCTCAAAATGGTTCAGTAAAACCAACATTTTATGTAGTTAGAGGGTCATCAGATAAGTTCTTGGTCTACTTTTCAACATAGCCCCCCTGAAATCCACAGACTTCCTCCAACGTAGTTCCAGTTCTTTCATGTCAAAGATTTGTCTAGGGCGTCAAAATGTCAGGTGATTGCACATAAATCGTTATCATCTGACTTCAAATAGGTCGGAGACAGAAACTCTTTTAATGTTGACTGGAGGCATTATCGGCTGAAGTGAGCGCGTGCGGTTTACACTGACACCCACACTCATGAACCGCAACAGCGTCTTTTCTCACAAATTTCAACTTCTCTTTAGCTTGACAGTTGCTGCAGTTACTTCAGAAGGTTAAAATGATGTGCTCCCGCTGTCGTTTCACCTTTCTCAGAAAACCAATTCGCAACATCCTTAAAAAAAAAATCTTCACTTTGCAGAAGGATTCCTTGAAGGAAGAGGAAATTCGTGCTTCCAGTAAATTGGCTGTTGCTTTGATTCTGTGGATAAGCGACGAGCCCAGGTCTCAGCTAGAGTCGAAAATCGTTCAACACTCACTACTGGACTGTCTTCAGACATCTGTCTCCTCGCTGCCTTTTGATCCTCTATTTTACGTTTTGGAACTCAGCAGGTGCAAATGTTCCTATGAGCACGTTATCTATCAAGATTGGATATATTGGTCTGGCAATGCCTGGTATCTCCTCACTGTGCCGAAATTTTAGCCTGTCCGTAATCAAGTTTATGAACCTTGTCTTCACTTTCCTGAGAGATTGTGTCTACTGGCCTTCCTACGTGTGGATAACCTTTAGTGTCGACTTTCTGCTGTTCAAATTGATGCCCCCATATTTTAATGAGAACTGATGAATATACTTATTTTTCGTGGTTGGAAGAAGTTACAACTGTCTTTACGGGTCGCAGTAGATTTCTGGACTGTTTCCCTGTTTAGACGTAAGATCTAGTCTTCTGTTAGAGGTATAATTGTAATTTCACATTTATAGCAGTTTTGTTATTGTATCAAACGTTGTGTGGGTTTCGTATGTCGAACAACATTTCAACAGAATAGCCAGGAAAAGAATCTTTAGAAGAGTTTTCACACAAATTTCTATCCACAGTAGTTAACTTTCAGTATGTTGTTGTGCACCAAACAATTTAAATAAAACTGAAATGATAGAACACATGCCTGTAAGGAAACCTGAAATGTTTATAAAGCAGTGTAGGGGAGAAAGCGACTGCATTTTGTGAAATACTGGTTTAACCATTAGTTAAAAACACATTAGAGTTCAAAGAAAGAACATGCGTTTTGTGAGCGTCTACCGCTTCTATGACGCTGTCCTGAATTTAACACAGTGGCTGACATGATTCCAAACAATCAGAAGGTTAACTTCCTTCGTAAACATTTTGATTGATATGAGATACCCTAGTTTCAATTCAGAAAGCAGAGAGACAAATTATTTATGCAGCAATGTGGTTCTTAATTGCAGCAGATGTAAAATTAGGAAAACAACTTGGGGCACATAAACTTTCAACCACCTTCATGTGCTTATTACGAATTCAAATAAATCTTAGAGATTGCATACCGATGTAAAATTTCCTTTAACACTTTTATAACACTGTTTTCTGTGAATAATCAGAGCAATAAAACTGTCTATCATTGTATTAACGTGTTGTCTGGGCGCCAATAAATTTCTTATCAATACTGACATTTTTATCTAATCGATTTGACATGCAGAAAATAGCATTGGTGAATAGAAGTTTGCCAACCGTTGCCCGACTCTGTGTGGTTTTAGGCAGTGTTCCCGTTTCATGGCAGACGAGTGTTTTAGTTACATAAGAAGAAGATAAGAGGATAGAGACTCGCAGCTGACCCTGTGACATGGCTGCACACTCGCCTACTCGTCGTCAGCTCCTCCAAGCCATGAAGCTGGTCGCAGACAACTGGCAAAGTAAGACAACGATAACCTAGCCATAATCGATTATCATCGCTCGAAGCTATGTTCACGTAGCCATATGGATGTTTTAAACTTCTCATAAAACCTAAATATACAAGCACACAAAATAAAATAATTGAATAACAACACACACACACACTAAAAGATACACGCCAGAAAGAATCACCACACAAAAAAACACCATTTAGAATACACAAAACACATACACACACCACGACACACACAAACGCCCCAGTGTGCCTAGTACTTCATTTTATATTCGAGAAAGTGTAATTAAGTTTGCGAACTCATACTAAAAAAATAATACCTTCAAAAAGTGTTACGTATAAAGTGTGTTGTATATCTCCTGGGTAACCATTAGGCACTCAAAAAATTAGAGGTCGTTTATAACTATAACGTGAGGACAGAATTGATTGTTGAAGGCTTGAAGTGTAAATAACTTGGCGTCATTTTATGATAAATTCAATTGAGTTGCACACGTTGGGCAGGTGGTAAGAAAAGATTACAAAATGCTTCATTTAGTGGAAAGGGTGATGAGAGGTTGTATCAGAGAAGTGAGGGAACAGGGTTACAAAACTTTGGTCTGACCATTGCTTGAATATGGTGGTGCAGTGACTTTTGGTATCAAATATAGACATTGGAGGGCGTGCAGCTAGATTTGTTTGTGAAAGTTATTGCTTGACCTAGTCATCAACTTTTATAAAAAAAAGGAACTGGATTTGGATTATTGGAAGACAGGAGTGCTGGGAATGTACAAGGCATATGTTGGTGATGGGGCTTGGAGGGATATTGGTCGAAGAATTATTAATGCATGGAAAGGAAAAGATAACGTAGGCGCAAGCTGGCACTCGATTTCATGCCTAAGGAGTGGGAAATTTTTCTTTTTTGGGTTAGATGTCAGGAACTGGAATAAATTACCAAGAGAATTGGTGAATAATTTACCAAAAATGCTGCAGGAAATTAAAACTCGTAAATTCGTAAATGGCAAAAGTAGATGGGTGGAGAAATTTAATATACAAAGAATGTAAGATGATAATAATAAAAATAAGAAAGTGGTCTAGGGAAATTGCCACTTGGGTATGAAATTCAATTCAGTTCAAATGTATCACTATGGTTACCGAAGCCCTTCGGAAAATATGCGAGGATGCCAGGGTTTGTCCCACCCTTCAGAGTAAGTTTGGAACATTTTCTGGGATGGTCAATTAACTGACTTATTTGCCCTCGTGTTACGATGAACATAGTTTCCTAAACTAGCACATAAATCATAATCACACTATTTTTTTTATTATAACGTAGCATCATAGTGGATAATACGCTAATTTCTTGTGTTCGATTTTGAAGATGGCGGTTCAATTAGGAGCTGAAATGGGATTCAATGGAAGGTTGATGAGAGTGGTACCGAGCGTGGTGGGTGAACGGTTAACGTTCTGGCCTCGCATTCGGGAGGACGTGGGTTCGAATCCCCGTCCGGGCATCCAGAGTTGGGTTTTCAATGGTTTCCCCAAATCACTCCAGGTGAATGCCGGGATGCTTCCTTCAAAAGGCCATGGCCGAATTCCTTCCAGTTCCTTGTCCCTCATCCCATCCCGCCTCTAATGACCACGCTGTCGACGAGGCGTTAAGCCCAAGCAAAAAAATAAAAAAAAATAAGAGAGTGGTGGGAGTGCACTGGTGATGAGGCGTGGAGAGATATTAAGAGAGGTGCATGGAAGGGAAAAGATGACCATGACCACAAGCTGGCACTTGAAATCAGGCGAAAGGTAGTGGGAAAATTTAGTTTCGTAGATAAGTGGCTCAGGGACTGGAATAAATTACCAAGAGAAGTGATAAATAATTTACCAAAAACGCTGAAAGAATTTAAAATTAACAAACGTAGAGGGCGAAAATAGGTGGGTACAAGAAATGGGAAAAATATGTCTATATGGAAAGTGCAACGGGGGCGTGGACTCCATCAAAATTACATTAATGAATTAACTACATAAAAATAACTACTGCATTGACGGTGTAATGTCTCTGCTGTGGAGCAATAATAATATGGAAGAATCGTTGATGCAGTGATAAGTGAAATGAGAAAAAAATTTGTTGCAGATTTAATGGCTACAAAAGCCAGATGCCAATTAATTAAAAATAAAAATATTTTTGGTCTCACGAGAAATTTGTTTCTAGACGCTAAGGTAGCTGGAAGTATATTCGTCAAATTGGCAAGTAGCCTGATGCTCAATCCAGGAGCAGCTGATATGATAACGGAGTTGGTTTGATAGTCATCGGAAGACAGGAGTAGGTGAAGAGCGCTGGGAGTGTATAAGGCGTATATTGGTGAGTTAGGGGAGGGGAGGGGGGCGTGAGCTTGGCGAATGTACCCCGGGCCCGCCAGCCAAGATAGGGGCCCGATGACCAGATGGAGGAGCCCCCCGGACCAAGAATCCGCCCATTGTCCGCCAAGGCTAAAAAAAGTTCGTCCTCCTGGCTTGAGGGAGGGCTCTCTTCGATGAATTTTCCTCGCGCCCCAACCGGTTTCGTCACTGCTAAGAACTCTTACCCGGGGCAGGAGAATCTTAGCGCCGGCCATGGATATTGGTACGTCGAAGGGAAACTGCGACTAGCATTTGATTTTAGACTTCAGAGTGTGGGTAAATTGTTGGGATTCCGGGACTATAATACACAGTCCAGTCACATTAATGTGGCCACCTCCAAAAACCAGAATAACCACCTTTGTCAAAGTGGACCGCTGCGAGGCGTGCAGGAAGAGAGTCAGTTAGGTTTCTGAAGGTGTTCACTGGGATGTTGAGCCATGCCCACTCCAGTGCTGTGGCCAGCTGCGCTAGATTACGCGGTTGAGGATCCGTGGCGCGAACAACCCGATCGAGGTGGTCACACAGATTCTCGATTGAGTTTAAATCCGGTGAGTTTGCTGGCCAGGGGAGTAAGGTAAACTCATCCTGGTGCTCTTCGAACCACGCACATACACTGCGAGCTGTATGACACCTCGCATTGTCCTGCTGGTAGATGCCATCATTCTGAGGAAAAATTATTCGCATGTAGGGGTGGACATGGCCCGCAAGGACAGATACTTACTTGTGCTGAACCATCGTGCCTTCCACAATGATGAGTTCACCCAGTGAATGCCAGGAAAACATTCCCCAAACCATAATGCTCCCTCCTCCACCCTGGATCCTTCCGGCAATTGCTGCAGGGTGTTTGCTTTCAGACGTTTCACGCCGTATGCGCCAACGTCCATCTGTCGGATGGAGCATAAAACGTGATTCATCGGAAACAGCCACCTGGCGCCACTCTGTGGACGTCCAGTTGCGGTACTGGCGTACAAATTCCAGCCTTCGTCGCCTATGAACAGCAGTCAGCATAGGTGCATTAACCAGGCGTCTGCTGCGGAGGCCCATGCGCTGCAACGTTCGCTGAACCGTTGTTGAGGATACACTCTTGGTAGCCCCTTGGTTCATCTGGGCGGTCAGTTGCTCAACAGTTGCACGTCTATTTGCCCGAACGCATCTCCGTAACCTTCGTTCGCCTCTGTCATCTATAGCCCGTGGTGCACCACATGTTCCACGCCGCTGATTTTGAATAGTGCCATTTTGCCATGCACGGTATACTTTCACCACGGCGTCACGTGAACAGTTCACAAAATTAGCCGTTTGCGAAATGCTTCCACCCTTGGCCCGAAAGCCAATAATCATGCCCTTTTGGAAGTCGGATAAATCGCTACGTTTCTGCATTACGTCAACGATTGAAATGCTTTCCGATGCCTTGACATCATAACTGGGATAACCTAGGTCCCAGATTGTAGGGAAGTTTTTGCGCTTGTGCGCATCGCCTTCCATATTACTTTGTGGTTGTCCTGTCGGGGTTTGTCAATATCCGGTATTTTATTTCATGATTTGGGTTTGATCATTTCTTTACTGGTGGTCCAGGAGTTTTCTTGGCCATCTGAGAGTGTTGTCGTAAATCGGTTCAGCTCCCAGAGCCATTATCAGAATGCTTTCCGATGCCCTAGGACATCCTTTATATACACTCCACTGTAATGTGCTGCCACCTGCCTTCTGTGATTGGTTATTTCACGTTGACGTCGAAAGTAGGTGGTGGTCACATTAATGTGACTGGACTGTGTATATTATCTACGAAAAATGCTAAACAACTTACCTGAAATAGAGAAAGCATTTAACACAAAAATTGGTTAAAATCGAACTAGGTTTGCTACCATGGAATGAACTTCATCATAATTAAATTATTAATTAATTTAAATTATTCTAACCAAAAGGCTTTTGTAACCGTGAATTACATTTAGCGTCGCTTCGCTGATGTGATTACATGAAAATACGAGTTAGCAAAGAAATTCTTGCTTACGACTGTGAATACATTGCGCCACATATTTGTGAATAGTATTCGGCAGATAAACAATTTCGCAACATTTCATCAATACACAGCACCAACTACGAAATCACAAAACAGCATTGGTTGATTGATGCATTTGAAATAATCGAACTTAGAAATACGGTTTACACGAACGTTTTAGATACGTTCTATAAGTATTCTTTACATGTTGTGGATATGCTATGTTCTGTGTACTGGGCTGTGTTCTATTACTGCGTGACATACACTGTGTCAGGTCTTAGGTGATTACGCATCTTATATATTCAGAGGAAATTTGACTGTGTGGTTTCCCCTTGCCTACAAAAGATTCCAGTACCAAGTGGCGTAGCTAGGTTAACAAGGAATTGAACAAAAAATATTTTTGGCCCTCAGGCCAAATGGTCGACTTTTTTTTTAGCTCTACCAAATCTTGTGAAGTTTTCTGGCATGGGCTCCCTGAGCCTAGGGGCCCCATGAGCTGCGCTTAGGGGGCCCCTGAGCTTGGGGGCCCCGGTGCACGGCACCGCCTACCCCTCCGATAGCTACGCCTCTGAGTACCACAGTACTAATTTACTTTCAGTAAAAAAGTAACAATATCTAATATACGAAAATGAATGTTTGTTTGTTTTTTAATCTTCTATACGTTAGTATACTATTCATCCGATTATGTCGAAACTTTGGTGAGTTGTTGTGTGCACACCTCTGAAGGTTTTTGACAAAAACAAATTTATAAAAAACTAACCCCCTCTCCCCAAATAACCCACTTTAGGAAAATTTACATGTGCAACGGTTCAGTTCTTTTTGGACATATCCGGAAACGGTAAGGAAATTCGCCAGAATGGGTGGTGATATTTTGAAATTCCATAAAATTTAGTGTTTATTGGCGTTGGACAGGTTCCGATCGGACAATTAGCTACCGAGTAATTAGAATTTGAAATTTAAAACTTTTTTAAAGTAGGTGTGGTGGAACACAAAGACATAGTTTTTATCCGATATTGACGAAATTGTGAAAACGTCTACTTTAAAATAAAGATACAAATACTGTCTGCATTTGGTGTACAAAAACACATTCCCCCTTCTTGTACTCCCCTCCACCTTTTCCCCCCTTAATTTTTGAAAATGTTAGATCCACAGTTTTTATCAGATTTCTACGGGACTTTGCACACGTATATCTTAAAACAAAGAGAAAAACCCTGTCTACAAAGGGATTTTGGAAAAACCCAAACCCTTTACCCCCTTAATTTTTGTAAATGTTCTTTATATAAACCTAAAGTTTTGGAAACTTTGCACAAGTATACTTTAAAACAAACAGAAAAATACTGTCTAACTTTGGTTTATTAAAAATCCACCGCCTCTCCTCCATAACACTAATTAAACCGAATTTACAAATGAAACTTTTTCTGCAAATATATCGAAAACGGTAGGGAAATCTGTTAAAGTGGAGTTTACGAAAATCCGATCAAACAGGGAAACATCAGATCTTTCAACATCCAGGCCCCTAGCAACTCTGGGTAGTCTGTTACTTTTAATAAAACTTGGAAAACTGATATCCGTCTGCGAAAATATATTTTTCTTTCGCCTTTTTTTTTAGGGATGAAATAATATTTCACACATTACTTTGATCGATCAAAACATTAGTTTTATTAAAAGTATCTATTTTCGTAAGCCGATTTTCACATTCAGGAGTTGGGCAGTTTTTATTGCGACCACGTATACTGCTTGTAAAAACGACTTCTGTGCGGTATTGCAGCTTTAAGAGTTTCTCAACTCCATTCTCAACTTCGTCGCTTTGTCTCCTGATAATACCTAGACTCATCTAGATCTTGATGGGCTGCTCGAACGTAAGATTCTAAGAGAAATATACTGGGCTTCTTTTCGATTTGAGCCACAGATCCCTGCTCGTATTCTGTCGCTCTTACGACAGAACTAAAGATTCCCAGCATTGCTTATAGAAAAAGAATGCTTAATTTACTGATTACATATTGTGCTCATTATAATGCACCATACTAGATTCGGATGGTGTGGATTCCCGTTGGGATGTAGAAGTGTGGAAATGTTCGTAAGTGTTACTGTATGTGTGGATATCTAACAAAGTATGTATGTTCAGTGTAATATGTTTTAGTGTCGCACACCCTAATTCCATACACAATGTGAATAGGCTATTTAATCCACGACTTTTGAAACACAATTTGGTGATAGTAAACATGTACGACACCCTGTCCTACCCTGCTGGCTTAGTTTCGAATTATGATTTTTTTCACTAACGTGGTTCGAACCAGTTACCCCGAATCGAGGGCCAGACACTGTCAAGCTGTCTCAGAGACTTCGGCCAACCTGTCAGAACCTGATAATAAGGGGGATGAAAAGATTATTTGCCGATGATGCTATTATTTATCCTGAAATCACAACCCAAGATGACTGCGCTTTGTTGCAAGACGATATTATGAAAATAATTGCGTGGTGTAAAGTTAAACGCTAAAAAGTGCCAAGTCATGAGTATAAGTAAAAAGGTGACACCATTTAGATCTGAATATAAAATGGTGCTGTCCTTAGAACGGTAGATTCCGCTAAATACCTAGTGGTAACAATTCGTAATAATTTGTAGTGGAATGAGCATATCGAGAATGTAATGCGGAACGCAAATCGTATGCTCCGATTTCTAGGTTTTAATTTAAAACAATGCACTCCGGAAGTTGAAATCGATTGCATAAAAGTCAGTAGTGCGTCCTTACTTAGAATATTGTTGTTAGTATGGAGCCCTCATCAAAAGAGGTTAATGGAGGCATTTGAGAAGGATCCAAAGAAGAGCCGCCCGATTCGTGACAGGTATATATAGTTGGAGGGAAAGCGTAAGTGCGATGTTGAAGGATTTAGATTGGGAAGACCTGGAACACCGAAGGTGTTGGTCTCGACAGAAGCTAATTGAAAAATTCACGACTGACGTATTTCGGAAATATTACTGCCAGCAACATTCATATCTAGTAATGACCGCGAAAATAAGAGAAATCAGGGCTAGAACCAATTCATTTTTGTACTCATTTTTTCCACGAGCGATTAGGGAATGGAATAGAAAGGCTTTACCGGGCGACTAAACTTAAAATCCGACAGGAGTAGCTCTTGATAAATCACTCCGGCTATCCTGATCTGGGTTTTCCATGGTTTTCCCAGATCACTCCATGCGAATGCGGGAATGGTTCCTCACAATAGCCCAAGGGCGCCTCCTGCCATATCCCGTATATCCCTTCCAAACTACGAGCCTTCCGGATAGGTGCAATACACCCTCCGCCACACACTTTTAGTGAATCGCGCAGTAATAATATTAATAAAATAATAGTAACACTTCTCCCAAGTATTTTGTTAGCTGTGAGAGGGACAAACACAGCGGTAAAATTAATCCGTATTAGAAAGACAGGTAAAGGTTGTTCTTAATCAAGTCATTGAGACGTATAAGATAGGCAATAGTAAAGCTACACTTTCCTTTCCATAACACAGAAACTAGAAGCAAAGTAATGTATTCAACGTTCTAGAGTACTGTTCAGGACATTCAGTTCCGCAGGAAAACATCCTCTGTTTATTCTGAGCCTTATCCCTCGCCGTGCAGCGTTGTCGTATATTGGTGGGACCTCGTCTTTTCGTCCTTATCGATTGCTGCGATGTCTGGGAGAGGGAAATAGCATTGTGACCTATCTTCTGTCTCTGCAAGTTGTAAACGTATGTTTAGTCTGTTACTCTGTACGAAAGAGATTGATTATAGAGGCAGGAATTTGGAAACATACCAGCATTCATCTAGTTAATTAAATTTTTCAAAAATATGTTTTTATTTTATTTGTATTTGATTTATTTTTAATCCCATTCCCAGGTTCATTAAGCACCCAAGCCTCAGTGATAGTAGTGAACTGTGTAAGCTTACACAAGTTTGTTTTGTGTGTTATTCAATTCGTACCGTATAGTTTTGAGGTGGAAAGTATGTACTTGCCAACATTCACGTATTTGACTATCGAAAATTGCCAAAACACTACAATGATGATGGCCGATGTGGCGACATCATAATATAAGCTGAAATCTATCGCTCATACGTATAGCATTGCAGGAGTAGCAGCAACCACTCATTGAACATTGTCTAAGCTGCCTACGTCCAGTGAAGATAAAAGAAGAAATCTAAGTTGTAATCAAGTTCTAAAACAATACTAAGGAATAGGAAATGTACGTTCGTTCATTTGTTTACAGATTCACAACAAGAATCACGATCTGAAATCATGTATCATTTAATAGGTATCTGTTACAAACTTTCGTATTGCAGTAAATGTCAAAAGATCCGTAGAGCTGTGAACTGAGTAACAATGTAAAATTTGGCCAAGGTTTATGTCTTTATAAACGGGATTTGGAAAGAAACTGCTAAAGCCCTTCAATCAGTTTTTTTATGTTGCAACATCAAGGAAGATATGTCAGGCGTTGGTCTGGTCCACCTGTAAACCGTGACAATCAGGTACATTAATGATAGTAGAAACACATGCTTCTTGATTCTCAGAACGTCTTTAGTAGTAATGGCAAATTTTGAGACGAATCTGTTTAGTACAGTCGGGTTTGTACGAACAAGAAGCAATATTTGTTTCCGAAGTGGGTGCATTGTCTAGTCTTATGCAATGAACATGAGATAATGTGGCCGCTCTGATTGCGGTTTTTAGGCGGATTTTCGCAGCCGCTAAGCCGAATGCCTGGACGGTCCCCAATCGCAGTATCATAAACTACACATTTCACAAACAAAAATACACTTATCACACAGAACATAGTTACAAATTTCGGAGACAAATGGCAACACTTCACTTCCTCCATTAGTACTTAGCACGACCTGGCTTGTAAAATGCAGTAAAATCATAGCTCCAAATTTGACCATATCAGTGATGAGTAACACTCATTAAAGACACTCGACCCCTAACAAAGGGAAAAGTTGGTGGAAAAGAAGAAGAATAGACGAAATCGCGTGGGGAAGTGCCGGACAAAAACACGTATGGGGCTTTCGGCTTTTGAACGCTAAACACATTACAGTTTACACAGATAGCTTTTAACACTTAGTACGCTCGTACACTCTTTAAGATAAGACCGTCTGAAATGGCACTCAGGACCGAGCGTGGTGGGTGAACGGTTAGCGTTCTGGCCTCGCATTCGGAAGGACGCCGATTCGAATCCCCGTCAGGGCATCCAGATTTGGGTTTTCCATGGTTTCCCCAGATCACTCCAGGCGAATGCCGGGATGCTTCCTTCAAAACTGCCATGGCCGAATTCCTTCCCGTTCCTTGTACCCCATCCCATCCCCCCTCTAATGACCACGCTGTCGACGAGGCGTAAAGCCCAAGCAAAAAAAAAAAAACGCACTCAGGACGCAAAACCAAGAAAAAATATTGGAAACCACAATGTGAAAAGAGACTACTTCGTAAGCTTTAATGTTTGACATTCGGTGGGAATCTAGAGACAAACATGATTCGTTTCAATGTTCGGTTTCGTTCCTTGCCAATAACCCTCACCACCTAGCTCCCATGATTTCCGTAAAGACCCATTGGAAAATAAATACGAAACGAAAAGTGGTCCATGATAACTAAAAGTGAAATGGTGCTTGGGTGGGTGTGAAATATCTGAATCCCACTTCATTTTCCAACCGACTTCAAAGGAGGAGGTTCTTAATTCAACCCGTCTGTATTTTTTTTAATGTATGTACACCGATTATTCCGAAGTTGTGCTATCGATTTGCGTGAATGCTCTCGAATTTGTTACATCTAAATTTCATCTCATTTTGTCCATTAATTTATTTTTGTAAATAAGAAAAGTGTATTTAGCAATTTTTATTGATATATAGCGATTTTCAGGATTTTTTTTTTTTAGTTTAAAGAGAAATGGTCTCCTTATGTCTTAGTTGGTCGAGTGCTTGTCTGTAAACTCAGCAGAAACAGCTGATTATTTTTATGCATGTTTATCAATTATACCGAAATTACATTGAATATGTACGTGAATTTTTGTTAGTTCAAAAAGGATATCTTATGACCGGCTCTCTATAAATTTAGTTAAAAATCGTTAACTACTTTTTTAGTAACAAATTCAACAAAAAATGTATGTATAGTACATCAGTAATTCCAAAACTCCGCGGTCAATTATGCTATTTTTAGCCTAATTAAAAGAAGAGGTGTAACTCAATTTGAATATATGAATTTTGCTCTTAACGTTTGTACATCTATTACACCAAAACTATGTTAATGATTTTCGAGAATCTTCTTTTAGGTGAAAGAGGATGCCCTCGGATTGTCTCTTTTAAATTCTATCATATATAAATATATGGTATATAAATTCAACATATAACACAAAAACTGGGTATTTTTATGCATGTTCACCGATTACTCTGAAAATACAAATTATTGATAGAAATGTTCTGTAAAATTTTTAAATAAAAAATAAAAGTTTATGATTACAGAATATTCGACACACGTAAATGACAACAAATAAAATAATAACAAATATTTCCACAAAAAAAAGACTTAAAAACACCATACAAAACCACTACTAAGTAAAAATACTAGTACTAAGTAAAAATCAATTTTTACGAAACACTACCATAAATATATTGTATTAAAAGGACTATGAAGTAATTATTTAGGTATTAATAATATCATTCCTACCAATACTTCTAATTTTTTATTACTATATGTTTATGCATTGAGACGTTTTGAAGACAGTGCCAATCCCTGAGCTCTGTGGAGGGATTCGGGATTTAACCCATGGCTATGGTATACAATCTGCTGATCAGGAACCATGCAATTTCACATCTCATATCCTGTTGTCCCAGACGCTTCCACCACCGACGCTGAAACCTATTACCCACGTTGCAGGCGCTGGACACCATTATGTCGCCACAACGACCTGACCTAACAAGGCGGGCTTACAGGAGTAAATATATTTCAGAAAAGATTTTACAAATTTCAGTTAAACACTGCCAACCAAAATAATTATAGCATTTTTGGTATTTGATATTATACATATTATATTATACTAGACGACCCGTGCGAAAATTTCGCTAATAAAATACAATGAATAGTGAGGTTGAATGCTCGTAATATAATGAAAAGTAGAATCGCACTTTGTAGCAAATATTTATTTGTTTAGTGTAATAGGTACGCATCAAAACATATTACGAAACAGTTAGGAAAATTTAAAACACACTGTATGTACAACAAACTGTCACTGACCCTAACAGATCACAACCAACCTGAACAAAATTCCCACAGAATATTAACAACTCTGTGATATGTGCTGCCATGCGAATAAAATGTTTGCACTGGAATTGTATAGCAAAACAAAAATGATTCCTTAACAGAAAAAAAATATCCGAAAAGCTACTTATTGTATAAAAAAACAGTTTATTGACATCTCTCCAAAGCGGATACTTTAATATTTTAAACGATACCCCGTTTATCAATTTCGGTTAGATATCAATGGAGATAAATGTCTCGTGACGGAAAAATGCGTTGTAGAAATAATAATACTTTTGCGCTTTAAGGGTCGAATTTTGAAAAATTCCTGTCTTAAAATATGGTGTATTCAACCGAAGACCTTACAAAGAACTCAGTCTTTAAAATGATACCTGGCTTATCAATTTTGTTTAATTATCAAGGGAAATAAATTACTCGAGACACAAACAACGCATTTTAGAAATACTGATATTTTTGTCCTTTAAGGGTTAAATTCAGAAAATTCCATTCTTAAAATATGATGTGACCATAGCGGAGACCTTAATATTTAGAATTATACCTCATTTATCTATCTCGGTTATATATTAATGGAGATAAATGGCTCGTGACACAAAAATGAGTTGCAGAACCATTAATACTTTTTCCCTTTAAGGGTTGAATTCCAAAAAAATTATTTCTCAATAATTGATGTCATAAAAGTTGAGACATTGCTCCTCATAATCCTACTTCATTTATCGATTTCGGTTAGCTATCCAGGGAGATAAAAGGCTCGAGACACAAAAAACGCATTTTAGAAATATTAACATTTTCCCCCTTTAAGGGTCGAATTACGAAAAATTAATTTCTTAAAATATAATGTTTTCACGGCGGAGACCTTACTCTTTAAAAAGATACCTTATTTATCTATATCGGCTAGATATAGGCTCGTGACACAAAAACACTTTGCAGAAAGATTGATACTTTTGACCTTTAAGGGTCGAATTTCTAAAAATTCCTGGCTTAATATATGATGTGACCAAAGCGGAGATCTTATTCTTTAAAATGATACTTCATTAAACGATTTTAGATAGGTATCCAGGGAGATAAATGACTTGCAACACAAAAAAACAGCATTTTAGGAATTTTGTCATTTTTGCCCTTTAATGGTCGAATTCTGAAAAAATCCTTTCTTAAAATATGATGTACCCAAGGTGGAGACCATAGGCTTTAATATGACACCTCATTCATTGATTTCAGATAGGTATGAAGGGAGATAATGGCTTTTGACAAAAAAACATCTTATAGAAATAATATTTATGATAATATAATATACATTACTATAATATATATTATATAATATACATATGAAATATTTGCAATTTATATTAACTCCAATTTGAAATAAGTATACACAAAAAACAGCAGAATATTAGTTCATTCAAACAAAGACACCGGATACAATTCAGAAACAAATCACACAATGCTGAGAAGAACTGCAATTTCAAACACAAAATTTAGGATTTACGTTTAGTTGTTTAATACAGTTATTTTAGTACAGCTGACTACTTCTTTGACGGGACTTCAAAAGTATAAGCATGATGAAATTGTAAGAAAAAATAAGAAGCATTAGTAAGAATTAGAACAATAATACGATATAGTACATAAATAATTAAAGATAATCTCTTTCCTACAATATATTAACAGGAGTTATTCGTAAAAATATTTTTTACTTTGTAATGTTTTTGTAAACATCCTTGAGTTATGTTTTTGAAGTCTTTTTGTGGTTAAAACTTTTAGTGTTGTATACTAAAAGTTTTAACCACAAAAAGACTTCAAAAACAACATAGAGAACACTGTAAAAATGATCTCAAAGCTGTTTTATTTGTTAAGAGTTGAAAACAGAAACTTTGCAATAGTTAAATAATTTTTAGTTTTTTGTGAGCAGGACTAAAATTGACACATGTTAAGTCTGGCGTTATATCTCCGAAAAGAAATATAGCAATTTACTAAAATAAATTCCAGAAAAGTTAACTTTTAAAAAGCATAATTCCTTTAATTGGCTTGTAAATGCCATCACTGCTTGTTCTGGGAGTAAAATTATATTTGATTTGCTTATAACCCATCCTGCGGGTATTACTTTTAAGCTTCAGGAATTTCGTGCCGTAACAAATATTCTATTTGGACTGGTCTGGAGGTATGATACTGTCCGTACTGAACGGAATTCAGCGGTCGATCAAAAACTGAGTTACCTGTGGATATTACAGTTTGGTTTTCTTTTTCTTCGGGCTTTACATCTCGTCGATGTCATTAATTAATTAATTTAATTTTTTAAATTTAATTAAAATTGCAGTGGAGCGCACGCTCCGGTGGCAATTTCTCTGCACACCCATCTTCCCTCTTTCCTGCACCCACAACATTTGACCTCTTACCTTTAAATTCTTTCAACGCTTTTGGTAAATTATTCATCATTTATCTTGGTAATTTATTCCAGTCCCTGACACCCTTACCCAAAAAAGAGAATCTTCCTACACCCTTGTGCCTGAAATCGAGTGCCAGCTTATGGTCATGGTCATCTTTTCCCATCCATGCATTACTTTGAATTCTTACACCAATTAAAGGCAGGAGAGGAGTGGGAACCAGGAACGTTAAGCAAATCGGCCAAGGCCTTTTGAAAGAACCGTTCTGCATCCACCTAGAGTTATTTTGGGAAACCATGGAAATCATGATGACCGGATGGGGATTCGAACCCTCGTCCTCCAAAATGCAAGGCCAGAGATTTATCGCACACCCACCGGGCTCGCTAATATAATTAGGACTCCTAGAACAGACCCTGGAAATGTCAGTATTATCTAAAAATTTATAGGCGCACTGCGAAAACTATTGCATTATGTCTGTTAATCAAACGTTCAATTTAATAATATGCTGATTTACCAAAAAAGTACATATTTTTACTTATTTCCTTTCACACTCAATGTTTATATTAAGTAATTAAAAATGACAAAAGATTTTTAGATATTTCATCTTAATATTAATCTAAAAAATACACAGAAATAATTTAAAATTACACTTAAACTTGTGTATTTAACTAGATTATAAGAGGAAACTAAAAATGGTTTACTTATTTTTAATTCTGATATTGGTTGAGACTGTATACAAACAAACTCTACACACTTTGTTTCTGAAATGCTGATGGCTGAGATGCATATTATATTTTATCTATTTTTATTTTGTGGTAACCATTAATTTCATCTTTCTGACTGACTGATCAATGCTATCTTCAATATCTAATAGATGAACTAGAATGATTTTGCACTTTGAACTGCTGAGAATAAAAATTTTATTTGAATAATATACGAAGTTATTGAAGAAAAACAATACAATGTGCTCCAATTCACAGTTGTAAGAATAAAAAGAAATGGTGGTGACTTCATCATTTTTCACCCCTGTTGGGTCGAAGACACAAAGACAGATACCATTCAGCACGTGATTCAAAATTAAATGTAATTATGTATCAGTTCATTTATTAGATGTTATATCTGTAATCTATATAAGCTTGTTAACCTTAAAGTATTTTCTTTTTACTGTCAGTTGTAAAGCCGTCATCGACACTAAGAGACATGTAGTTATTTTGTAGTTGAACAACCTTTTTAATTTTTTTGTCACGAATTTTATATCTCTACCTATAAAAAACCTATAGAAAGCGTTTTAAATAAGATTATTTGTTACTTTCGTACTGTGTTTAAGCCTTTGTTCCAAACAAAACGTATTTATTTGCATAAGTTGATTGACGCTGTCTACAAGTTGAAAGTCTTTGAACTGGAAAAACCTGTGCTGTTTTATATTTCTGTTATTATGTAGCTAATTTTCATTTTAAATTTAGTTTTTCTCTAATTTATTTCGTGTCATCCAACATATTTATAACGTGGACTTACGCAGGTCAACTATTGAGGCTTCGTATCCTTTCTTTATCTTATGAGAACTCATGTTTTCTCCCAAGCTTCCGTCTCAAAAGTTCGTATTTCACAAACACATCAACCAGAAAAGCATTAAGCCTAGCTTAAGGATTCTCAGAGAGGTCACTACACATTCCTTCGTAGAACTTTGGTTTATACATCATTCTCCCAAAAGGAAGCCAGGTTGGTATATTTTTTAAGCTGATACCAGAAAAAAGGGGAACATATAGCAGAAGCTATAGGCAAAATAACGCCTAGCTTCTTTTTTAAATAACAAACAAGTGTGTCACAGAACATTTAATTGTAATTCTACCCTTCCTAACATCTGTGCGCTCTTCGTTGGAATTTTATACGATATAATCAGAAGTCAAAACAGTTGAAGATAACATGTAAGATCGCAGAGTTTCGTCACATTGTTTATCGATAAAAATAAAATATTCTATAGCTCCGGAATGTTTTTTCAGAATTTGTTAATTTTGGTTAACTTTTTGTAACAAAACCGCAGTACAAGCAACAAACATCTCTGTTTGGTCTTGAATAATGCAGTTGGAATGACCTGCAAGGGTTGTTGATAGTTAATGGAATTATATCACTGCTCTTAATTAAAATACCAACTGAATAAATTTTGTTTGATTGATTGAATGAAATTGTAGCAATTCGACACTGAACATTTCCTCGTAAACTGTGTGTATTACTCTCTGTTCTGCTGAATACAGCGACCAATTTGCTAATTTGTTTCCCCCTCCTCCCGTTCCCAGTACTAATTTCCTGCAATATTAATCGATAAACAGTTCTCAAATTAGCGGAAATCCGATCTGTTGGTGTATAATATTAAATCACTGTGAAAACAGAAGTATCCAGGAACAATTTAATGCCTTACTTGAATGTCAGTAAATGCTTTAGAACAATTTATGTTGATAACAGCACTAAAAGCTAAGGGATTACATTGCTCGCCTTTTTGTTAGTACAATGGTTTCTCAAAACAGAGATTTCCTAGCTGTAGTCAGATATGTTTTGTGTATGAGAAACAAATAGTGACAGTCATAAAATCAACGGACATACTCATTTTTCTCTAAGGTATTAAGTAAGGCGTAAAATAAGTTTTGTCTTGCACAATTTACCTTACAGACGGATTTACACTATTATTAAATGTAGTTTTATCTAGTAGTGGCTTTTTCCCAACGTATCTTCCTTTCCCATTTTATCCAAGAGGTGGAGATCAGTGGTTTCACATCTAGTGTTAAAACATGTCTGTCGCTCTGAAACTAAAAGCAGTAGTGACGAAATTTACGAAAATTAAATCGGGTAAATAACTAGTTCTGTTAAATTACTGAGCCATACGTGGAAAGCAGAGATATAATTTATCATTTGTATTTTGATAACAGAGAAAAGTCTACAGAAGACCCGTCTACAATATTTTAAATTTAGCTTATAATCTCCTTATCAGTAACGAATTTTCTAGGGGAAAATGAAATCATTAACTATAGTTTCCTAAAACAAACTCGGTATCACTAGTGGTGCTTGAGAGATTCTCAGGTGTTGTGATAAATCTATGACTGTCGGGATAATGATGCTTAAGTAATCATTATTTTCTCCAAGAGAAGTAATTAGAAAAAAGTATGTAAATTGTTTCAATTTCCTATATCGTTTCTTGAGCCACTATAAAGCTGTTTTCCCTACTTTTTTCGGATCCTCTGTAAGGGGGCGTCCATTAATGACGTGAGGTGACCTAGGGGGAGAGGGACGGGGTACGGCGAAATCTCACGAAAGCTCGAAAAGGTCTCAAAAAGTTGCGAGGTCGATTGGTAGGGGGAGGGGGGTCTCCGTCAAATTCTCGCGTCATTTTAGAAGGGGGGGGAGTCCGACCAAATGTCACGAAGTCTCACCAGAGGGGGGGGGGGGGAGGGCCGGAATTTCGGAAAACCACGTCATTACTGGGCGCCCCCTAACATTTTCGCTGTCATTAACCATAAATGCACTCTCCCCCCTTCATGATATAAGTATACAAACTTCAAGCTATATTTTTCAATATTCTTTTCTTCTTCTTCTTCTTCACATTTTGGCGTCACTACCTTTGAGGTTAACTCGTCGTTGGCACGGTCAAATTTGGTGCCATGGTTTTACGGCCGCATGCCCTTGCATTTTATACCTACACCAAAATATAACTACGTACTAATGAGGAAATGAAGTCTAACGATCTGTCTGTGAAACATGTAATATTGATGGCTGCGGAAAACAGCAGTCAGGATGACGGGCCTGGTCTTGTTGTACCTCCTCGGGCGCCTCAGCGCACTGAGTCACACTGGCGGGTATATCTTTTGTTAAAAGAACTTTTGAAAACTCAAGATGTTTAGTTATTTAGTATTAGTGGGTAACAGTTTTTACTAACAGGTTGATAATTTACAGTGTGAAGTAATAATACAAATATAAATGCTTACGGGATTATCGCTGCGTTGTTATATTCTTAATTCTTCTTTTCCCGACGTTTCGACCTAGTCTTCGGTCTTCATCAGGGGTCTTGTGCCGAATCTGCTAAAAATTGTGCTCTTCTGGAGACCGGCGTGGCTAGTTGTTTATTTGTACTGTCGATTGTCTGACTATCCAGAGATGTTGTTTACGATTTAATATCTGTGGGTCCAGAGTTAATTATTTATCCAGCACACATTTCCAAGACCCCTGATGAAGACCGAAGCCTAGGTCGAAACGTCGGGAAAAGAAGAATTAAGAATATAACAACGCAGCGATAATCCCGTAAGCATTTATATTTGTAATATGACACCTGCGAAAACAACAAAATCATTTGAAGTAAGAATAGTTAATTATTTGTACCTTTTTCGTAGTATATAGGATTAGTGTTATTTTACAAAATTATATTTAGAATAAATTTTATTACAATATTAAGGAATAACGGTTCGTTGTAGATCCTGAAGAACGAACCATCTGAATGTACACACAAATAAATAAATAATAAAAATATCTTTTCGTTCCCCCCCCCTCAAGCTATAATTTTCTTCAAATATGCATCCTTAGGTTCCTATTTTTTTTTTTAACTCACTGTTTCTTTTATCCTGTGTTTTGTTCTGCTCTGATCTGTATTATATCCTCTTGTCACCAATATTTTCAGTCTATGCACCTCCAACACTACTATCTAGAGTCTTGGTTTTTGTGTGTTTTTACTTTGGAATAAATATTTCCTTCCCCATCTCTTCAAACTATTCGCAGTTCGTCTACAGTTTCAAACCCCTTCTTTAAAATACCGCACATTTTTCTAAAACATCTTTTCAATTTCATCACCAGTGCTTCTGATAGTTATTCCCATTTTTTTTTTTTTTTTTTTTTTTTTTTTTTTTTTTTTTTGCCATGGTTTAATAGTCGTCCATCACAGTTGTCTCGTGATTTCCTACTCCTTTTTTAAATAAATCATATAGAACTTTGTATATCTTCGTTTTTTCCAATGGCATTTCTCTGTTTAGGCCATAAGCCAGCTGAAGTGTGATTATTATGAAGCATCAAGTGTTTCAGTTCCTAAAGTAAATTGTTTCCACTAAGTGTAGAAAACACAGGACGGACACAGCACCAACACGCACAACACCCATGCCCTCGGCTGGACTCTGAAGAGGCGACCTTTGGTACGCGGAGCCATTACTCATGACCCTACGCTATTGAGGATCTGCAGCTGTTTCCCCGCATGTTTCACGGAGGTAGAACTCCGCACTGCCGATTTGATCCTAGGCGCTTAAGGAAGGAGGTGAAAGGGCAAGCGCCACGCTCCGGCCATTTTTTCCTGTGTAGTACATCCACGGTACTCAGCAGACAGCATGCTGATTTGGCCCGGGAGGGCGTCATTACGGACGTTCGGCTTCGATGAAATTCCTTGGCCTCCTCGGGGCTCGAGCCTCAGACGTCCCGGCAGCAATCAGGTGCTCTACCGCCTGAGCTACGCGGCCGTCCTCGTATTCGTATAAGCGTGCAAAACAATGGTATCTTTTAAAGTAATCGGAAAATTTAAAACTGTTTTTTATTCAGCACCAGCATCCAGAAATCTTCTGCTACATACATGACCACGCCGGCATCGAAAAATCTCCAGTCACTCACATGACCCGTTGTCAGCATCTAGAAATCTCCATAACCTCATGTTATTCACAGTGATATATTACACAACTGCTTAAATCATTGTAAATACAAAGAATGAAATGAAAGGCAAGTAGTGCTATTTTCAAATAAATATTTTCAACTATGGGAGCACTAAAGCTGGCCATACACGATAGCTCCATCCGTCCAAATGGAGCGATGTCACTCCATTATCGCATCGTGTGTGGGGAAACTGATGTGGATGACGTGGAGTGACAGGATTATTTGGATATCCGGTCGGTCCAATATCCATCAGTTTCGTCCATCATGCCATCATGCCAACTGACGGTGTGTGGGGAAAACCACGTGGAGCGACACCAAGCCATCACTCCAGTTGGCCGCGGTCCAAACTCTTCTCATTCTGTCACCGACCACCGAGCAGACAACATCGGTGCCTTGAGTGAACTATGCAACATTGTACCATTTCTTTTTTTTATTTTGAATCTGCTATAGAAATATTTGTTTTGCTACAAGTTAAATATTATTTTGAATGTAGAATTGAAAATAATACAGTTTTAAATATTATTAAGTAACAATTAGAACGATTATTTTCTTTTTTTACGTTAAAAAAAAGACTTTGTGTTGGAGATTATTGAGAAGGATAAGGACTTACTATGCTTGTAGGATCTCTAATCCTGACTACCATGACAAAATATAAATAAATGTGGCAATAGATCAATTGCTAATATTATTTAAAAATAAAGACATAAACACCAACAGAGAAACCGTGTTGGAAAAAAAAGATAATTCTTTGCGGTCTTCTTTTTAAAAATATCATAGTATGATAACATTAATTTTATATGAGCCTACTTGTTTAAATATGTTGTCTTTAAATATGTTGTTTTACATTTGACGTACCTTTCACTATTTTCAGTCTGCTAAACTATTTCAATTTAATAAATCTGTTTTATAATCATTTTGTAGTATTTTTAAAAGTTTTCATAATATCACAGAGCTTATTTTTCATAATTTCGCACTTTTCTGGAAGTTTATTTAATTCTCAGGATTTTTATTCAATATTCGATAGTTTGAAAATCCTTTAAAATTAATTCGGGCTCATTTTATTTAGTACTTGGCATAACTAGATTGTTGTATAGCAAATTGACAACCTATTGTTGCTTGCTTTGCCTCTTTTTTCATTGTCGTGGCTGACTGGAGTGATGGAATGATCGTGTATGTGCTACGCTTTTGGATGTCATCCGCATGGATGTCATCCATACGGATGACATCCAAATGGAGCGATCGTGTATCTCCACCTTAAGAGACTCCAAGGAGCCAAGCTACGCTATTGATAGAGATATAAACTGGCCAGTTCCTTTCATCCAGGATTTAGTTGTACCTGTGCAGATTGTTATAGAGTGTGCGTGTTAGGTACGGTATACAGTATTATCCGTCCCATTTACGAGGCTGGAGGGTGGAAGACTTACAGCAACTGTAGGCCTCGTCGAGAAAAAAACATCAAGAGACCGCCAGGATTAACTTCCCCAACGAATGAACGAATCACAAGCAACAGTGCCGTATGCGCTCATTAAATATGCACTGATGAAATATTTTAGATTAAATCCATTTCTTTGGTATTCAATGTTATGGTTGGAAATTGTGCCCAATTGACTCACGAACTCTATTGGCTACGAACCGGACGAAGCAGATTTCATCAACAACCGGGACTCGAAATAGCTAACCTTGGGTCGAGGGCCAGGCACGATTATTGTGGTTTAGCGACGTCGGCGAGCACACAGGTATCAGAACGAGTAAATCAAGAGGGAGTAAGTTTATTGTTATTGCTCAGTGAAAGTCTGTAAACATTTGTTCTGAATGGTGAGTTTGTCCATGGCAGTTCCTTACAGTTTGCAGTGACAAAAGACTGTAAGCAGTGTCGTCAACAAGATGTTTCACCTGCTATTTGATAGCATATTGAATGAGAAATCAAGCCATTCCGCTACAAAGATGAATCCTCTGCTTCAGTTGATGTTTGGACCCCTGGTCCTCTACTTAAAACGCAGTGGTTCTGCCGAATAATCTACCAACCGTGCCACCCAGTTCCATGCAGGAAGCAAAAGTATGGCAAAGTCATGTGGTTCCTACCGCTCCTGAAGCTTCCCACGGGATTTACGGAGGTCAAACTATTGACGGCTCTAGGGCTTTAGTGAGTACAATGAGGGCTTTATTCAGGTTTCTACAGTAAGATTTGTGTATTGCACTCGTGACGCAGTGTTAGAATTTACAGCTAGGGTAAATTGTTGCAACAGACGTGATCCGTGCAAGAACAACACTTTGAAAACGCGTTGAGGAATTGCACCAGAGCTAGACAATTCGGGAGAAGCTATATGTACAAGCGCGGAGTTAGATCGGAGCGTTTTCATCAGTTATCGCCGTTAGGGTGAGCTCACTTGGCAGAGCAAGTTTTTATCTATATCAGTGTAGATAATAGTGTGTGAGTGTGTCTGTTGTAGAGATGGGTCGTTCGCGAGTGAATCAGTTCTTTAGAGCAATTCTTTTAAAAGAGCGAGTGAGCAGTTGCTCACTAAAAGTGAACGGTAGTTCTTCTAGGTGAGTCGGTCATAAGTCGGCTAATTCTGAAGAACAAGAAGAGCTTGTTCACGTGGGTTTTGTGGACTGTAGAGCTAAAAAAAAAAAAGGTCTACAAATTGCAACAAAGTCGATTTAAGGGGGGGTATTTAATCGAAAAGTGGGGGTGTAACCGGATTCTGAGGGTGAGATAAAAAAAAAAAGGTCTCAAATAAAACTGAGCTAGTGAACCGTTCAAAAGAACTAGTTCTTTTCGTGGAGTGATCAAATGAACACCGCTCTTTTTAGTGAATCACTTTGCCCACCTCTAGTCTGTTGTCTAAATCATCTGAGTTTGTGATTTTATTTTTTTAGTTGTTTGGGAATAAGTGTTGGTTTTTCTTCTAAAGTGAGAACTTCCATACAGTCGCTCCTGGTTAGGTTTTTTTTCTTGGAAACAAAGTAATGTGGCAATTTTATTGAAGTGTAACCAGAAGAGGTCATTAGTCAGTTTAGGAAAGTGCAAGTACCAATTTAGTTTGTTGACATTCAGATTCAGCGAAGCCAAATCGCACCAATAGTCCACTGTTTATAGAAAGCCATTGTGTAATCTGCCCATGTTAGAAGCAGTTGATAGGTCACTAAGTACTATAGAAGAAAGTGTATTACATCGTCATGATCGTATGCAGCGAAGGTTAGGAATTTTTATTCATGAAAGACGTATGACAAGTCGTCATTGCGCAACGTAACATGCGAAAGAAAGGAGATATTTCGGGACAGGTAGGAAATTATCAAAAAAGCTTTGGCATTTTTTTGTAATCGTAACAGGAGTGAGTTTTGGCTTAGAAGAAAATAATTGTCTGGTGAAATTCTTTTGTGGGTAAACATTCCGAATGAAAATTATTATCGTAAAGGTGCGTGAGTCTAATCTAAAAAGATACTGTGCAATAAACTTTAAGTGGTAATAGTTTAACTCTAGCTAATTGTTCTCATTTTGGAAGAGACCATCCACTGAAGAGAAATAACTGGTACTTTATTCTCACATTACGCTCTCCAGCTAAGGCGTGTGTTAGCCCACTTCAAGAAGAACCGTTGTAAGTGAGAAGTTTGTGAAGGTATTTGAGCAGTGTTGTAGTTTCACATGGGTTCCAAGTGGGTGTATAAGCTATAAGGTTATTTGAGAAACACCATATTACCATTTTAACCTGCGACACTGGGAAGGATTGGGCTACGCTCCGTCCATTCATGAATGTTAAAGTTTGTAACAAAAATTATTTGATAACGAAAATCAACAAGCTTGTTTAATTAAAAAAAATAAGAAATCAAATAATTATTAATTTATACCACGGGTTTCAAATCTGTTTTGGCTTACCATCCCCTATTCCAAAAAAGTTACTCAACGCCCCCTTTTGCAAAAATTACTCCCCGCCCTCTTTTCAGAAAGAAAATCACTCGGACTCCGTTTCTTGTAATAAATAATGTACCCCACTGTCCCCCAACGTTTTTGGCTCATTACCCACTTTTTGAAAGTAGTTCGATGACAAACCTCTTAGGTGAAGCGTACAATGTCATATACAGAAAAACGACTGATTTCTAGAATTACTCCATTAAAAATATTAACAATGTTGGTGTATCGTTCTAAGTTTGATTAAAAAATACATGTTATGAAAACTATTATTAATTAGAGGATTGAGCTCGGTGTAATGGCAATAATTTTTCGATATTTGGTATCATATTTCTCATCAGTAATTACAAACCGTCTCGTTCCACTATTTACATTATGTTTCTTTTCTCAGTTAATAAATTTTTGACTGCGCTGAATCCTCTTTTGGCTATAAATGGTCATGGAAATGAAAAACTTCTTCGACGCAGTCCTTAAAGCCGGACACAATACTGGAATTCAAGGGGCGGTGGTTGATCCTCAACGCCCCCTAAATTGACTTTGGACCAGAAACGCCCCATATATTGATCTCTTCAGCACCAACCAGTGGTCGATACCAGCCCCGCTGGGAAACACTAAATTGTACCTTTCAGCCAGAAAAGATTAAAATTTATTTTTACACACAGCGTCAGGCTGTTCCAAAAGCTGCTGTTAATTTTAAGTGGGTGCAGGTGATCACGACATGAACGATGGTGATTCAGACATCGAATAAGTTGACGTTTTGTGTAGTAGTAGTAATATTCGGAACGGATTCTCTGTCACATTAAGCAGGCCATCAAATGTGTACCCATATAATTTCTCCTCGGGAGGGTGATGCATTGGTTCTGCAAACAAATGTGGAACCTTGTCTTCACCAGTCCGACCATACATCCTATGGGACATCAACAGCCTACGCAAGAACAACGACAGTAGAAAAAGTTTTTCGGTAAAGGGACATTGAAATAAAAACCCACCATTGAGCAATTATTCTGGTAATCCCTAGACTCCAGCTCTATTAGCGAGAAGTAAAATTTTTTTGAGGCTGCGCCTCTTTTCAGCATCCAGATAATTTGTGCAGGTATTTTATAATATTTTACCACGTTTCCTAATAACATGGCGGTGAGATAGAATATACAGAGGATTTCACGTTGTGTATTAAATGTGAAATAGTTATTTTTTAGTATTCCTGCAACACCAGCATTTTTGCGCATTCCCAACACATCACTTATCCCTCATCAATGAAGATAAAAATGTTGAAAGTCAGGCCAGTCAGAAATAGAACAAGTGGCCCATCCAGAGCTCGGACATACTACGAGTAACAAGTTTATTTTTGTAGTAAATGTTTCACATCATCAAAACACTTTAAGGATTATGCCTCAACCCTTTTCTGACGACACATATACCACCTTTTGTGGGGCGTCCTACATAACTCTCGCCTTTGAGGCGGTAATTAAAAACTATTTTTGGGAATCCCGATTGATCTCTCCTTAAGACATTTCTGTCTATCCCTTCTGACAGCGTTGATAAATTTGTACAAGAGCGGTACCATCAAGTCACTCCAAGGCAAATATGCCATACGTACAAAAGTTGTTGGTGACGGGAAATCGATTGATCAAATACGACTCATATAACGATTTCATCTATAATATCAATAAATTTACATAAATATATGGCTCTATAAAGGAAACATTAAGAAATAAAATCAGACGAGAAACAAAACTCAAATTTTTCGTGTTGTACGACATTGACACATGCTTAAATAATTTTCTCAATATCTAAGTTATCTCTGGATATTTTTTTCGAGCAGTACAGACAGCACAGATCCACACACTACTTAGCTGAAAACGATCATTTGAACCGAACACTCTTGCGACGCGATTGGGGGCGTCCATTAATTACGTGAGGTGAAATAGGAAGGGGGGGGGAGGGGTTCCGGCGAAATCTCACGAAACCTCACCAAGGGGAAGGGGTAGGGGTCAACGGAAATCTCACGTGAGATTTTAAAATTCTTGTAGGACTGTAGAGCTAAAAAAAAAGTCTACAAATGCGAAAGTCGACTTTAGGGGAGGTATTTCGTCGGAAAGTGGGGTATAGCCGCCATCGGAAGCATGAGACCTAAAAAAAAAGTTCTCAAAAAGTTACGAGGTCGATTAGTAGGATGGGGGGGGGGGATCTCCGTCAAAATCTCACGTCATTTTAGAGGGGGGGGGGTCGGACCAGATCTCACGAAGTCTCACCAGATGGGAGGGGGGGTTTCCAAAATTCCGAAAAAACAACAAACGTAATTAATGGACGACCCCTTGGCGTATTTTGAAGCAGCTGCGGGAAGGATGAGCCTGACGGCATCGAGCTCACAGTTTAGGAACTACCTGAATACCAAATGAAGCCATAGAATTATACCAAGTCAGTGCGTATTATTATCATGCGTATAAGTTCTTTGCCTCAGATGGTCTGTAATTATTCATGAGCAATAGTAGTTTTGTCATAAGAAAATCCCTCGCGTAGTTTCTTACAACTTAATACTTTAATTCCTCGATTATTTAAGCGACTTTTTTGCATTAGCACGTACTGAAACCGAGCGGGGAGAGTGTCTTGAATACCGTTACTTCATCGTTTCGGTTCAAACCTAAACCCCCTCAAGGTTTTAACTCTGTTGCTTTTGTTAAGTGATGCCTGAGTAATTGATCCAGCAGTACCAAGAACATCCTTAAGTATTCATTGGTTGATTCATGCTGTTAGTACCTAGAAAACAATATTGTTAGAAAACTGAAAATAAAAAACACGGCGTAAATTAAGAGCAGCTATAATACTTGCTGATTAAGTGCACCATTTCTTGCAAATAACGCATTAACCAAAAAAAGATCTGAGTTGTTTCATGAACATACTTGGTGACAGACAGTTCCTACCGGCGGAGCAAGCTACTTTTGCCGCAGCCGTAACCTGATAATCCTACCAGCTGAATCGGACATTGAGGTAAACGTCAAAGCAGAACTATGGAAGCGTTCTACTTTTTTTCTTTTACTTATGGCTTTACGCCTCGTCGACGACGAGGTCATTAGAGGTGGGAAAGGATAGGGGCAAGGAACGGGAAGGAATTCAGCCATGGCCTTTTTAAAGGAAGCATTCACCTGGAGCGATTTGGTGAAACTATGGAAACCCCAAATCTGGTTGCCCAGACGGGGATTCCAACCCTCATCCTCTAGAATGCGAGGCCAGAGCGTAGTAGCGTAATTCACATAAGCCCTATACAATGTAAGTTTGTTCAGATGTCAACAATTGGTAAAGATATTAAAAAATCCAGCCCGAGGCCGGGATTTGTGCTTCTGCGTTTTACGCAGCCACCAAAATAGAGAATGTATAATAATAAAAAAAAAAATTAAAAAAAACCGTGTCCTTGAAACTTTTTGCGCATCTCTCTGTATTTGCGTTTTCAAAATAATTTAAATTGTTTACACAGTTCTTTTTGATCATTCCATCCATCACAAACAATCAAAGCAAAGAGACGCCACTAAGGACATTTTTCGTTTCCGCAATATTTTACCCAGAACGTAACCAAGCACAATACAATTTTAGAAAATGAACCTTCCTCTGGATACCTGTTCGATTTGTAATTGAGGTGTTGATAATTTCTGATGCATCAGTTTATTGTGTCTTTTCTACTAAAAATTGTAGTTTAAAAAACTAAAATCACGCTTTCGTAGTAATGTGAACTAAAAGGTTAAAAATAATATTTAAATATAAAAATTTTGTTTAACAGTGATAGAACGTCCCACAATACAGGATAAATTAATTTTTTTGAATAAGCTTAAAGTATAAAGTCACTGATTACAAAATTAACCTTAATGTAAAAAAAGCATGGGGTGCTATTTCAGTTGTCTTATATTTTTGTTGATGGCTGTTTGTAAAGATAGAGTCAAAAGTTATGTAGAGCGCACCCCACGCTTTTTTAACATTAAAGTTAATTTTGTAATCAGTGACTTTATACTTTAAGCTTATTCAAAAAAATTAATTTATCCTGTATTTTGGGACGTCCTATCACTGTTAAACAAAATGTTTATATTTAAATATTGTTTTTAACCTTTTAGTTCACATTACTACGAAAGCGTGATTTTAGTTTTTTAAACTACAATTTTATTTTTAACTTTTTAGTTCAGATAGTTTAAAAAGTATGTTTCTTACTGTTGGCTTTTCTTCGCCAATCTCACGAGTAAAATACAATTAAATGGTCAACTCAACAAGAGATCCAATAGCACGGTAAACGAGGAAGGCTACTTTTCTATAATAGTACGAAGTAATATTTCGAATACTTACTATTCAACATCACGTTAAGCGACTTCAGACAGAGAAACCTTTCTGGATAGGAGACAGCAGAAGACGATCGTCTACAGCAACCAAGGCTCGTAAATCACACCAGGGAAACTGGAGAACGATGATGATGATGATGATGATGATGGCTATATTGGGTGGGAAATCTCCGAAGGGTGTGGCCGCCAAATGACGAAGATTTCTCGAATCGCACCTGTGCACTAATGTCGGGCTGCATTTGCCTAACTCAGTAATCCCATCAAGTATAGGATACGTGGTGAGAGTGAAATTATTGAATTTTTATCGGTTCTTAATAAGTGTGCAAAATTTAAAACGATTCGGACGTCAGGAAGCGGGTAAACACTGAAATGAAAGATTCCATTACATGGCAACCATTTTTCTATTGTTACCGCCAGAGTAACGAGAATAGCAGGACGTTGCTAAGAGACTACTATATCGTCAACGGTTCTTAAAACGTGTGCAAAATTTTTATGTTTTTACTGTCAACGTAATCAGAATATCAAGACATAGCTATGAAATTATTGTATTGTAATCAGTTATCAATACATGAGCAAAATTTCAAACAACTCGGACATCTGGAATTGGGTTAAAATTATATTGCAAAATTCCACGACATTCAACCATTTTTCTGTTGTTACTGTCAAAGTAATGAGCATAGCAGGATATAGCTATGAAATTATTGTATTGTCACCGGTTCTTAATATGTGTGCCAAATTTCAAACAGCTTGGACATCGGGAAGTGGGTCAAAATGGAGTTGTAAAATTCTGTTACATTCATACATACATACAAGTCAAGCTAATATAAAGCGTGTAAAAATGAAAAATTGTGATCTTGACCACTACCCGCTTCTTCACCCTCTTGGGCGCTAATGACCCCACTGTCGACGCGCCCTAAAGCAACAACAACATTCACCCTCTTTTTTTCTATTAGATTTTTACGGCTTGTCAATATCGAGGTTATGTAGGCAACCAGTTGTTGATACCTCAAACTGGGATTAAGTCAGTCATCGTGCGTTCCGGGTGCACCACACGAAGAAGATGGTTTGCAGAATATATTCTCATTCTAACCTTGGCACAGCTGTAGAAGAAATTGCAGTGATAAAGATTAATAACTAAGGACGTAGTTTCTAATGGAATGTGAAAACGCAGCGATTAGCTTAAGATAAGAAGAGAAAAAGGATTGCGTGATACCAGTCAAACAAGCTAGCCATGATGTGTCCAGCAACAATTACAGCTTCCTTATCGCGCGGCACTAAATAGTGGTACATTCGTGTGAAAGAGCCTTCTGTCTTTTGATGCAAAAGTCTATATGTCGTTAGTGGTGAATGGTGGATGCGCTTTTGGGCAACGTAACTGATATGTTTTGTCGCAGATTAGTCGGAACTGTGCTGGCTTATCTAACGGTCGCGCCAGGTCCCATACCAGCTTCACGATACCAGCCTTGTTCCATGAACTTATCCTCCAATACATTAGACTCTCTGACTTATCGGCTTTTGTATAGGATAAGCACTGAGGTTACGTTTCTCCCACCCTCTATATATTCTGTTTCCATTTTCGTGGGTTGCTTCCCGCCTCTTTGGCTATACTGAAAGACGGGAGAAGGCAACCTGTTTGGGCCACAATGGTTAGACTCCACAGAGTCGTCTATAAAGAACCGTGAACATTATATTTCTATATCTCAGTTTACCTATCCTACTCTCGCAACTCTTCTCCTATCTTCATTAAAATATTAACTACGGTATTTAAATTCTACAAATAAATAAAATCTTTGTTTACTGTTCCTAAATCTTCTTATTTATAAATGCGTATACGTAATATCACTTCTGTAGCTTTGTCACATTACAAAGGTAACTTTAATATTCCACCGGCAAGCCTTGACATGTGTGGCTATGTCAATCAATTTAGTGACCTAGGATGATACAAATGACGTGAAAGGTCCATGTTTAAGTCTTTTATTCAGGATGTCTCTAGCTCCTAAGCTGCCGAGACTTTGGTAAATTATCTCAGTTCGCCTTAGAGAAAAGTCCGTTTTCTCCACGTCCAGTTTTACTGGCCAGTCCTAGAAAAACCGTGAGACCTGCAAATCTATATACGGCAACGTTCGTATGTGTCTCCTCTATAGACTAAAAACACTTCTAGACCGATTAACGGGTTTTTTTTTTTTTTTTTTTTTTTTTTTTTTTTTTTTTTTTTTTTTTTTTTTTTTTTTTGCAAAGTGGTCTGGATTGTCAAAAGAAGGTTTTAAGCTATTGAAACCCTCGATCTGATCCGAAGAAATAATTACTCATTCACAAGAATAATCGGTTCAATACGTGCGTCAGGAGGCACAGCAAATAGTTTTTATTTTTATTTAAATGGTACTGCTAATCTGTAGATATAAAAGGCAATATTCGTATGTGTGTCCGCTATAGATAAAAAAACTACGGTACATATTTACGCATGGTTTTTACAAAATATTCCGCGTTGGTGGCATAAAACCTATTTAAATCCTCGATCTGACCAGTGGAAAGAAACATACACTCACTCATAAGAGGAATTTGTTCTGTACATACGCCAGGTGGAACAGGAAAAACATTTCTTATTTAAATGGTACTGGTAATCTATTTACATAAAGGCAATGTTTGCATATGTATCGGCAATAGACTAATAAAACTAGTGGACAGATTTACGCCCTGTGGTATTTTTTTTTTTTTTTTTTTTTTTTTTGCGACATGTTCCGCGTTGTCTGGTGTAGATTTAAAGCTCTTGAAATTCTCGATCTGACCGGTAGAAAGAAAACAAAACGAAATAAACAATATATACATATAGTTCATTTAAGTGTTCGTTTACAATATGATCCTTCTGCAGAATATTTTGCTATACGTTTACTAGATATCGGAAACAAGAAAATTATTTCGTGGACATTTATACGTTGCATGCTCCTCTGCAGGAAAATCAAGAGATTTGTATACTTGCAAAATTGAATCACCAAAATCATTGTATATCCAAGAGCATTACAATGAATTTAGAATTTAATAAAATCCTGATTACAATTTATATAGGCCTAATCCAAAACATAAAAATAATAATGTGTACGTAAATATCTAATTGTAACAAAAATTGATAACATACTTACACCTGTATATATAATCCAATCTAGCAATAGCGAAGCATTGCCGGGTCATAATTGTGGCCTCACAGTAACTGGATGACGCCTTTATTCTCGTATCCTTCGCGTACGTCTCATCTGGACCTTCTCAGAACAATGAATGTCGAATCTTGACTCTCCCGTGATTACTTACAGATTATAACAGTTAGACCGCGTCTATGATACCGTGTCCCTGATCTTTAGTTAAATTAAATTGCAATGGAGCGCACGCTCCAGTGGTAATTTCCCTAAACACCCATCTTCCCCCTTTCCTGCAACCACCTACATTTGCCCTCTACAAATTTTAACTTTAAATTCTTTCAATGCTTTTGGTAAATAATTAATCATTTCCCTTGGTAGCTTCTTCCAATCACTGACACCCTTACCTAAAAAAGAAAATCTTCTTACACCCTTGTGCCTCAAATCGAGTGCCAGCTTATGGTCATGGTCATCTTTTCCCTTCCATGCATTACTTTTCATTCTTACACAATATCTTTCCCATGCCTCATGACCAATATACGCCTTGTACACTCCTATGACCCTCTTCACCCTCATCCTGTCTTGCAATGAATCCCATTCGATCTTCTAAAATAACAATTGACCAAACCTCTCTCCTTGGCACTCATCAACAATCGTTCTTCTCCTGCCAGCAGACCCACCTCCATTTTCAGCTGCCCCTGGTATAAAAACAAGTTCATATGACTAAAAGGGTTGGTGGCTACTCCCTTTATCTCAGCGAACACGGTCAAAGACTAGGCTGGGTGTAGACACAAACCCCTGCCAACAGCTGTGAGTGGGGTGGAGGGTTGAGTTATGCGGCATTTGCCACTAGCAAAACGTCTATACTCAGGGACCAGAAGAAGAAAAATTATGCATGTCATTATTAAGGTTCAGACCTTTACCTCTAAAGCAATGATAAAAAAATCTCTCAGCTCACAGTTGGTGAAATTAAAAATAAATTCCTTTGCCTCCTTAAATCATGGCAAATCTGATCAGTCGGTTGTTCTCACACGTGACATTGGCTGAACTATCGCCAAGCCTGTAACGATTGCAGTATAATAATCTGAACGATGACTGATCCGAAAACACCACTGTTTTCTCTGTGATTTTAATGACTTTACTACCCACCTGTGTGGCTCAGTGAGCTGAGCCGCCGCTCACTGGATCGGAGAAGTACAACGGGACCGGGCACGAGCCCTGACCTCAGAGTACCGGTCGTCATGACTGCGGTTTTCCGCATCAGTCAAGGCAACCCAATCTCCCCCTCATTCACTACAGATTTCACAAACAAAAAATCACACTTATCACACACAGAATATAGTTACGGGTTTCACAGACAGATGGCAACACTTAACTTCCCCTATTAGTAAGTAGTACGACCTGGCAGTAGGTATAAAATTCTTGGCGCCAGCAAGGGCATACAGTTAAATCATGACTATTAAATCAAAGCTCCAAATTTGACTATGTCAACGATGAGAAAAACTCATTAAAAGCAGCCGATCCCAAAATGTTGTGATAGGTGGTGAAGAAGAAGAAAAAGGATTTTAATAATTTTACTCAGCGCATTCATCCTAATAATAAAATTTGCGGCAGTGATTTCTCATTGCCCAGTCATAAAACACACTGCTCTGTCACAGCACCAATGCGTTGGATGCCGAATTCCTTCCCATTCCTTGCCCCCCATCCTTTCCCGTCTCTAAAGACCTCGATGTTAAAAAGAGACGTAAAGCAGTTACAAAAAAAAAAAAAAAAAAAAAAAAAAAACACTTAAGGTTCTGAAGAAAAACCACAGGTTCTAAAGCAGTTTTTTTACTGCAAGGAGTGTTACGTTTCGCCAAGCTTTGTCCACCATCCTCATTGCTTGAAGAACATTGATAGAAGAAATCGTATTTTGCTCCATATCAGCTATCATTTTTCTAACAACTTCTTTTCTGTATAATGTTTTAAAAATTTGAATTATACCCTGATCCAAAGGTTGAAGTTGTGATGTTGTGTTTGGTGGAAGAAATTGTACTTTGACTGCCTTTAATGGTGGTATGTCCCCGTGTGCTGTGCAGTTGTCGATAAACAGAATAATTTATCTATTTGAAGTTACCATTTGCTTATCTATGTTAATCAGCCATTTTTTAAAAAGTTCGGCTGTCATCCATGCTTTTTTATTGGCTTCATAATCCATGGGTAGTGATTTTAGGCCTACAAAGCATCGAGGTTTTGTTGACTTGCCTACAACTGAACTGTTATGAGTTAAAAAAACCAGCCTATATTGTATCTTTCAAATCCATGTTATATCGAGGTGGTGGTATTTCATGTTATAAGGATAAAAATTTCGTGGTTGGCCATTCAGGTTTTTTCATGTTGGCGATTCTACCTCCTCGAGACTCAATTAGATGTTCTAAAGGAGATGGTTCCCAGCGTAGTCTTGATGTGCGGGGTGAGCGGTAACGCTCTGACCTCGCATTCAGGAAGACGCCGCTTCGAATCACCATCCAGCCATCCAGATTTGGGTTTTCTATGGTTTCTCCAAATCACTCCAACGAATCCCGAGATGGTTCCTTCCCGTTCCTTGCACCAGTCCTTTCCCGCGTCTAAGGGGCATCCACAAATTACGTGAGGTGTTTTTCCGGATTTCTGGACCCCCCCTCCCCCCTGGTGAGATTTCGTGAGATCTGGTCAGACCCCCCCCCCTCTGGTGAGATCTGGTCCGTGAGAACCCCCCCTACAAATCGTCCTGGAAACTTTTGTAGACCTTTTATTTATTTATTTTTTTATTATTATTTTTTTTTTTTTTTTGACGAAATACCCTCCAAAAATCGACTTTGGCGCAAATTGTAGACCTTTTTTTTGGCTCTACTGTCCCCAATTTTTCGCAAAATCTCACGTGAGATTTCCGTAGACCCCCCCTCCCCCCTGGTGAGATCTGGTGAGATTTCGCCGGACCCCCCCCCTCCCCCATTTCACCTCACGTAATTTATGGATGTCCCCTAATGGGCTCGACGTCGACTAGGTGTAAAGCCATAAGCAAAAGGAAATAAATCTTATTGTGAAAGAAAAAAATTACTTCAGACTCGGTCTACTTTGTTTACAAAAATACCTTGAGGTCTTATTTCAAAGTCACAACTGGTGATTGTACCGTTCAATGGTCTGTAACTGTACACATAATTGCGCTCTAATTGTATCATTTAGCGTGTCACAACCCGACAAGCTCCACTGGTGGAGACGTCTGTTGCTCTTTCGCTTCTCCAGAGGAACAATCATTTTTTTTTCCTTATGGTTTTACGCCTCGTCTACGTCGAGGTCATTAGAGGCGGGATGGGACTGGGGTCAAGAAACGAGAAGGAATTCTGCCATGGCGTTTTGAAGGAAGCATCCCGGCATTCACTTGGAGTGATCTGGGGAAACCAAGTACAACCCAAATCTGGATGCCCGGACAGAAATTCAAACCGGCGTCCTCCCGAATGCGAGGCCAGAGCGTTAACCGCTCACCCACCACGTTCGGTAGGCACATTCGCATACTGATGATAGTCACTAGACTAAGGAGTGTGTATTTTACTGTAACTTAGGTATTGAACAGTCGTAAAACTTTAATGCTGGATTGTAACACATGTCGTGTAGCTCTCTCACTAATACTCACAGTTCTTCATAGTATTTTATTTCGCTTTTTGTTCCTTTGCATAATAATAATTTAGATTTAAAAAACACATCCTACTTTGTACTCGATAAAAAAATATGATAATTAACTCGCTAATTCATTACAGTAGACAATTTGGAAGTTACATGGTGTGGTAGAGTAGGATCCAACAACACAAACATTTTTGTCTCGGAAAAACTGGACAGATCGTTGCTGTTGATGAAACTGTGTTTTGGGACAATTAAATGCAGTTAGTTCTACAACTTTAAAATACTATAACGGAAATATTAGTACCGAGCGTGGAGGGTCAGCGGTTAACGCTCTGGCTTCGCATTTGGGAGAACGCCGGTTCGAATCCCCATCCGGGCATTGAGATTTGGGTTTTCAATGGTTTCCCTAAATCACTCCAGGCAGATGCCGGGATGCTTCCTTCAAAAGGCCATGGCCGAATTCCTTCCCGTCCCTTGTCCACAGTTCCCCTCCGCATCTAATGACTACGACACCGACGAGGCGTAAAGCCATAAGTAAGTAAATCCGTCTAGTGCAGCTAATAAATGAAAAAACAAAAAACAATTTTTTTTCAAATTATAACTAGTCGCATATTACAGAAAACATTGCACGCTGAAGATACCTCGACGAGAGGTGAAACGCGTCCGAAAAATAAAGAATATCCAACAGTTGTATAGGCGTATTTACTAAATAATAATTAGTACAATAACAAAAGCTTGTTCCAGAAGCTATTTTCGAAAAGTACGTGTGTAAATATGATTCTTATACATATTGTACAGTGTGTGAAAAACCTCAAGAGGATAGACTGATATGGAACAGTTCCACACATTAATGTAATATACAAAAAATGGCACTGATGACGGTCTAATAAACCGAAACGCATATGCCATAACGAAATTTTTTCATTTGTTAGCTGCACTAGACGGATAAGAAAAAACCCAGCATTAGTATCGCAGCTAAGGATAACGGCCAAGTATTCAAAATGGGAAATATTAGTAGCTAAATTACAACTGTTTGCTCTGGTGATGTTTTTCTTTTATTACCTAACAACGGATAGAGTTTTATCCGTGTGTAGTCTTACAGCATATCAAAAGTCTTGACTCCAGAAACTCTGTTATCGTAATTAATATCATATAAAGCGAACATTGTCGTTAAATGTTAGGTAGCAGTGAATTACGGCATAGATATCGAATAATAGAACAAAGCTACCTGCCAGTGTGGCTCAGCGCACTGAGGCGCCTTGGAGGCACAACGGGTTCGGGCACGCTCCAGCCCAGCCCACCGCCTACCAGCCGTCCTGGTTGCGGTGTTCATCTAGGCGAATGCCGGGACTGTCCCCAATCTCCGCCTCATAAAACAACACAGTTCACAAACAAAAAATAAACATACAAAGTTACAAGTTTCGCAGATAGATGGCACCGCAGACTTCTCTCCAATCGACTAAGTACGCCGGGCCTAACTTTGGGCAGAAACTGGGTTCTTTCCCAGCGAGTGGCCTGGTGGCTCAGGGGTTAAGTTGTCTGACTGGGGATCGGAAGGTCCCCGGTTCGAATCCCTGTCTTGTCTGGAATTTTCATAAGCCCTTAACCCGACCTTCACCTCTGGCACAGCTGGAACGCTTCCGTGGTTCGGATTCCTCGTTAAACTCTAGGTCCCCTATACCCGGTAGGATTATCGGGCTAGGTTAAGGAGGCTACGATGGGGGCGGAATGCGCAGCCTATACAAACCCTGTCAACAACTCATTAAGACCACAATTGCTACCTAATGTGTTACCTTGGTAGTATTATCGGAGAAAGACATAAAAGAAGTGGAGTAAGTGGTCGCAATCTAGTCATGCCTGACCCGCACTTAGAAATAATTATATACAGAAAAATTATAACTTTTTAAAGCACAAATACTTTTTCTGGCCTAAATATTAATTACACTGAAGAGTTACTGCTTCATCATTTTTCTTTCAGCCATCAAATTACAGACATCCTCTTTTTACTTTTCGTGAGAAATGAATGTCATTCTGCAAGTTTTATTGTAGGACTACATGCATTGCTCATTTTCTTTAGAATATTACTAGAAACTAAACGGGTTGAACTGTTAGAAATACCGTATAATAGGACATGTTCGAAATGTCATGAAACCGATAACAGATCAATTGTGTAAATATTCAGGTTTTGATATCTATTCAAAATTTAGTAGTCTGATCCATATCACGGCACCTGTATGTAGCGGCTGAAATCAAGTGACCTTGACGCAACCGACAGCAAACAGGTGTCTATGACGCAGTTTGCTTACGACTATCTCATCGTCTACTCACTTCTCTTTTTATCATCTTTTCTCTTCAAAAAACTCGCTTGCTGCAACGAGACCTTAAGTTCGACTACTCCACTTTGAATTCTGAATAATTTTCCATTTACACTTTCAACATTATAGAGACTCCCGAAAACGCGTTTACCTTAAACTAATCTTGCTTGCTCTTTGTCTTTCAGCTAAACTGACTGCCCCTTTTCGTTATTATTATAACCAGAATTCACTTAAACCATCGATTTAGGTTTCTGGTAAAGCCACAATAGGTTATATAATCTTTTCTTGTAATATATAAGAACCGCATTCAAGAGCATAAAACTTTTTTAAGGATATTTTTAATTATTTTCTTATTAATATATTTTTCATGTTAGTAGACAACATATTAAAAAATTCCTAAATAGCAATTTATCGCACTGCAAATAATGAGAATAATTCATCAAGTATTTCTGACCGGGATATTCCTAAAGGGTTCGACCGCCTATTGTCAGTTTCCATTTGCCGCGCCTGCTCCTTTGTCGTGGCTACCTTAATCTAACCCAGTAATCTTGAGGGGTAAAGGGGACCTACAGTTTAACGTGGAATCCTAACCGCGGAAGCGTTCTGGCGTACTTCACATTAGGCTACTGACATATTATGCGGAAAAAGGCAAAACCGCAAAAAGCTGCGGAACCTGTGAATCCGCAAGCACGTGTTGTCTTGTGGGGCATGACAAACTAGAGAAACCGCAATCCGGAAAACGCGCCCGGATTTTTCTACCGCAACCTGTCTGCGGAATGAAAATTTCCGCATGCGGCCTTCTACGCGGATTGGAGGGGGGAACAAAGAACGCAGAGGGTAGTGACACACCAGCCGCTCAGTCTCACTCCGGACAGAATTGTAATGCACATTAGATACAGGCATTGGAAGTATTGTGGTTGGATTAGATTAGACATGCACGCTTTGATCGCAAGTGAAAAGAGTTTCGGGAATGTGGGACAGTACTTATAATTAATCATTAATAAATAAAGATTACCAGCTACTGATTAGCGGTTAATTATTTAACATCGCATCAGTAGATTCAATTTCGAATGTTAACTGCTGATATGAAATATCCAATGTTTATTACTACTTATGAATACGCTTTCCAGATACCCTAATTGATGCATTTGTAAACGGTTTTCACATCAACAAAAAATAATTCGCTATTTTAGTAAATGTGAATAACTCTGACAATTTCCACCGAACGAGGTGGATTAGTGGTTAACGTTCTGGCCTCGCATTCGGGAGTACGCCGTTTCGAATCCCAGTCCGGGCATTCAGATTTGGGTTTTCCAAATCACTCCAGGCGAATGCCCGGTTGCTTCCTTCAAAAGGCCATGATCGAATTCCTTCCCGTTCCTTGTCCCCAGTCATATCCCACCTCTAATGACCCCGATGTCAGCGAGGTGTAAAGCACTAGTTAAAAAAATGATTGACATTTTCCCATTCTGCACCGCAAGAACATACACCATTTTGTTAGTCATCTTTAGTTACGAAAACCTAATAAGAAAATTCTTTCACGGAGTGAAACTGGTAATTAAGTAAAAACTCTTTAATTTAGGATTTTCCGCTGCGAAAGTCAGCAAGGGGATATATGTACTGTGCTGGCATTGGTTTTTTATTTAACTTTAAGAATCTTTCATGGATTCGTCGATCGCCAAGGAATATCTTTTTCGGTTATCTTCATTACTGGCTTCCGAAGGCAGTGATGGGTCTATATTTTACTAAAAATGGTAAAGAAATGTAATTTTTTCTTTATTCACATGGCAGATTAGCAATTTTTTCAATCTCTTAAATCAGTTTTAGAAGGTTGTGTTGCTTGACAAATTGGTCTTTAATCGCCCACCTATAAATCCCAAGTGCTCACCTAGAGGCCATCAGGGCTTGACTGTGCGTTTTTTCTGGCGACACCGTCTTTCCAGGAAGGTAGAGGATTATAGACCGTCCTTCCAGGAAGGTCCGCGCTCTCGAGCATGCGGTTTCCGCACCAAACTGGGTCGGGTTAAGGGCTTCTGAAAATCCTCGCCCACAGACGGAATCGAAACGGGGATTATTCTGTCTCCTGTCAGACACCTTAACCACTTAGCCATAAAACCATTCGAGCTACAAATAATATTGATACATACTTAAACTTGTAGAAACTTAATTTTCTGCCCTTCTAAATTTGAGGAGTCATTTGCTTATTTTAATCTCGCTGAAAAACTTAGTATACTTAGTATAAGCTCTAAAACAGTTATATTAAACAAGAGAGACTGAAACGCACTTTTCCATGCAATTTTTTTAATATTAAATCACGCTTTTATCACATTTTATTTATGTGTATATTTTTTAATGAAGGTGATATTTAATTATTTTGGTAATTAAAAGTTATTAGTTCATTTATATATTATAGATCTATAGAGGTGTTACGCGTATTTGTTTCTTTGTTCCGGCATTACGCAAAAGCTACCGAACACATAGTTATGAGCTTTCCACTGTTTGAATACTAAGGATTTTTCTTAACATCTGAGCTATGTTTAATGACGCTATGTCACGAGGTATCAGAGCAAGAAGTTAAAATTTGTTCTGAACTTCATACTTTTTTTTTCTTATGGCTTCATGCCTCTTCGACATCAATGTCATTAGAGGCGGTAAAGGAGTGGGGACAAGAAACGGGAAGGAATACGGCCATGGCCTCTTGAAGGAAGCAACCCGGCATTCTCCTGGAGTGATTTGGAGAAATCATAGAAAACCCAAATCTGGATGCCAGGACGGGGATTCGATTCTATTCTGATGTAATCTGTATATTAAGTGAGTTTGCCGTCTGTAGTGGGTCGGCTGGTTAAGTGCGTGGATGAGGCTCAAGAGATTCACGGTTCGAATCCGGCCACAGATGAAGTTTCTGCAGGTCTAAGAAAATTGACTTTCACCTCTGACAAAATTTTGATTTGTAATGTGAAGTGCACTAGGACTCTTAAGTCGTTGGAATTCCAAATTAAATTGAAGATCATCTTTACCCGATCTTCCGCGGTTATGACAGAGTTGGATCGCGCATCCGGTGAGAAACTATGCTATAGTCCGTTCACTTAACAGAGGCGGCTCAAGGTCACTCTGCTCTATCCTCACCCCGCTACTCGAACCCCTGTACAAGAAGGGGAAATTTACCACTCCCCTATCTGGACACAGCATTCAGCTCGGAGAGGTAGAAACGGGCAGGAGTGGTGACGTGAGGAGCGGGGTCGGGGGAACATGACCTTCAGCCGTCAGTTCGGAGTGAATAGTGTTATAGTACGTTACAATAACGTTGTCTAAGAATTATTTGCGACAGAAGTCTGTTTATAAATCTAGACACACTTACAATGCCAGAACAATGCACATAATTCCCATTATCCAGTAGAAAATCTTGAACACACTATTCTTGATGCTGTAATGGTTAGCTATAATTATGGGCATAAATGGAACATTCATAAGTGGTCGTGCACAAACTACGTGGCTCGGTCCAGGGGGGGGGGAGGGGTTGGCTCGAAGGCTACGCTGAGCTACGTGGGGGGAGGGGGGGTTTCCGAGTCAGAACACGTAGCTTTCTTTTCATAACATTTTTCACAGTTAAAACGAGGAACAAAACACACAACAGCGTCTAAATATTTATTTTCTTCAGTTAATTATCTCTGTATGTAATTTACAATAGTCTGACAGGAGAAAACAGTACAAAATGTCTTCTGGAATCAAAAGGGAAAAAAGTTACGTGCTACGTGGGGAGGGGGGGGGGGGAGTGTTTGAGGCAAAAGCCACGTAGGGCTACGTGGGGGGGAAGGGGGATTCACAGGAGGCCAAAATGGAGCTACGTGGTTTATGCACGCTCCCTAAGGATTACAAGTCATCGTCAGCTGTAAGGAGATGGGAAACATTCTCGGCACTTCATGCACAAGGAAATAAAATGTTATCTACAAAGCCCTATCAGCCATAAACATAAACTGTAAAATTTTTTGCTTCAAACCCTGTTTTACTCTGTGAAAGAAGTTTATTTCTGTCATCTTTAAACAGAAAATAACTGAGAAGTAAATATAGTTTGTTGTTTGGAAGGGAAATTTAACACAAGTAGTTAAATTTTTTGAACTCTTTAAAAATGTAATAATTAACAAGAATCTTTGTAAATTGCATTCATACATAATAACATGTGTCGGTATTAAACACTGTAAATTTTGTGTAATTTTGGTGTGGTAAATAACTAACCTGAAATCAGAATTTTGTAATATTATTAGTTTTTAAGAATTATGCGTATTGTTCCAGATCTCCGAGACTATTCTCACATTGAAACAAAAGAATCATATCTAATGTAATGCAGACGATTAATACTGAAAGCTGGCTGAGTGACTTCAGTAGCCGACTGCATTTTCTAGGAAAAACTATTTTAAAAAAAATTTAAAACAGGGTGGTACGGCATATTGGTTTTTAAGAATATAATAGGCTCGTGAAACCTTGTTTTGGTTGATCGATGTTTCGATAAGACACATATGGGCAGCATAGAAACAATGCGAGTGTCGTTACAACTTCTTTTTTATCAACTAACGAACCGTCTTTTGTAACGCTCCTTCATTCCAGTGGAGTAGAGCAGACGTCTAGAAATATTCCATTTGCACCACACCAAGCTGCGCTTCGCTTGTTAGCAGCCACGTTAACAAAGTACCGCTGAGCACCGCTATGAACGAATCAAGCAGATTGCAATGACACAAAGCTGTAGCAGCAAAAACTCAGTTACTCTCAGCTATTTTGGTAGTCGGATTTTAGTTTTCTTAAATTTTAATTCGTAACCAAGTTATTAAACTTGGTATTGAGTCATGACAGGTCAATGTTTATGTCACACAACAACTAGTACTTAAATCTTTCCCTCACATTCTCTACTCTGTCTGAAAAGTTCTCGACCGTGGTCACTAATGGCGCAGAAACCTGCGAAACGTTGAATTTGATAACCATTACTCTCTGGAGACATATATCTATTTCCCTGAAACAATTCATTTTAATTACAGCTCCGAATAATCGATGTCCTGAACCATGACCTAGTAGAAAATATTTTTAGGGCAAGTTAATATTATAATGTTGCTCTCTTTGTAATTTTTTGAGGGAGCGTGATGATTAAGGGGAAAAAAAGTCATTCGGGCGTGCCTTTTAGGGCTTTCATTCTGGACCCAGAGAGGTAAGACTACTATAGCCTCAAACACCAGCATCGGCGCACTGACCATCCTGATTACGACTTTAGACGTGAATACGTCTTGCATTTTTGTTTCTGGGTGGCATCCCAGGAAAAAAAAAAGTGATGTGAGAACTTTCCAGTTTGAAACGGATAGTACACAAAGACTACTGAACACAGGGCAACAGTGTTCTCGGTGTTCCTCTTCTAGGAGTGAACAGCATTCCACAGAATCAAGTATATTAGACGGCACCTCTCACGCACGACTTGACAAAGGACGCTATTGTCTGAGCAACGAAACGACGATTCAGTGCATGAATTTAGAGAATCTACACCATTCTTTTGCTGCCTGACTTGAGGCAAAATAATATAATTTCGTACAAAATACACCACAGCAAACAAGTTAAGACCACTTCAAAATCGATAAAAGTAAATACTGATAAATGGTGACACATTGCAAAAAAAAAAAAAAAAAAAAAAAAAAAACTGTCCAAGCATATTGTAAGAAAGTCGAAGTAGAACCAGAGGAACACAAATAGAACTGAAGCAAATCCCCTTGGAAATGTGGCTCTACTGACTGAGAAAAACTCAAGCGAAAGAAAGCCATTAGGGGCCATGAATTCGTTAAAATATTCGTTTCACAAACGAAATAACTCAAAAACAGTAAAACAAAACTTAAAGATGTCACGGACAGTTGCCAATTCTCACTGTCGTTCCCTAAAATAAACCATCTTTACTATACATGCTGAGAAAATTAAAGGTAGAAATTAGGAACTTGTTTCTCGGACTTAAGGCTTTGTCGACGTCAAGGTCGTTAGAGACGGGAGAGAAGTGAGGAAGAGGAATGGGAGAGAATTCAGTCATGGCCTTTTGGTGTGGGAAAATTTTCTTTTGTAGGGAAGGTGTCAGGGATTGCAGTAAATTACCAAGAGAAACGATGAATAATTTACCAAAAACACTAAAAGAATTTGAAGTTCAAATTAGTAGAAGGCAAAAGTAGGGGGAAGAGGAAAGGAGAAATGGGTGTGTGGGGAAATTGCCGCCGGAGTGTGCGCTCCATGGCAATTATATTATCACTAATGTAACTATCCCGGCATTCACCTGGAGTCATTTCAGGAAGCCTTGAAAAAACTAAATCAAGATGATCGGACGGGGTTTTGAACGCGAAACTGCCGAACGTCGTGCCCTAGCTTTACCGCCCACCAAACTGTGAAGAGGTTTGCAATCAAACCCAAGGACTTTTGTACACAATGTGATGATTAGGATTCGTTCACCTCCACCAGACAGGATTTCGAAACCGCGTCCTTCCAAATGAGACCAAACGCTACCGACCGCGCTCGGTGATTAAGAACGAAATAACGAGACAGAGCTTACAGAAAGAAGAGACAGGCTGGTAGGTCATATTTTGAGACATGCTGGATTGGATAATTTGCTGGTGGAGGGAACAGTCGAAGGTAAGAACTGTAGAGGAAGACAGAGATTAGAATATATGAAGGAGATAATTGAGGACGTGGGTTGTAAAGGATTAAGGGATATATAGAGATGAAGAGGTCAGCACAAGAAGGAAAGGATGGAGGATTGCATCAAGCCAGTCGAAAGACTGATTAAAAAAACAAAAAAACAAAAAAGAGACAGAAGCCGTCGCTGTCAATTTTAAAGAACAATATATAAATTTTTCTAAATTGTGATGTAAACTGCCAGATATAGGATTTTCTATGGTCAGAAAGCAAAGGTATCGAGCCATATCCATAGCTATTTCTTCACAACGGGAAGACAAAAACCCAAACCAACGCTATTTGGCTGTTAGGTAAGCTGTTCAGTCCTTCATTGAATAATAGTAATTGAGGCATCGGGTCTAATAAGTATCGGAAGGACCACCGTCCCAATTCCGGAGATCTACCGCCAGCAAATTTCATGTGACATTTGTAATGTGTATCAAAATCGCCTGTTGTTTGGATTTAGCATTGAGATAAAGGGCGCTTTATACTACGAAACTGCAGGTTCTGGTTAACTCACAGCAGATATTAAAATAAAAAGTTGTACAAAAATATAACTGTAGGGCTATGATTGGCTTCTTTACCATGTGTAGCAAATTAATTTTGCTTGAAAAACTTTCGTGCAACACTGTAACGCGAGATCATCATACCTTTTTTTCATTGGAGGAAAGCCAATGCTTTTGTTTTTGAATTACTAGCTTTTAGCATAACACTCCAATGCCTGGCAAGAAGTATGTAAGGTAACATCAAATACAATATACATTGGTACGCCAACGAAAAGGTGAAACCAACAGAATGTATCCAATGAAATTTGTGGAACAACGTGGAATCTTCTAGTTCTGACCGCCGTTGAATAATCATCTTTCTAAAAATTTAGGAAGCCTAGTATTCAGCATAAAACTAACTTCCTATGAGAAATATCGCGCCCTCTCGCGAGCACAATTGTATATTACTAACAACGGAATAGCAGTATAATCCTTGGAAGATTAACTGTTTTTCGTGTAAGTTAGTAAATTGTGAGAATTGCTAGTAAATTTTTGGTTGTCTTTATTGCCCCTGAGTTTATAATTCTGCTAGATATATATTTCTACACAGCACCCACACAAAAGTTAAATTAAAAGTGTTATAAAAATGTAACTGAGTTAAAGTTCAACGAAAAACTGACGATAATGTTTTAAGTTTCTCAGTCTTTCGACGTTACATCAAAATGAAACATTTTACCCGCGAGACTGTGGGTCGTACATTAACCAAAACCCATCAAAATCCAGCCAGTAGCTCTTGCATGAATCACGTTCAACGAAAAATTGGCAATAATTTTATAAATTTCTAATTTATTCGACGTCACATCAAAATGAGTCATACTCTACCTGCGAAAACTCTGGCTGTACATTAAATGAAAGCCTGTCAAATTTCGACCAGTAGTTTTTGAGTGAATCGCATCTCAGTTTTTTGGCATCATATTAAAATGAAACCCGCGAGTCAGTTGACTGAACATGAAACGAAACGCTATCAAAATCCGAACAGTAGATTTTGTGTCAATAACGTTCAACTACAAACTGACACTATTTATTTTTTAAAAAATCTCATTTTCTCGACACAGCCTCAAAATGAAACATACCCTATTTTTCACTTGAGACCAAGGGCTGTACAATTTACAAAACACCGTCAAAATTCGCCTAGTAAGAATCCAGTTCATCCATACGCAGAAAGGAAAACAGACACAAATTTATTTAAATGTTGATTCCTTGTCTGTAGCTTATTAATAGTACGCCTCTGCTAGGGGGGCATCCATAAATTACGTGAGGTGTTTTTCCGGATTTCTGGACCCCCCCTCCCCCCTGGTGAGATTTCGTGAGATCTGGCCGAACCCCCCCCCCCCTCTGGTGAGATCTGGTCCGTGAGAACCCCCCCTAGAAATCGCCCTGGAAACTTTTTTTTTTAGGTCACACCCTAACTTTTTTGACGAAATACCCTCCTAAAATCGACTTTGCCGCAAATTTGAGACTTTTTTTTTTTTTTTTTTGCTCCACTGTCCCCAAATTTTTCGCAAAATCTCACGTGAGATTTCCGTAGACCCCCCCCTCCCCCTTGGTGAGATCTGGTGAGATTTCGCCGAACCCCCCCCTCCCGTATTTCACCTCACGTAATTTATGGATGCCCCCTAGCGGAGATGAGACGCAGCTACCCACTCTGTGTCGGTAAACATCTCAGGCGTGTGTAGCGGTGCGCTGTTGTCATTGTTTTGCAGCAGCGGTGCGCTCCCTTTCTTTTGCTGTAAAGTGCTCTGTGCCAAACGACACTAGGCAACGTGGTGGGGCGGTGGCGGCCAGGTAAGCGAGGACTAACCTGCGGCGCGCGCTCGTCCCTACTCTTCGGCTAAAAAATGACGTCCCATCCCGTCTCGCCTACGTTACAAGAGATCGTGGGAACGCGGCATTACAGTTACTAGGCTGGAAAATTGTTCACTTTCAGCCTCAAAAACTATACTCACTTCACGCAAACACAATAATACAAATTACATGTCCATGACTCTTACATGTTCTGCAGATTTAAACACTCAATCTCCTCCCTTGGGACCGAGCGTGGAAGGTGAGCGTAACGCTCTGGCCTCGCATTCGGGAGGACGCGGCCATGTAAATTTGGGTTTTCCATGGTTTCCCCAAACCACTCTAGGTGAATACCGGGATGATTCCTTTAAAAGACCATGGCCGATTTTCTTCCCGTTCCTTGCCCCCCATCATTTCTCGCCTCTAATGACCTCGACGTCGACGGGGCGTAAAGCCCTAAACAAAAAAATCCTCCCTTGTGTTAGATCTTTTTCATGATCCTGGCAGTGGAAGACGTACAGTCTCATCGGGGCCATACGTGCCAAGTGTAAAATTAATAAGTGACTATTTAATGTGTGTATAAGTGGCATTTGATAATGTTAGGTGGGACAAGATGTTCAAAATTTTAAATAAGTCAGGTCTAAAGTAACGAGATAGAAGAATACTCTATAAACTATATAAGAATCAAGTGGCTATAATAAAAGTAGTGAATCACTAGAGACATGCATCAGTTAAAAAGGGTGTGAGACAAGGTTGTAGTCTATCCCCGTTAATATTCAACTTGTATGTAGAAGAAGCAATGAAGAAAGTCAAAGAAAAATTTCCATGTGGCATAAATTTTCAGGGAGAAAAAATCAGTATGCTACGATTTGATGACGACATTGTCTTATTAGCAGAGAGGGCTGAGGATATTGAGAAGTTATTGAATGGCATGAACAAAATACTGAAGGAATATTTTGGACTGAATATAAATCAAAATAAAACAAAAGTGATGAAATGTAGCAGAAATGATACCAATACTAGCAGATTAAATATAAAGATAGGATCGGATGCAATAGGAGAAGTGAGTGAGTTCTGTTACTTGGGAAGCAAAATTACAACCAATGGCCGAAGCAGGAATGATGTTAAAAGCAGAATAGCACTAGCAAAAAGAGCCTTCATGAAAAAGAGAAACCTTTTAGTTTCAAATATTGATCTAGGAATTAGAAAGAACTTCTTAAAACTCTATGTGTGGAGCACAGCACTTTACGGTAGCGAAACATGGACTTTAGGAATACCGGAAAGAAAGAAACTTGAAGCATTTGAAATGTGGTGCTACAGAAGAATGCTGAAAATTAGGTGGACAGACAAAGTAAGAAATGAACGAGTTTTGGAAATGATGGGTGAGAAAAGAAGTTTATGGAAGAAGCTTACAGGAAGAAGAGACAGGCTGGTAGGTCATATTTTGAGACATGCTGGATTGGTTAATTTGTTAGTGGAGGGAACAGTTGAAGGTAAGAACTGTAGAGGTAGACAGAGATTAGAATATATGAAGCAGATAATTGAGGACGTGGGTTGTAAGGGGTATATAGAAATGAAGAGGTTAGCACAGGATAGGAAGGGATGGAGGATTGCATCAAACCAGTCTAAAGACTGACGACAGCAAAAAAAAAAAAAAAAAAAAGTGAATTCACCCGTACTGAAAACTACTTCTAAGCTACACAGAATGTCTTCCTGACAGCTGACTGATACTTCTCCCGATTACTGGCGCATCTAGGCATCCTTCGAGTTCAGGTCGGGGCTGTCAGCTGGCAATTCCGTCACTAAATGCGCTGGCTCAGAAAATTTGAGAAACGTATTAGCATACACTTGCTAAAGATAAATGCTAAGAGTAAGATCGGGTACCACAGTGCTGAAAAGTACATATATCTATACACGAAATAGACTACACTTAACTGCCACATTTAAAGGCAATGTAAATAACAACTATATTGCTGATACACATGACACTACAAGAGCATCTCAAGAAAAGATTCTGAGAGACCTTTGTCCCAAGAGAAGACAAGTGAGGTAATATTGCTTATATTTGGGTGAAAAAAGTAAGTATTGGCCCCAAGCTACTACAAAAGTTAATTACTCCAAAAGGAAAATACGAGAAATTTTTTCGCTGTAAGTTCCACGACACAAATGCAACACACTACAGGGCTGAAACTATTTCTTGCCTTAGACCTATAACTATAAAAAAAATGTTTCAGTAAATTAGTTGGGTTCTATTAATAAGCTACAGAGAAGGGATAAACTGTTTTATAAATTTGTGTCTGTCTATAAGTTGGGATGAACGGGATTTACACAAAAACTACTGGCTGGATTTCGACGGGGTGGGGCCGATGGTCTCGCAGGTAACGTACGGTATGTTTCCAGCAGAGGACAGTTGTATTGCCATCTGTCTATGAAACATGTAACTGAGTTATGTGATTACTGAGTGTATTTTTTGTTTCTGAAGTGTAAAGTTTATCGTGTGAAGATTGGAGACCGTCCAGTCATTATTCTTGGTGATTGTAGATCAATAGTTTTTAAAAAAAATAATGGCATTCGGCTACTGAGGCCATACTGCCAGCTCGATGTGATCATCATGACTCATCCAGTGTATCATTTTTTCTAGTGAATTGTTGTTGCTAAGTATCGACACCACAGGACGGACAAGACATTAACACACACAACACACTTAAACACTCATGCCGTCGGGCGGACTCGAACTGGCGACCTTCGGTACGCGGAGCCAATACTCTAGCCTGTATGCTACCGAGGCCGGCAATACTAAAGTTAAATCTGAGCAGATATTAAGACAGCTAGAAACTTTTAAATTTTCTCTAAGGATAGTACAAAAGAAATGTATATAATGTTAAGGCCCTTTTGTCGTTATTTTAAACAAGTTACGAACGCAGTTATATTTCCAGTTATAGGAGACTGAAATTTCGTAAACTGCCCGAGAATCATTGTATATAACATTTGCACCAAGCCTGGTGGGTGAACATTTGACGGTCAGGTTCGTATTATGTCCGGCTTTTCGGATTTCGCTTTTGCATAGTTCCCCGAAATATTGGTTCTTTTTTAAAAAAAAAGGCCATGGCCTATTTCCTTCCCGTTGGTTTTCCACATTCCTATGCCAATTCTATTGACTTGTCAACCAGCCGTAAAGCCTAAAAAAAGTAGCCACAGTTAATGTGTATAGAAATTTTATACGTTTTGATCCCTTCTTACATAGTACAAACTTTTGCGCGAAGGTAATCAGCTACTGCTTATATAAATGAAACCAGCCAGGTATTACCATGAAAACATAAATTTTCATGTCCGAAATATGCTGCGTCGCAAATTCAACAGGATCTGTTGTCAATTAAATACACTCAAAACATTTATCTTAATCTTAATTCATAAAATAACGCCAATACAACTGTATAATGTAGGTTTATTGCCGTACGCGTTTCGCCTCTCCTCGAGGCATCATCAGCGACGAATCTATTTTAACATTTACATTTTATTTACAAACTTATTTGACATAACACTAAATTGATATATTTTCTTATTATTTACACTTACTATTTACATTAGTGGATTTCAGGATAGTAACCACCCATCTTTGCTTTCTCTCCAAAGCATGTTTCCGTGACAGCCATTTGTCTTTGCTGTTCTGTACACGATATAAACATTGCGCTTCTACAGTTCGCTTGTTTTTGGTGGCCATCTTATTTTCTTACTGTCAAAGGCGGTGATGCGCTGACGGCGCCAGATTTGAAATTGCTTGGGAAATTTTATATCTAATTTTATGTAAGTGTGTGATTGTATGTATTTGTTAGGTTTATTTCTTTACTGTAGGGTTATTGTATGTTTACCAGTTTGAACAGTGTTTGGTTTGTTAAGTTTATGTGGTCATTCAGTACCTGTTTGTCATTTTTTATTGCCTTTTGTATGTGGTAGTTTTCTTGTAGAGTGAGGGTATTGTGTCTGTAATTGTTTATTGTGAGTATTTGCATGTCTTTGTTAATGTCTGTTGGTAGGTGATCGTTTTCTATTAGATGTTCGGCGAATGTGGAGTGGTTGCTGTATTTTAGTGCCCTCATGTGTTCTTTGTATCTGGTTTTAAACTGTCTTCTTGTCTGTCCTATGTATATTGCATCACAATTGTGACATGTCAGTTGGTATATGCCTGAGTTTTGATAGTTGTCTGTGTCTAAGTGGGTATTTAACTGTTTTTGAATCGAGTTGTCTGTTCGTAGAGCTATGTTTATGCCTTGTTTTTTAAAAATGTTTGTGATTCTGTGGGTGTATTTGTTTGAATATGTCATTGAATACCATTTACTTTTATTTTCAGTGTTTATTGTGGTTTGTGAGTTGTTTTGCATTGTCTGTGTTGTGGGTGTCCTTGTCTGTTGGGTACTGGGTGGCTGAAGTTTGGTTGTGTTAGTTATTTTCTGTTCTTTCCCCATTTTGTTTGTGATTTTTCTGTTTATTGTGTCTACTGTCTGTGATTTATATCCATTTTTCATAAACAGAAAAATCACAAACAAAATGGGGAAAGAACAGAAAATAACTAACACAACCAAACTTCAGCCACCCAGTACCCAACAGACAAGGACACCCACAACACAGACAATGCAAAACAACTCACAAACCACAATAAACACTGAAAATAAAAGTAAATGGTATTCAATGACATATTCAAACAAATACACCCACAGAATCACAAACATTTTTTAAAAAACAAGGCATAAACATAGCTCTACGAACAGACAACTCGATTCAAAAACAGTTAAATACCCACTTAGACACAGACAACTATCAAAACTCAGGCATATACCAACTGACATGTCACAATTGTGATGCAATATACATAGGACAGACAAGAAGACAGTTTAAAACCAGATACAAAGAACACATGAGGGCACTAAAATACAGCAACCACTCCACATTCGCCGAACATCTAATAGAAAACGATCACCTACCAACAGACATTAACAAAGACATGCAAATACTCACAATAAACAATTACAGACACAATACCCTCACTCTACAAGAAAACTACCACATACAAAAGGCAATAAAAAATGACAAACAGGTACTGAATGACCACATAAACTTAACAAACCAAACACTGTTCAAACTGGTAAACATACAATAACCCTACAGTAAAGAAATAAACCTAACAAATACATACAATCACACACTTACATAAAATTAGATATAAAATTTCCCAAGCAATTTCAAATCTGGCGCCGTCAGC